>JAQFJB010000021.1:29038528-29050192 GCA_029874875.1 Naso minor
AGCCCGAGACCATTTAGTGCTTTAAAGAGGAGTAAAAGGATTTTAAAATCTTTCCTTTGTCTCACAGGAAGTCAGTACAGTGATTTTAGCGCAGGTGTAATGTGCTCCACTTGATTGGTGTTGGTGAGGACCCCTGCAGCAGCATTCAGGACAAGCTGCAGCTGTCTGACTGATCTTATATTCAGACCTGTGAGGCACCATTACAATAATCCTGCCTGCTGAAAATAAATGCATCAACAATTTTTTCTGTATCTTGTTTGGAAAGGAATCCTTGAAGTCTTGCTATTTTTAAGATGGTAGTTGGCCGATTTTGTAATTGTCTTTAAAGTTTTCATGAGTCCCCTCCTCCTTACCTTGCTGTCGGCCTCTAAGTCCTCTGGTATGGGGACGTGGTGATTGGGGGTGAGTTTGGGCACCAGGCCCTTATCTTCAGCATCCCACAGGATGCTGTTCAAGTCCGGGAAGTTCTGGAAGATGTCAAAGCCGTCCGCAGTGAAGTGTCCTGTGGTCCATCCACTTAGCTCTGATCCCTACCGGCGAGAATTTGAATGAGCTACATGTGAAACCATGTCACCAAACACAGCATGTTAATGGCGTTTCCTGTTTGTTTTTCTGTTGTTTTTTTCACATTTTATGTTTGCCAATTAAGTGAAAACACAATATTTTAATGCTCCTAATAATCACTGACCACTTCAAAAGCTTTCTCCTGTCCATCAGGGTTGAGCGAGGGCACCAGGTGAATGCGTATTCCTTCCACCAGCTGCTGAGCTCTGGGGTTCCTGTCTTTGTACTCTTTGCACAGATACTGCATGAGAAGCAGGATCAACTCCCGACCTACCGCCTCGTTTCCATGGAGACCTGCTGTGAAGCGAAACTCTGGCTCACCTGTGAAGACAAATGCAAAAGACTGTGGTTATTTGTCTCTTAACTATAAGCTGCAGACTTCCACCTGGTGTTTATTAAGAATCGCAGGAATCGCTGGTGGTGCCTTCAAGACCAAATCAAATGTTCAGCATTTCAGACAGTAGAGACAAATCAACTGGTTTTGCAGTTTCTTGAAGAAGAAACATGCTTCCAAGTTTTTATTTTATTATTTTGGGGTTTTTGTTTACTTGTTAGAAGAGACTCTTCTCATAAGTTTTTCTCTTCCTGTCTTTGTGTTTTAGTGCCATCTGTTTTTCTTTTAGTTAATTTGCCTCGTCTGTATTTAGTCCACAGGTCTTCCCTCTTTCAGGTGTCAGTTTGGCTTCATGTGCTGCTTGCGTTACTCATCTGTATTCTTGCCTGTAAGCCATGTGTCATCCCAGTTTGTTGTTAGTTCAGATTTGTTTTTATTTCTTCTTTGTTTCTGCAGTTCTCTGTTTGCTCTCTAAGTCTTTATTGATTATAATCAGCTTTAGATAATTTAAGTTGTGCATTTGAGTTTTCCTTTCAACAGTCAAATTTGAACATATTTATTACAGTATTAGTTCTATCTGCTTGTTTAATGGTCATATTAACACTCTCCCACCTATTTCATGCTCCGTTGGGTTGCCAGATATGACCATGGCCATGATATCCAGTCCCTTGGAGCTGCGGCCGAGGCTGTAGATGCTGGTGATGTTTGGACACTCGTCATTCACCGACTTCATAAGCTGAACATGTGAGAAAAAGGAAAGAGTCAGTGCACAAAGTACTGCATATCATTATATTTACATATTATTGAAGAAACAGCAAATGGATACTAGTCAAACCACTAATATCAGACATTTTTCATAGATGAGTCACAGAAGCTCAACATCCCTGCAGCTTATTAAGTCAACACTCGGCCAATTTGATTCATCTGTGCTATTGCGAAAGCACCAAAATCCATCAACAGTGCTCTAAAAAGTTGTGGAAATTGTGGGCTGCGTTCAAGTTGAGCAATGTGTTAGTCTGGAAAGGTTATGTTGCCTCAGTCGTTTAAAATTTCATTGTTTTCAGGAAATAATTTTGTTTCACTCTTTTTGGAAAGTAACGGGGGATTTTCGGTGAAATTCAGTGAGCCAGCAGATGTGTTGAACGTGTGTGTGGATACTCACAGCAACCATCTCTGAGTAGCTGTGATGTTTGAACTCCAAATAATCTACTGGAGTCACTTCATTTAGCCTGTACTGAGCGTTCACAGGATCTGTGAATCAGAAATGGACAAAATGTTTTATTATTTTTGAGGATTTGTGTGTGTATGAGTGTGTTTGTGTATAAGGGTGTTTATATGTTTGAGGCTCACCAGGCAGGGGGCAGCCTAGCACCTCCAGCCGCATACACAGGGAGCCGTTCCAGCTCTGAGGGATGATTCGGATGTAGCGGGCCACCACGGGCTCTGCCAGCTGGTTCATCACCGGAGTGTCCTTATCACTGTTTCCAAAGAACAACTGGATGGCAGAGAAAAGTGAGTCAGGGAAAGTCAGGGAGTCAGGAAGGAAGTGGCATCTATTTTGGTGAACTCACCCAGTCGGCGTATCCATCATGGATTGTGGTCCATTCTCTGGTGTCATTGCTGAACGCCAGGAAGTATGACATCAGAAAGTCACTCCTGAAATCGACACAAAACGAGGGCAAGATGTTGAATTTTGAAACAGACAATGCATGAATTGTCCTGTGTGTTTGTGTCTTACTCATTCAGGGAGTCTCGTCCCTGTGTTATGACCCCTGTGAACTCTGTCTCCCTGCGAGCGTCAATCTCGAACCAGTGAATCCTGTCCTCTGAGTTTGCGCACCAGGCTCCGCCTCTCATGTTGTCTTCATCATCTGAGCCCTGAAAACCACAGAGGCCAGAACACATACTGCTGGATCCTTTCACTCAGGGAAATTTTAAGCTCTCACTCACTTCTGTGCAAAATTCAAAGCAAATGTCTGCTTACCATCCACTGACATGCAAGTTATTTAACTTACATCTGCACATGCAGCACAGATGCAGAGATAACTCACGGCTTATTTTACAAATGAGCTTTTGAATCAAAGAGTCACAACAGAAACATTTGGAAGACTTATCAGTTGATTTGTTCGGTTAGCTGCAAAAGGTTCTT
This sequence comes from Naso minor, assembly GCA_029874875.1. Classification (NCBI taxonomy): domain Eukaryota; kingdom Metazoa; phylum Chordata; class Actinopteri; order Acanthuriformes; family Acanthuridae; genus Naso; species Naso minor. The sequence continues at coordinate 29,041,576 of JAQFJB010000021.1, forward strand.
AGATTATAAACCTTGCTGAACATAAAGTGCCAAAGCAGCTAATGGAAGCAACAGACTCAGCAATAACAGTGTTTTCCCACATGTGCCTGATAGCCTGTGTTTATTTCAAGGCTTGGCAGCATGTAAGTGATAGCTGCAGTGTATGCAAGCTTTCAGACCAAAGCGGTGCTGCTCTGATGCTGTGTACCTGCATGTTGAGGCGCGCCCTCTGAGGTGCAAATCTATACTGAGACATGGAGGACGCTGAGAGCTGATCAGACTCAACCTTATGGGACTCCATCCCTAGAGGAGGACACTCTGCCACGTACATACACGCACAACAGACAATGAAATGATGAGTTCATTGCATTAGCAAAGCTTGTAAAATATTTTCCAGCTTTGAGCAAATGTTGACTTACTCTTTGGCTCTTTGAAGACACGTGGTCTGTTCTTGGCTCGCTCCTCTGCCTTCTTCAGCTTCTCAACTCTCTCTGGCAGATGTCAGAAAAACATTCTTAATGCCAAATAAATTGCACTGCCTTGGCTGAATATTTTCTCCCTCACTCTCTTTCTCTGTTCAGATATGATCTAGAAACTCATCACTATTTGGCACATTTTAGATGCCAAAAAAAAAAAAAAAACTTCTCAAGGGATTCTGAAGGGCTGGAGTGTCTGAAAAAACAACCCAGATGTTGTGATTTTATTTCCATCCATGTCCAAGTGTGCTTTGATCAAAGTCAGATCATCCCGATCCAGAGTTTACTATTGAAGAAGAGTGCTGAATCACTGTCATGATTCATTTTCTAACACACTGAACTGTGTGGCACGTTAACGCACTGTAGTTTATTGCTGGCAGTACGGCTGCCATAAGTCTTACTGACAATGAAAATGTGGAACACGTTGTAAACTCACACACACCGTACACACACACACACGCCCATTGATACAACCTGATGCACAGAGATTGTAAAAAAAAGTACACACATTCCGTACTTAAGCAGAAGTACAGACGTCTAAAAAAAGGCTCTGGTACTGTAAAGTACTGACTGAGCTTCTTCATTCAAGTAAAAGTAACAAAGTACAGGTTCTGAAAAGTACTCAAAGTAGAAAGTTTCCCTCTGAAGGACATTTCTAGCAGCCATTTCTGTGCAAAGCCAACCGAACCTCATGTCATGTTAATACAATACAAAGACTATTAAACTTAAAGGTAGAATCAGTAGGATTTGTCTGAGTTGTTCTTAAATGCACCAGAAAATAAGCTGATTGTTGAGTCTCATTTCCAGAATTTCACATTGCGACATTTTGTGTTGGTAAAGCATCCTGAGCACAGCCAAAAAGACACGAGCATTCAAACTAAAGTGACGAGCCTGTTTGGAAAACGTAATGAGGAGAAAGTTCAGATATTTGTGTTCAAACGTAGAGAGTAAAAGCTAAAAGTTGTCAGAAAAATAAATACCACAAGGTAAAGTGCAGATACCTGAAAATCTACTTAAGTACAGTAACAAAATATTCATACTTTGTTACTTCCCATTTGTCTGTGTAGGTGCAGACACACATTTGGGTTTGTGCTTCAGTGTTACGGATAAATGCTTCAAGACTTCTGAACGAATGCCCAAAGTTAGCTAAAACTGCTCTCCACTTTGGAGCCAGATAGCAGTGAACCAGCACACAGGAAGTGCCCTTTTGACATCAGTGCTGTATATCACGTCTCCAGGCTCGCCTTGAGCACTCGCAAACCCCACGACACGCAGCAGACACGTGGTTGAAAAGAGCACCACATTACAACATCCTCTACCTTGTGTCTTTATCTCACACTCTAATTCATGATATCATTCTCAGTTGGCTTCTCTCCCCTCATTCCCTTTGCTGACGTCCAGCTCGAGAACAATTTCTCCATTCTGATTGGGAAGGATGAACTTTTGTCCCTGCGCATACCAAAGGCCGGCTGACATTAGCATGGCAGGAGATCACATCTGCATCCTTTTGTAACAGAAATACGATCCAGGAGAGTGAACACCTAAGAGCTGTTATCTGTTAGAACGCAGGTCACAGGTCGTGTTTGTTGCTGTGGCAACGACCATGTCCTATGTAGGCTGACATGACTGTGCAGAGTGGTGTTATATAAGGTAAAAAAAAAAAAAAAGGATCAACATCTGTGTTTTCTTACCTCTCTCCTCCCTCTCTCTTTCTTTTCTTGCTCTCTCCCTCTCCCTCTCCATCCATTTCTCGTCCGTCTCGTCTTCTTTCCTCCCTGTGGAAAATAAGAAAATCAAGTTCAACTTTTTGATACACCAGCCTCATGTGCAGTATGTTTTGCGAGCTGTTAGGAACAATAAACATTAAAAGGGTCACAGAGGATCAGTTATAAAACTGTGAAGCTTTTGTCCAGTTTATCCTTTTTTTGCTCTCTGTTTTTTTGGCAGGGAGTCCCACTGCAGCATTACCATTGGATCTAATATAAAACATTTGCATAAGGATGTTTTAGTCATGCGTGTGTGTGTGTGTGTCTGCACATACTCATTCCATATTCGTCATAATCTTCGTACCACGTCCCCTCATATGGGGCTGTGGCTGTGGGCTCCTCTGTGAAAAAGATAAAACATCAAGTCAGACGACTCATTCACCGTTTATGAGATTCCATTGTTTAATACGCACAGTTTTACAGTCAGTACAGCCCTGATTTATTCAACCACAGCAACTGTTTTCTGTTTGGATGCCACTGTGATGCCCACCATGTCATTAAGTTGTTAAATCTTTAATTTACATTTACAAGAATCATAACAAAGATGTGATCTGATGACAGGGCGTTTTTTTAACCCACAACAAAACCAGCAAACGTTTGGTTGATTCTGCGGAACCAAAGCAAAACCACCCACTCCTGTTTGAAAAGTAGGGCAGGTCAGCTAACGCACTCACTATAATGTTATTCCCATGTGTCAAACTGCCCCTGATTTCTCATCTGCTCCAAGGCTGAAGGCACAGATGGAATGGACATTTTAAAAAGCAGCACAAGTCTAGAAAGGTTTCCTACTAGATAACTTCCTAACTGAATCTTTGACATAATTACTAACAGATGTTCATTAAATTGAGTGACTTCATTTACCTGGTAGTGTTTCTACAATGATTTCTGGGCTGACCTCTTTACCGTCCGGGAATGGAAGATTATCTGGCACTTCAACTGCATAGGTGGAAAAAGTCAAACAATGAAAAAATGCAAAAAGTCAAACAGAGGGATAATAAGTGTCAGGAACAGATGGAGAAACAGGAGACAGTGACAAAAAGGTGGGACGAGCGAGTGGGAGTGAGTCAGTGAAAATGTTGGAAGAGCAGAGGTTCTGCACAGTGTGCTGGAAACACAGAGTCACACACTGTTTCCTACATCTGACCATGTGGAGAAAGTGGACACAGACAATGCTGACTTCAGGTGGACGGACGTGAGACGAGACAGAAACAAGCCTAAAAGTTCTTCAGCTGGTAAATTAGGATGACAAGAATCAAACCAGCTACATATTCACGACATTGATAGGGGATTGAATTTGATGCATTGCATTAAATAATCATTACGAAACAACAAAAATATTGATTTTTAGAACCCCATCAACGTTTGGGTAACGTGGATCCTGTTGATGGAGTTTCCTGCATGACACGGTGCTGCTACTCAGGTGTCAGGAAATCGCAAATGCCCACATACACGTACCAGCGGTCAGTGCATGTAACTAGGGTGTTGATGATGATCAAGGAATGTGACTTAGAATACTTTGTCATGAAAGTTATTGCTTGCACCTGCTACACGCACATTACTGTGCGGCAGTCTGTGCACGACAGGAACAGCCTCAAAGTTTTTAATCTTGCCACAAAAGTTCTCGTGTAATATGAAAAACTGACTGTTTAATCTGATGAAATGTGAAAGGGAATCAAATTAGTTTATGATCACTGGTGGACACTGTTTGAAAGGCAGGGGCAGTTAGTACAAAGGGCACCTGTTGTATGTGGTGGGGGACCAGCGAGAAAAAAATCATCGTACATTTATGGTGAAACCACTGGAAGGGCACCTGAGAGGGCACGCTGCCACATTTTGTCCGCTATATCATGTTTGATCTACAACAGCGGCATCCAAGAGGGCACTTCTGAGGCATCGTTGTCGACCCTGAGTCCACCTCTGTTTATAATGTTTGTCAGTATAACTGAAGAGTTGTCGATTCATCCTAATATCTCAAAGTTACTGAATATTTTTGATCCCAGTTTGATTGAATTAACAATTGGGTCACAAATTAAGAAAGCTTTAAGGAGGAATTTGAACCGATTATTTGACGTAAGTTCAGTTAACTCACATTTTAAAGGAAGCAGTTTGACTCACTTTTCAATGTTGAAACAGCTCTAACTTACTGAAAATATGTCATAATTTAACCTGAAAGTGCTGGTGACAATAAGGCTATATAACTTAATAGTTGTTGGCCGGATGTAATTTCCTAAATTCATTCACTATAAAACTTTTAAGTTGTATAAACATAGTCTAGCAATTATAAGTTGTATAATAAAACTTCTTAATGTGAGCTAACACAATTACAAGGCCCCAAAGTTGAGTAAACTCAAGATTTTTATCTTTAGCTGGTTGCCTTTTTTATTTGAGTCTTCTAAGTCTAACAATTTTTAGATTCTCCGCATAGACAAAAAGTTATCTGGAAAATATCAGAATCCAAAGCAACATTCAACCTAATTTTGATCGAACACTTGTTCTGCCTCAGATCTCAAGTCTGTTTCCTTGTCATTTTAAGGATCACTGCAACAATAAACAGGTAATTATGGTTTCATCCCATGTTATTCGTGTTTGATAAACTGCCATGCTGCAAACATCCACAGTAAAACAAAGCAAAGGGATGAGTCAGACATACATGTGGCATCCCAGTAATCAGAGTCATCTGTCCCAGCCTTCCCATCAACCTCCGGGGCGGGCGGTGTTGGGTCCACCTCTTTCCAGTAGCTGTCGTAGTTGTCAGTCACAGGGGCGTATGGCTCTTTCTCGTCTGGTGTCCAGTAGTCATCGTAGATGTCAGGGGCTGGAGTGGACGGCCCTTTCTCCTCCGGTTTCCAGTAATCATCGTAGATATCGGGCAGTGGGGTGGATGGCTCTCTCTCTTCTGGTTTCCAGTAGCTATCATAGGCATCTGTTACTGGAGCAGCTGGGTCTTCCTCATCTGGCCTCCAGTAGTCATATGGAAGATCAGTGGTCGGAGTGTCGGGCTCAGGCCCGGATGGTGTCGGATCAGCGTCCCAGTAGTCGTCGTCCGGTTTCCAGTAATCAGTGTCTGACAGAGAAACAGATGGAAAAGTAGTCTCAGACGTCAGACTAACATAATTTAACACTCATTAGTTTATATTTATATACTTTTATTTACATTGAACTATAAATAAATAACACTTTCTTGTAAATATGAAAGGGGACAGAGCTTTTTTCCTTTTTGCAGAAGGGAGGGTCGTTTGATTTTTTGAAGGGCAGGAAATTTTTTTCTCTCCCTGTCATCCTAAATTTGTATTTCAACAGCATCGTGATTCAGAACTGATTTAAAAAAAAAAAATTAACTATTCAAATATGATGAATCTGGTGTCCTTATTGTCTCATGAAGGTGCATCTTTCTATTCACGTCTCTTTCTCAAGGATGTCTTTTCCCGATCAAAATAAGTTGTTTAATAACGGGGTTAAATTAAATTAAATGAGTAACAAATAGACGTATTATTCCCGATTGAGCATAGTACACCTACAACACTGTGTAATACGCAAAGGACTTTTTTTAAGTGATGCAGCAGAAGCAGAGATATGTTGTTTTCATTCTGTCAAAACGTGGGACCTGCATTAGCCACATGCTATGCTAATAGCAATTACAGCCTGGAGCTGCCAGCCTCAAGCAGAGATAAAGAGCAGCTACGGAGGGCTGGTAAGCTCATTCTCTCAAACTCCACACCTCCAGATTTTTCTCTTTAGTGCAGGCTCAGCCTCCAAGTGACATCACTTGAGGCAGATTATCAGACTTTTTGTGGCTCTCTCATGGAGCCACAAATAGCTTTATGCAACTTTCTTTTACAAATGCATCAAAGCTGCCAAAGACAGTCTTTGATGTTTTAATTAGATGGATTTAATTCTTCATGCTTTGCTTTTTGCAGTTACTAATGATAGAAAGAGTTAACAACACAGTAGATTTTAAGATATTGGGGTTGGGGGCAAGTGTTGCAAAAAATCATCTTAATAATGCTGTGGAGGGTCCTCCAAATCTGCAGACTGAAATGTAAGATTTGACCTCCCTCTGTCACTCACCAACATCAGGATAGGGGTAGTCTGTGTATTGCTCGGGTTCAGTCGGTGGTTCAGTCGGGATCGCTAGAGGCAGCGGACAGACACAAGGTCAGCAACATTCATTCAGATCCGAGTCATTCAAACACAAACTTGGCTCACTGCTTTACGTCCTCACGTGTTGTGGTTGGTGGCAGAGTTGTGGTCGTTGTTTGCTTGTCCTTCTTCTTTCCCTTTTTATCCGTTTTGGGCTTTTTGGTGGCTTTGGGATCCTTCGGCTCTTTGTTCTTTTTCTTGTCCTTTTTCTTCTTTTTGCCTTCCTCTGGTTCTCTCCTCACTCTACTCAAAACACCTGGACAGACGAGGAGTGGAGAGGCGTTTTCTTACTCAACACTTGATTAGAATCACATATAAATATTCAGACTCTCTCTTTTTTTTGTTGAATCTCTCCAGCACAAGTATTTTTTAAGTGATAGACACAAACATTTTCTTTGGAAGTCAAAATCTGCCAATACCGATCTTGTGCAAATTTATTTAGCGATGAAAGCATATTTGCATGAAGTATTACATTAAAATTCAAAGTTTATGAAATTTCAGATCTTATTGTTGCTTGAATCATTTATGAGCAATGTGAGACTTTTATTATGCAATTATTTCTTTCCTGCAAAGTCAAAAGGCAAAGCTGCCAGGGAAAACCCAGACAGCCAGAAGCATTTCAGCGGTTGATTGAGGTCCATCAGTATTTCCTACTGAGGTTGTCTGAAGTTCTGAGGCTCTTTAATGGAAAACACTTCTCTCTCTTTCCATTAGTTGTGCTCCATCAACCGCAATTCACTTTTAATGACACTAAATCCATCCAAATACTTGATAAATATATCACTATCACCTCAGCTACATCTTACCACTAAAGCACAGACCCCGACTAGTTCAGACTGACATGTGTTACATTTTAAGTTTAGTTATCGAGCTCCAGAGAGGATGTTTATTACAACTATCCAATCTGTCAGAGTGACTGTGCACTAGAGTCAGCATTAGTCATGCAGCGTTACTGCAACTGAGGCTGTGGAAAAGGTCAGTGTTATAAAAATCTGTCTGCAAGGTGTTAGACTCATCTTCTCTTGTCTTGTGTGAGCCAGAAAATCCATCTATCCCTCTTATTCCCCGTTGTGCAGAAGTAGTAGCGGTGAGGATGAGAATCTGGACTTTTTCATTCCTGTAGCAGCTGGCAGACACTGAAGAGTTGTGTGTGTCGTATTGGAGCTCAAGCTCACAGCTAAAAGAATAATTTTCTCCACTCACCTCCCTGTGCAGCCTCCTCTGTGTCTCTCTTGCGCTTGTTGCTGCTTCCCAGTGGGTGTGGGTCCAATGCAAGACCCTGCTCACTTTCTGGGTCATCCAGGGACTCATCTCGCAGCTGATCCCCTGCCTGCTTCTCCTCCTCAGTCTGCCGGAGAGAAACTATCCCCCCGGCACTCTCCCCTCCTTTGGGGATCAGCAGGCAGCACAGGGCCAGGAGAGCCACAGACACAACGACAGCCTGGCTTTTCATACCTGCTGCTCTTCCAACTACAGAATCCTTTGGTTTGGAGTTTTTTATTTTTCTCTCTCAGTCGTCCAGTGCTCAATCCAGGTTCCTCTCTTCGCAAGAAGAATTAGTTTGCACCCTTGCAATGTGATCCACACTCGAACTCCAGCAGGGAAATTTCTGCAGCTCCACACACACATGCACCAACAGCCACAGTGTCAAGCAGGATCAGACTAGGCTAGACAGAGATGGAGTGGGAGGGGGGTAGGGACAGGCAGGGAGGGAAGGAAGGGGGGGTTATAGAGAGAGAGAGAGAGAGAGAGAGATACAAAGTAAAGCAGCAATCCAGTCAAATGAATAGACTGGGCTCCTAATTGCCCTGCAGCTACGGTCAGCTGAAAAAACAGCACAAGGCCAGAGGATTCCCCTCACCTGGCTGACGAGTCAGAACAGGTGCAGGGCTCAGACAGGAGATGGGGGGAGGAGGATGAGGGAGGGAAGGTGAGGCTCCTGACTGCAGGGTTTGCACCTCCTGGGTTAGAGACAGAAGCCAGCTTCTTTTTTTCGTCCGCAGCTCCCGTTAAATTCCTCGGCAGAGAACTTTTTCACCCTGCAGACTCACCGCAGAGCACAGCAGCAGGAGAGAGGAGTGACTCTTAGGACATCGAATTCCACAACAAGGGGAGTAGGAGGAGGAGAAAAGGGGGAGGATAGGGATTTTGTGTGTGCGTGTGTGTGTGTGTTAACAAAACCAAACACCACTTATCATCAGAGCGAGGTATTCAAAGAAAATGAAAACAGGCAGGAGATGAACATAAATTCTTACC
>JAQFJB010000021.1:29132580-29144800 GCA_029874875.1 Naso minor
GGAATAGAAATGTTGTGTATACAGCAGCATCAGCTGTTTAATCAAATATAAAATACTCAGAAAAAGATTTGTCCTGTGTTCTCTCTTGCTTCATGACTGAGTATGTAACAAACAGTCTCAATTTTGAGTATGCTGAACTGTTGGCAATTCCACGGCTGTTAAAATGGATTGCAAATAGGCAAGCATTATTTCTCCTTGCAATTGTCATTTCAAAGAGAGAGGTTCCTTTTAAAATCAGGGATAAAGCATGATGTGGTGTTGACAAGAATGACATTGGGTCATTGAGGCCTGGCCAGATATTTGAATATTGTAGGTAAGCATCCAGATGGATGGTGTGAATGTGGAGAAGTGGAAACTGTCCAACATCAGGTTTTTGCTTGCAATAAATGTAATAGTGAAAGGAGACAGCTATTTTTTCTCTCATGGTGATATATTCAGCTGAAAATAATTTTCAACAAGTGGATGTAGCTCTGTTGAAGTTTCTCCACATAAATGGTTTCTACAGAAAGATTTAAATGTAGTTGCTGGTTCGAGAGGGTGGAGGGCAGCATTACACTCTGAAGTGTACAGCCTGTCGGAAACTCAGAAATACAAAACGACGACGAAGAAGAAGAAGAAGATTTTTTAATAATCGTTTTGGTATTTGAAGTTAATATAAATATATAAATAAAAAAAATGATATATGAATCAGCAATATAATATATTTAGACACTATGGAGCATTTTTAAAAATGATTTCATTACATTTTTCTCCTGTTTCCAGTGTTAGACTTCACACCGACTCACTTTCTGAGATGGTAAATTGATCATATTGATATATAAACATTTATGTATTTCCCTTATTAGATAGCTATAAATAAACAGTTTTATTTACAACCCCTTTTTCAATTTGTTTACATGAGCATTAGTTATGTATGAACAAGTGGCTTGATGGGGAAAATCAAATGCTATGACAGCCCAAATATAATACAATGTAATGTTTGAAGTATTACCAACTTCTTAAGAAGTAGTATTTGATTCTAATTAATTTGTTCAAAATGAAGCAGCCCAACACAATGAAACCTTTTTGAATATGCATTTTAGTTTTTTTCCACTCAAAAAAAATGTCTAATACAGTGTAACATGGTGGCATTTCTGGAGAATAATCGATGCTTTTAGATTTTACAGGTATATCGGTAATGCTCGAAATAAAGTGCAAACTGGGCAATGTTACTTTGAGACAATGTTAGCACAACAGTGAAGACAGATAACCCGGTTTGAAGGGAATATTGCTAACTGAGATAACATTAGTTCATCTTCATTACAGTATTGATTAGTGTTCGCACAGATAAATCAGCTAATGTTCATATTCATCCGGCTTCATGTGGCTTTTGTTTGTTAATTCACTAACTTAGCTTCCTGTAGCTCCACTTGTTAGCGTTCAAGTTACTCCATAACTCATTCTTTCCCCCTCTTTGCTTCTCACAAGTTCAGTCAAATTTATGAGAGGAATGTTGAGGTGTAGCAGTCTGACCCAAGGACAACAAAGAGATTGAAAAGTAACTGTTAGAAACCATTTGTACTACAATGTTAGATGCACAGATCGCTCTTCAGATGAGTAACTTGTGTGACATGAGCCTTTGCTTCAGCTGAATCGTGTCTCTCGGGTCCACGTCGAGGAGCAGGTGAAACGTGCCGAGCGCCAGTTTCGGAGCCTCCCGCAGCACCACCAGAGTCTACTGCACGCCATCGTTCAGAACAGCCTTCACATGTTTGAGAACATCGAGTACGGCGAGAGAGTAAGGCTTCACCTAAATATACAAAATAAACACGGGTTGTATGTTAGTGTTCAATCAAAAAATATAGGTACTGATGTTTTCTACATTCAACTTCCAGGAGGATCCACGGAAAGTACGGCCGTCCTCTACGTTTGACATGGACAAACTTAAATCCACCATAAAGCAGTTTGTCAGGGACTGGAGCGAGGTGGGCCAGGCTGAGAGAGATTCCTGCTACCAGCCCATCATCCAAGAGATCCAGAGACTCTTCCCAAGTGACCAATAGTAGGAAACATGTACTCACTCACATTTCATCAACCACTCAATCACCTGCATGCATGTCAATAAAACAAAGTAAAATTACACAAAAAAATATAAGCAGTTACCTTTTCCATGAGCTAATTGTTGGAATGCCTTGTATTAATTCTGTATTCATGTGATTAATTGAATGTTTTCCACGTGATTTGTGCATTTTGTACATTTTATTATGTCAGTGATGTGTCTAAGATGAGCTTGCTGGTTCCGGGTGCTGGGCTTGACCATCTTGCCTGGGAGATCGCTCGGCTTGGTTACGTTTGCCAGGGCAACGAATGGAGCTTCTTCATGCTGTTCTCTTCAAACTTTGTTCTGAATAGGTACAGTCTAAACTGACACTTACACTTTTGTGGCCCCAACTGCCTGAAATTAGTCCTATCAACACCAAATTAATACACTCATATCTTTGGATTTATACACAGTGTTTACAGTAGTCACATGTTAAGTAGTTATTAATAAATTAAGATGTTTGGTAATAGAATAGAGTGCTGCAGGAATGATTAATAATTTAATCATTTAATTTAATAATTAATTTGAGTTTTACTTTTAAATATGGAAAAAAATACATCGATCACTTGTAACAAAACAATGAGACAAAACCATCATGGAAGCAAAAACAAATAATCCATGTGTGCAACACTGTCAGAATATATCAGAGTCCATTTACCTCGTGGGTAATCCTAAGACTGTAGCTTCAAAAGACCCCTTCAAGTTTGTAAAGGGTCTTTTCACTCAGGAGAAAAGCGGCAATCTCACAACATCAAGGAAAGACCTCGAAGCTCACCTAAAAAGAAACCACACTGACAGCCAGCGGTACAAGCAGATCACCCTTCCATCGGATATGCCACCAATACATCCTCCAGAAAACCAGCTGGATGTCAGTCCTCCCAAGTGGAGTGAGGTGGAAAGAGTTGTACGTCGGGCAAGAGCTGCATCCTCCCCTGGGCCAAATGGAATCCAATACAGGCTGTATAAAAATGCACCAGAGGTGCTACGCTTTCTCTGGAGGCTGATGAAGGTGGTGTGGCAGAAGCAAACAATACCAACATGTTAACGGAGGGCAGGAGGCGTCCTAATTCCTAAGGAAAGGGACTCCACTGACATCAGCCAGTTTCGCCACATCAGCCTATTAAACGTCAAAGGCAAAATCTTCTTCAGCGTAGTGGCTCATAGGCTGACTACCTTCCTGGAAAGGAATCACTACATCGACACAACGGTGCAGAAGGCAGGGATTCCAGGCTTCTCTGGTTGTTTGGAGCACGCTAACGTGATCTGGCATCAAATTCAAACCACTAAGGAGGAAGGAGGAGACCTCCACGTTGTGTTCTTGGACCTCACCAACGCTTCTGGATTGGTTCCTCACAGTCTCACAACTACTTCGGAGTCTCAGAGGCTATCACCGCCCTCGTCAAATCCTACTTCCAAGACGTACAGCACGGAGTACACCACGTCGTGGCAACGTCTGGAAGTGGGGATCATGGCAGGATGCACCATCTCTCCACTAGCCTTCACCATGGCCATGGAGGTCATCATCCAAGCGTCTCGGTGGGTGGTAGGAGGACAACAGCTTGAGGCTGGCATTTGTCTCCCCCCCATCAGAGCGTATATGGATGATATGACAACCCTCACCACAACCAAAGCCTGCACGAGACGACTCCTGAAGAAGCTGCAGGAAATCGAGTGGGCCCGGATGAAAATAAAGCCAAGTAAGTCCAGGAGCATATCGGTCATTAATGTTAAGTTGTCGGAACAGCGTTTCTACATCGGTGAGGAACCCATACCGACAATGACTGAGAAGCCAGTCAAGAGTCTTGGACTCTGGTACGACGCCACCCTAAAGGATACAGACCAGGTGGACCAGCTTAGGAAGGACACAATCAACGGCCTTGAGAGCATCAACAAGTCCTTGCTCCCTGGTAGGTTGAAGCTCTGGTGCCTTCAGTTCGGTCTGCTGCCAAGGCTGATGTGGCCTCTAACCGTCTATGAGGTCCCAAACTCAAAGGTTAGTAAACTGGAGAGGCTGATCAGCTCATTTGCCAAAAAGTGGCTGGGTCTCCCCAGATGCCTCAGCAGCATAGGTTTGTATAGAAGAGACATTCTGGAGCTTCCAGTGTCCAGTCTGGAGGAGGAGTTCAAGGGCACCAAAGTGCGGCTGGAAATGACACTGAGCAAATCCCGTGACCCGTGCGTTGCTCAAACAGCCCCTACCCTGGTGACAAGAAGGAAATGGACCCCAGCGACAGCTACACAGCAGGCAAAGTCGGTCCTTATACATAGGGACATCGGGAGAGAGGGAGAGAGCAGACCATCGTGGCACAAGGCAACTACATCCCAGCGACTAGGACTGGTCATCGAGGAGATGCGCCACCAAGAGCAGGCAACAAGGTGTGCTAAGGCCGTCTCCCAGGCAAAACAGGGGCAGTGGATGAGATGGGAGGGAGTTGAGAGGAGGAAGTTCTCCTGGAAAGAGTTGTGGGGCATGGAAGCATTTCAGACCAACTTCATCTTGCGAGCTACGTATGATGTCCTGCCATCGCCCAGTAACCTCAACCAATGGTACGGAGAAGACCCAACGTGCCCCCTCTGTTCATCTCCAGCAAATTTGAAGCATATTCTGGTTGGCTGCAAGACGAGCCTGACACAAGGCCGTTACACCTGGTGGCACAATCAGGTGCTGAGGTATCTAGCAGCCACTCTGGAGACCAGACGGTCAAACATCAATGCCCTACCTGGGGTCTCTTCAATTCCTGCATCAGCAGGAGAGTTTGCCTGTGAGGGAGAAAGGAGAACCAAGGCCAGCGTAAGATCAGACTACAGCCAGCTGGGAGGGGCACGAGACTGGAGGTTGATGGCAGATCTGAACCAAAGGCTTTGCTTCCCTGCCGAGTTTGCTGTGCTTTGGTCCACAGCCCTTCGCACCGTATACATCATAGAACTCACTGTGCCTTGGGAGGATGCAGTGGAGGAGGCCTACGAACACAAGAGCCTTAGGTACGCCGAGCTGGCAGCTGATGCTGAGCAACATGGCTGGAAGGCCAAAGTTTGCCCTGTGGAAGTCAGCTGCAGAGGCTTCGTGGGCAGGTCAACTACCAGGCTGCTTAAGGACATGGGAATTCGAGGCCAAGCCCAACGCCAAGCCATCAAAGCTCTCGCAGGTGAAGCTGAACAGGCTAGTCGGTGGCTCTGGGTGAAGAGGAAAGACACCTCCTGGGCCCTGAAATGGCGCCACCGGCCCAATTCACATCCCCACGATAGAAGCCACAAAGAGGCTAAGGGCAGAGGGGGGCGCATCTGGGATGCCAGATGTCACCGATGAGCCCTCTTGAGGTGTTGGAGACTAGTCATCGAAACACCAATGAAGGACGGTGTCCTCTTGATGACCCCGGTGAAGCCCTTGGCCTCTGCCACACATACACACAGCACCACGGTTCCCACTTGGAAACCCCAATGAAGCCTTACACCCCCCCACCACCACCACCATACTGGCTGGGGGCCTGGGGGGGTGGTTGAGGGCGGATGCCTATCTGGTGTCAGGAGTTGTGTGCAGTAGACACCGGCCACCCCAAGGTCTCAGCCTCACCCCACTCACCACAGTTCCCGCTTGGAAACCCTGCTGGTACTCCCCACTAACATCTCAGGTAAACGAACAAATCAAGGGATTGTAACACCTAGTCCTAAACAGAACAGAAGAATTTTGTGACTTGAACTTTTGATTTCTGGTGCAATATATTTATTGTGCATTGTCCCTGCTTTATAAACAATAAGGATAAGTATATAAAAAGTAGTTGTCCTGAATTTGATTGGAAATAAAACCATCACAATCAATAAAAAAGTTTGAAGTTACAGGATTTTTTTCCTTTTACTGCTCAGATGTTCGACATGTGCATTTGTGCTGTGATAAACAGTGCTGTGTTTGTGTGTGTCTGTGAGTGTGTGTGCGTGTGTGAGAGAGAGAGCGAGAGAGATGAATGGGTTCAATTAATGTGCATCAGCAGGTCTACACATCTCTTTGATGAAATGGCTTTTTTATTAAAAAATGTTGCTGCTTTGACAGAATGTTTGTAGTTTATTGTATGTGGACACCTTCTAAAATTAGTGTAAAATGTTGTTAATAACAATCAAATATAAATTATCCTTTCCAGTCAAACTATTTTTTATGTAATTTTGCTTTGCAGCATTTGTATTTTTTTAACAATAATACTAACAGCTAATTAAGTTTATTTGTCTTTAAAGATGTGAGCATGTGTTTTTTACTCTTTGTCAAGCCCATTTGACATCAGCTCTGCCCAAAAGTAACTGCTGAAATCTCTGTCATTCAAATGAAGTCATCTTGACTATGTATCGGTTTGATTCTCAGTTTGGTTATTTGATGTTTCGTTTTCAAGCTCCTCTGTTTTTATATTTGTTGTTCAGGTTCCTTTGTGTTTTGTGTTATAGTTTGGTAGTTGTTGTTTTGTCTTATATCCGTCATCCTGACAAGTTTCCCATCCTTACATGTTTCACCTGTGTTGATTACCCCACCTGTCTCTTGTTACATTCATTCTCCTTTTCCTTTGCGGGGTCGTGGGAGGGCTGGAGCCAATCCCAGCTAACAATGGGTGGGTAGGGTACACTCTGGACAAGGTGCCAGTTCATCGCAGGGCTGACATATAAAGACAAATGACCATTCATGCTCACATTCACACCTACAAGCAATTAAGAGTCACCAATTAACCTTAACTGCAGAGCAACTTGCTGCAGGATTCCACTTTTGTGTTCCGGAAAGGTTTGCTTCGTGCTCCACCATCCGCCAACACCCACCTACCGCATTTCAGGGCGCAGAGTTGAAACATATCAGCTCTGCTGCCGTGCCAGAGCGGAGACGGACTGCACACACCTCTACTAGATATTAGGGGCAACATGTCAGATTCAGTGTCCATCACATGTGAAGGTGTGTGTGCGGACAGATTATTACCCTGCACATTAAACTAAGAGTGGTCATTGAGAGAATACAGCTGAAATGCTGATGATTGAAGGATTGTGTTGAAGTAATGGAGAAAAGGTGATGGATTTTAATTAGCTGACTGAATAATTCATTGCTGCTTAGTGGTGACCAGCATGTGGCCCGATTCACTCATTCATCCCCTTCAGACACGGTAATGGGCAGCAAGGCAAGGCAGTTACGGGAGATGAATCTAATAAAGGAATTATTGCAGAGAGCATTTCTGCTCTGGCGTGGGTGGATGATGGGAAGAGTGCAACTGCAGTATGTTTGTCTGTCCGTCTGTTGCCTCTCATCTCTGCCAGAGTGCCTCTGCTCGGCCATCATGTTTTATTCACTCACAGTGCAGCTGTGTCTCTGTCATAAGAGGATAAACACAAAGCAATTATAACAGAAGACATACAGCTAATCACATTTTTTGTTTTCTAATTATTCTTCAAGACTGTTCCCTGGCCTCTCAATCTGATTTTGTGATAGCGCTGCCCATTGTGCCTCTTAAGTCCTCTAGCTTTTCAGAAATTAGTTAAATTCTAATAAATTGAGTACTCAATGATACATAATCCAGCATTTTAGGCAGCAACAGACGGATATCGACACAGGTACTAGTATTGAACAATCCTGATACAATCCTGCTATAACTGAGGTTACTGAGAATAAAATGTTCATTTGATGAGGAAGCCTTATGCAACTTTGATAATTCTCCCTGTCAAATTGTTCGATGTACTGAGATCTGTCACTACTACGTTTGCATTCAAAAAATAATAATTTACTTCATACAGTATGTACTCCAAAATTGTTGCTTTGGAGAATTAACCACCGAATTAGAACACAGGTCTCACAAGTCTCTCCATCTTAAAGCTGGTGTAGGCAACATTTGGAGCTCAAGCTAGCTGTAGCATGAGACTCCTTGAGAGGCAACTTGACTGCACCCTCCCCTCCTTCTTTTTGGTCTGGCTAACTTTTTTTTTTTTTTCCCATTTGTTGTCCCTCTCTCTTTCAAGTCCAGTTTGCACCAAAGATTCACAACGGGACAAAATGGTTGGAGGGAAAGTTGTGGCGGAGTAACCTGGTCCATTTCAGCTCAACTCAAGACGGCAACTTTTAGAGCGCAAGAAATGTCACTTCTTTCAACAGCCAATCAGCTCGTACCGACATCACCTGTCGCTGAGAAGCACAGCACAGAGCAGCCAATAGAAACAAACGCTCTCTGAAATTACCGAATATAGAGCCAAGAAGAGGTGCAGAAGTCTAGAGTTCTTTCAGACAACTTGAATCACAATATGCCGAAAGGTTATTATGGGATTTTAATGCTATGACCCCAAAGATAAACTGCCATCTCCAACTTTAATGTTGGAAATAAGATTTTAGTACCTAAAATTTTTCTCTTGCCTATCAGAGATGCAACAGTACAGGAAATACTCACAGCTTTTAATTATACCAAACTGTAGGAAGTTTTCAATAAAACATTTTAAAAAAGAACAGGGTAAACACACAAGGGTTGTCATTAACCTGTACTTAATTTCCCTCAAATAAAACAAGCCATTATGCAGAGTGGCATAATGACTAATAATTGTCATTACTGAAGCAGGTGATATAGATAAGGGTTAGGGTTATATGGCTTTATACTGCTGGGTAACTTGTGAAATTTTTCCTGGGGATTCTTAAAGTCTTGACTGTTGATCATATTATTTATGATTATAATAAAATAATCTTATATTTGTGGGTTTTATCGTATAATTGATCTAAGCGTAAAAAAGCAAGTAGTTATTAAATAAATTAATTTTTAAAAAATGATATTTATGGCTGAAAATATACAATATATAAATAAACAAAGATGATTTTCCAATCCAATCCAACTTAATTTATAGAGCACCAAAGTGCTTTCCATTCAGTCAACATAATCAACGCACAAGTAACAAGCACAGTCAACACAGTGTAGCACAGTAAAACACAATAGTAAAAAAAAAAAAGGGTGCGTGTGTGTTTAAACAGAGATTAGAACTAGATTTAGGGACGTCAAGGAGTGACTTGTTAGCCGACCTGAGAGACCATAGTGGGGTGTAAGGGTGTAAGGTGTCGGCAGGGTAAAGATGGAGTCAGATCATCAAGATTTTAACATACTTATAATAAAATAAATCAAAATCTCTGAAAACAGCACTCACCTTAAACTTCTCACATAAATTACCGACGTGAATACAACCAGCGTGAATGCCGAAAAGGTTTGACCTCCACACTCAACGACAACAGAACTGCAAGACGTCAGAGTCATTAAAACTGAGGCAAACCAGCAACAGAAACTCACATTTCAAGAGAAAAACATTTCAGCACAGATGTTCCAACAATCAGAAAGCTCCTTCAGGCAAATGCCAGCTTTCATGGATTACTCCTAAAGCCAAAAGATGCAATTTCACTCACAGTTAGTGATGATGAGCCCTTGTGATTGTGCCGCTGTGTGTTTAAGAATTTCCTTCCATCCTGATTTTGCAAACATTTTGCAATGAAGACATAAAAAACAAAAAAAAAACAAAACAACAACTTTAACTCAAGGCTGATGTGCAAATCGGGTGGAAAGAATTTGCAAAATGCTCTCAGGAATCAGTCTTTGTCAATCAGGAAGCAAGTGTTTCAAGATTCAGTAAAGATTTACTGACATTTTTGCAATGCTAAATTCAGCCACGTGTGTACCTGCTGCCAAACTTGCAGCCATGTTTGGGTTTGGAGAAATCACTGCAGCTGAAGTCAGCATTGTACTGTTGCAGACGAGGTCAGCAGATAAACAGTTTTTTGCCATGTATAAATGCTTACCTAAAAAAAAAATCAATATCCATTCCACTGTATGCTAAATTCAGGATTTTTTCACCACTTCAGTTTTCTTGTGGCTCTTGAATAAGCCTCTGCAGCTCTGAGCCAAACAGCTGATTTGCTGACTTATATGCTGCGTGGCAAAAGCCGGCACAAGTGGGCAAAGTAATATACGACAGGATCATGGCAGATAGGGTGTAGGGCCGAAATAAACAACTGTCCGGTGGCAAACTACAGGTCTCTTGTGAAATTATTCTTTTTATTAGCTTTGTTTACACTCTTAGTCAAATTAATTTTTTCTGGATCCTCATGATCATGCATTGTGTGCCTCCATGTGTGTGTCTTCATGTGTACCATCTGCAGCTAATCTTACACACTCGTGAATGAGGTGATTCCCAGTTTTTTGACAAAACTTTGATGTGCTTTGTTTTATACTGCAAACACATTTTTTAAACAGCAGGGAGACGTTTACAGATGAGCTTAACATTTTAAAGTGAAGAATTATTATAGAAGTTAATACCAGTCAATCATGTCGATCACTGTGACCTTTCATGCAAAGCAGCGTGTAGCCTTGGCAGAGTTACACTGAGTGCTTTTTTTGTGTGTCTGTAATTACATCATGTCTTGTTTGTTGCGTTCTGTTCTGCTACACACTGGGAATTTTAACAGAGAAATGTGATTTATTTTTTATAAACTAAGCTCAGCCTTTACAGGAGTATAGAACCTTACCAGTATGTATTGTCTGGTATGCATGAAGATTAAACTTTTTTTCCCTTTACAAAAAAAAAAAAAGTAAATAAAGATGCCCAATGAAAGAGATTTTTGTCATTTCTGTAGCTCATATAAGTGAACATTATGAGCAAGGATGTGATCTGAAAGGATTAAAAAGTAATTTTTTCATTCATCAGGTGGACTTTAACTTTTTCAGGAGGGAAAGCTCAGTGTGTTTTTGAACCTAAATTATTATTCAGATGATAAAATTAAACGGAATTTCACACATTTTGGACGCAACCCCTGTCTTGACCCTGTAAGAAGAGATTTAGTCTTTTTTTCTTTGAATAAAACTCTAAAGTATGAGCCTGTAAGTGTCTGTTCTCTTGCCTTTAGTTTTTTAGTCTGTGGTTTCCTGCCAGCGTCTCTATTAGCAGAGCAGAAAACCTTCTATCTGCACCACATGCTCTCCTCTTATCTCTGCCTGCCAGTGGGTGTTGGAGTCCGCTTTAATACCTGAAATCAGTTGTAGGTCCCTGTCTGTTGGGTTTCTGTCTCACCAGAGTGCTGGTGTGATCAAGAGACCTTAGATACTCAGTGTGTGTCCTCATACTGATGTGTTTTAATGAGCCCTTCTCCCCACCATGAAAAGGACAAGATTTCTCTGCCAGCTTGATTTTTTCTTCCACCTCACTGTCTTACTTTAGCTCCTTGAGCCTGTGTTTTACCCTCTTACTACTTACTACAAAATTCAATCCCACCTGCCTCCATCTCTCCTCTTCTTTTATCCTTACGTCTCCCTTGTGAGTCTCACCCAACCAGTCTCTCATCCTTAGTGTGCTGATTCTCTTTAATCGCACGGATCAAAAGATAAGTGGTTTACCACCTGAAAATAATTGCATCTACCATCTCCCCTCTTAGTGTAAGTGCAGAAATACTAACTTGGGCTGCGTGGTGGCTTAGTGGTTAGCACTGTCGCCTCATAGCAAGAGGGTCCTGGGTTTGATTTCTGGCTTGGGCAGGACCTTTCTATGTGGAGTTTGGTTAAATGCAGAGAGCACATTTCACTGTGCGCTGTAAATGTGACCAATAAAGTACTTTTTCCTTTGGGTAATCATTGTTTACAGCCATGTTATACCAAATATTTACAATGACTGCAGTACCAAAATTACGTGTTAATATCTAATTTTGTGGAGTAGAGGCAAAGATGTTATGGGCAAACTTTTCTTTAACAATTAAATGCAACATATATTTGGTCAGTTTTTTCTCTCAACATCAATAGTCTTACAGGAACCCTTTGCAAACTTTGCTTTAACTTACAATCTTTCAGTATGTTGATTGAAAAATGTAATTTTTGTGGAAAATTGAGAATGTCTGCATTTAAATAGTTTTCCTTTAAGCACAGCTTTCACCATGCAATCTCTGTTTGCTACTGGGTTTGAGTCAGAACTGTAGTTTCTGGAATGGTTACAGCAGATGCTTTAAAGGGGAATTCCCGTTTTTTACGATATCTTCGTATCCATATGATAGTAGCGCACGGGGCCACGGCAATGCAGCCTCTAAATAAGACATTATCTTCCGCGAAACTCGCTCATTTCACCTACATTTTGTCATGAATCGCCAGTGTTATCACCATGTCAGCTCAACTTCCTTGT
>JAQFJB010000021.1:29176043-29186772 GCA_029874875.1 Naso minor
TCTCATACAGTCTATATATTTTTTCATTTTTCTTCACGTGCTGTGTAACAATGCTTGTCATAATGTCTGGGCTTTGCAGAGATTTGGACAGTGAATTCATGCTCTGTACACACATACACACAGACACACACTTATGAAAGCCTTGTCTGGGCAGATTCCATTACCTGCATACGTTTGGCATACGTATGCCATTTTTATCCTACAAAGTTATTATTCTGTCATAATTAAATTTTTTGTAAATTCGCAAAAATATTAAACCCTCTTTTAATGCAAAGTCAGAAAAAGAGCTGCTCCCTGAGAGATGCTGCGTAGTGCATCGAGCCTTAATGAGCAAGTGATTGTCTTAAGAGTCACTGGCCTCTGATCTGGGGTCGGGTCAGGGGTCGGAGGAAGGATCATGTAAATGGATCAGTGAGACACAGATGGATGTGAGCAGAGCACCAATGTCCAACATTGATGCTGTCAGAATTGTTTTGCTTGAAAAAACCAATGTGAGGATGAAAGTGTTGATGGTTCAAGTGTGATAATAATGCAGAAACTTGTCTGTAATGTTGAACATTTGCAACTGTAGATCAGATTGTGTATTTAAGTTGAGTCCTCAGTTGGATAAAAAATGTTACTTGTCAAACAAGTTCCATCAGCTGATTAATTTTGTACTCTCATCGAGGAAAATTTTGATTTAGCTCATGTCTGCTGCTACATAGGACGGACATGTTGCTGCTGATGACCTCATACAGTTCCTTAAGAGCAATTTTTAAAATTTGCATCTGTGGAACGTAAACAAAAAATTTGTGTAACGTGTCACTTAAACTTAGCTTTAGATGAGATTCATTAACACTAATAACTGATCTCTTTACTAAGTAATGCATACAGAGCATCAAGTTTCTTTTTTTTTCACTTATCAATAGACAGTGATTGCTACTAAACACACAGTTAACATGGCAGCCAAATTCTGATCAACATCGGTGTAGAAAAAGTAACACAAAATGACAACTGCTAAGTGCTAATAATTATGGAATGACTATTTAAGAAGCAGATAATGTGATTGTCTATCACAGCTTTCTGTGCTAATCTGGATTTCCTCCTGTCTTTCAATCATCTGTGTTATTTCCTAACCCACCCCAGATCACATTGTGTCACATTAAAAACACTACACAGTCTGTGGTGGAATGAGTACCGACATGGAGATGATTGTTAGACATAAACAATGATCAAGAGTCAAAAATAGTGCATTCTTGTTAAAATGGCTACCCTGTTTTGAACTTCAGACAATAGGAAGAGATGGAGAGGAGTACGATCAGACGGGCAGTGTGAAAGTTATTGCTCTTTACAGAAAAGGGTCCTTCATATTCACAGCCTGGAGTGATTGACATCCACGCGGACTGGATTGTGCAAATAGTGATGAGAGTGTTGAGGGCATACAGCACTCATACAGGCTGGTACCGATTGGCAAGTTGCAAGTTAAATTCAAGTTGGTCTTGATTTCGTTGTGTTTTTCTGGTGGAATTAAGATTTCTATCCACATATGTCTGCCAAACCCTTGTGTCAAGGCCCTAACATGTAAGAAAAAGGGGCAGGGGAATTCAGTAAGAGGTGGGGTTTATTGTGAGGTCCTAGTTTCTGATTGGTTGTTTCTGGTTGATTGTTCGAAAGCAGTCCAGCTTTTGTTGGACGTAATTATTGCAGCGAGAAAAACATGATTGATAGGACGGCAAATCTGCCAGATTCTTTTACTTGCAAAATAGAATATTTATGTATATATCTTCACCTTGAAAAGTAGTAGCCATTATTTTCTTTTTAAATCCTTCATATGCTCTCTTTACAATTCTATAAGTTCTCATTAGAAGGATGCAGTACCTTCTTTACATATGAACAAAATCCAGACAAGGCTTCTATATATCAACAAAACCCGAATTGACTCCCGGTTTTACCCAAATATTCTTTTACAAGCCTCAACTTTACAAATTCTGTACACAAGAAACTATCCAATAAAATAAAAACACATAGACCAAGGTATAGTCAGCCACAGTGGACTGCTGTATATTTAAATTAGGACTAACTTATTTTAACAGAACAAGAAGTAATACTGGAATCCGCTCTGCACTACAAGAATATCTACAATAGCATCGCTAAATCCACAGTTCCCTCCCCCATCCAGCTTCTTCAACTTCACAATTTCTTCACATTAAAAAAAAAAAAAAAAAATTAAAACAAAAAGTTTTTTTCAAAGTTAAAACAAATTAACTTACCCATTTTTTTTTTTTTTAAGATTGACAGCTTAAAATTGTTCCTAGATGGATTATAGTCTGTACATTTCTGGTCAGTCAGTTCAGTTCAGGAGACAGGAGGAAGCCCCACTGAGCTTGTGGCTTGGGGCACGTTTCATTTATATATACATTCTTCAGACTGTATCGGTGAACAGGATGGGATAAGTGCTGGACATTCCTAGTATTGTTGGCGGTAACTGTAAGTTTCTGGCAGATGACTCCTCCCCCTCCAGCCCCAAATGAGGCTGTGGGAGCTCAGAAATATGTGGTTGCCACATTGATGACATTGTCGACACAGCTGCTGTCGTCTCGTCCGACGTGGCTGTCTTCTTGTTTTCTCTTTGCTCTGCTGATGCCGTTTGTTGCATTGAGACCACAGGCAGTCACTTGGGCATGGCCATGGCCGAGTTGGGGTCGGGGTTGAAGAGTTCTTTGTAGAGTGGAGGGAAGAGGACATTGACTGTTTCCGGGTGGAGCTGCTGGAAGGCCTGGAGCTCCTCGGTATGGAGCGTGCACAAGGCTGACAACGTTGGGATTCGGCTGATCAGCTGCCACACGGAAGAGAGAGAGTCAAGGACAAAAAAATTTAGACTGGTAAACTACAAACGAAGACAAAATTAGAAGTCAGTTCTTTGTGCAAGAGTCAAGCTTCTTGTGTCTTGTGCCTTGAGGACAGAGGAGCAGTTATCTGAGATTGACTCGTCTGTGTCTGTAGCTTCAGGACGGGGCCTTGGGGGATACCTTGATGTGGCTTATCTTACTATAAATGCTGGACCTACCTTTGCCAATGCGTCTTCGTCCATGTGGTTCTTTTGCATTATGTGCTGCAGAGCAAAGTAGATCTTCTCCTGGAGCTTCTGTACTTTCCGAGGCTCCATTAGCCACGGCCGATCTAAGTGGAATGAAAGAAAAAAGTGTTGATTATTTAACTGCTGATCGTTCTGAGTTGACACGTGTTGATTGGAGAGCTGTTGTAATAGTTGGTACAGCTCAGAGACTGCAGTACAAAACGGTTGAACTCAAAGGGTACGATTAGTTCCACTGTGATATTGCAGCTTGATGCTGACAAAAACAGAGACCATCTTGTTTTGCTAACTGTTAAATACCTTCTGTGCAGGCACGGAGTTTATGCAGGTTACTGCCTGTTTTTTAATATGAGAGAATGATTATGCACTGACCTGTGGAAATTAGTACAGCTGCTGAGAACAGGGCGATCTCCTCCTCCGTCAGCTGCAGTGAACACAAACTCTTGGCAAAGTCAAACACCGCACTCACTAAGTCATCACAACCTTGGAGGGGAACAGAGAAAAGGACAGAGAAGGGCAGACAAAAAGTTAGATTTCATTACAATTATTCCAGTCGCGTATGCACTGATAAATTCTCAAGGAACTTTATTTCCCTTTTTTTTCTAATTCCGATCGGCCTTTTCCCTTAATTATACCAAGAGGACATTGGTAGTGCATTGGTAGAAATGTCTCACCTAGAGCTTTGAACATCTGCATGCC
Source organism: Naso minor (assembly GCA_029874875.1). Classification (NCBI taxonomy): domain Eukaryota; kingdom Metazoa; phylum Chordata; class Actinopteri; order Acanthuriformes; family Acanthuridae; genus Naso; species Naso minor. The sequence continues at coordinate 29,179,816 of JAQFJB010000021.1, forward strand.
TCCGTACTTCCCTTCAAATAGCACAGTGTTGTTGAGAGGGTTGAACGCCCTGCACATCCGCACCAAGACAACCTCCAAACAACCTGGAACGATCGCGGAGACAGATTGTGAGGATTCTGAAGCTGATATACTGACACAGGACACTTCCTACTCAAGCTAGGATTGAGATATTAGTCCAGTGAACTCACCTGATTTTAGCAGGAGGATCTGGTCATTCTGGCACAGCTCCATGAACCCTGAGATACGCTTGGCGAACTCCACCACGTACTGAATTGCATGGGTGATCTGGATGGCACACTGCTGCCACAGCACGTCCCGGGGCTAGAACCAAACAACCAGGTTTTAGGGTTATATGTTTTTGTAGTTAGGGTGTTTATAAATTTTAGTACGAAACTTAGTACTTTGTTCATCTTCCCTCCAGACTGACATTGCTGTGTACAGGTGAGTTTTGTTTCCATGTTAAAAGAGCAAAAAAGAAAGGCTGGGTTGCATTTAAATCTCAAACAATGAAAATCTATTTTTTTCAAGTGTCTCAAGTACAGCATCGGCAAACTGTCCTTGTCTGTCCCATCATTTGTCTACATGTCCTGATGAAATATCGCTTCAAAGCATTGCACATAAAAGGCTTCTAATGAAGTGAACATAGAGGCATAAGTGACAGTGAAGCACCTTCATCCTTCCAGTTTTTAAAGTAGCTGAAACTGAAAGTAGGTATAATGACATAAAGCCTCACCTTGCTCTGGTACATCTTGACCTCTTCATAGGAGTGTGTCTGCCAGGCGAGCTGCTGCAGCTCCTCTGTTGTGTACTGACATGTCTCCAAGTGGGACTTGATGATATTCTGAGCGATACGGTCTGGAAGAGACAATTGTTTTTTATATTTTATTCATTTCTACATTTAATACAGTGGTATATGGTATGTGTATTAGTGCAGGCAGGACTGCAGCACACTAAATGTGTTCTTCACATCATCCTGCAGCTACTATGATGCTTATATGTTAAAAACTTAAAGAAGAGATGACTTTTTTTCATTTCTACCCATTAACTACTTATTTTAACATCCTCTTGGATTTTCTGTTAAATCCTTAATTTCAACTTAATCTTAACTTGTGCTAAAAGCCTGAGCTGCACATGCAGTAATATGACACCTTGTCAGCTAGCTGTGTAAGCCTGTCTGATCTCCTGTTCTGCTCTCAGATTAGCACTCTGACTCAGGCTCTCTAGCAGGACTGCTTTGTGGGTAATTTTTCCATGTGGATATTTCGTGTAGATTTTGAATTATGAACCATTCTACTGTGTCTTTGTTGCAAATGGAGCAAGATATCATTGGTCTTTACCCAGTTCTCCCATGCTGACATTTGTGGGTCCCAGCTGACTGTCCTGGTAGCCTCCGTAGCTGAACAGGTTGGGTACTGGTGTCAGGTCGTACACCGGCTCTTGCTTAATGTGCTTCATGCCCGACATATCCAAACCCGACTGGTCTGGAGACGGCTGGGTGGAATCCATCCCATAGTATCCCCCTGGGACTCCGCCTCCGTTACCGTGGCCACCCTTAGGCAGCTCAATGACGTGACCGTTGGCGTAGGTGCCCCCAATCTCATGGTTAAGGGTGGACAGTCCATTGGTTAAGCTGGACGAGTAGACACGTGCCAGAGCTTCTGCTTCACCTGTCTGCTGCTGTCGCTGCTCCTGCAGCCGCGCCTGGTGCTTCTGGACTTCTGCATACAGGCTGTCACGTTGCTTCTTGGACATACGGCCAAACTTTACCGCTGCGCAGCGAGACAAAACGACAGAGAGGAAATTAATAGTAAAAACAAAAAAATGTCACAACCTTTCAGCTTATTCTGATTGTAAAAATCAGTCCATAATAATCAATTAACAGCTTGTTTAAGTAGGAAATAAAGGTGCATTTGACCCCAAAGCTCTTACGCAGACACGAGTTTGCATAGGATAGGCATGCTTTTGTGTGTACGGTCATGCATTTTTGTTTGTACATAGATGGGGATTCTGATTTACTGGGTCTCACCATCTCTGGACATTCCTAGTGCGAGACATTTCTGCAGGCGACAGTGTTGGCAGCGGTTGCGGTTTGTTCTGTCGATGAGGCAGTTCCTCTGGCGGGGGCAGGAGTACGATGCATTGTTCTGCTGACTCCGTCTGAAGAAACCCTGGTCACATGTCAACAAAGAACGTGAATACAGACTCACAGGGACCAGGTGGAGCCCAGAATGTGCATGAGCAGGTGCACACTTTTTGAGCAGAACAGGCTTTGATGAAACAATGTATTCAGTCTCACCTTACATCCCTCACACGTAATGACTCCATAGTGGATACCTGATGATTTGTCTCCGCAGATTTTGCATGGTATAACTTCAATTTGGGCTGCAAGCAGAGAGAGAGGACAGAAGAGCGCGTCAGAAAACACATTTTGGACAGGACAAAGACTTTTGGTCCACTCCCAGGTTTTTTTGGACCTCAGTTGGTGGTCTAATTTGAGGACTTCAGCTTCACAAGGGCACAGTGACATGTAAACACGTACGTCCTCAGCCGGGACATAACAAGAACCGCATATGTACATACACACTGTTCATGTACACACACACACACACACAAATGACAGAATAGCATTAATTGTGTGTCTGCAGGTTCTTTGTGTTGCACTCGAAGTAGAGACCCCTGCAGGTTAGAAAGGTCGCCCATAATGAGAAAACAGGTTACATGACTGAAGGACTACTCCTCATATCTCTCTTTCTCACACACACACACACACACACCTTTAGCTATTATGTCAGTTCTTTGCTTTCTCTTTATCTACAAGGGCACTAATTTTACTACTTTTCAGTCATGTCAAAAATTTTACTCACTGTGTATTGGCAGCTCCATGTACAATCACAACGAAAGGCACAAAAAGAATTTCAAGCTAACACACAAAAGCACCTGTCACCAGTGTCTTTCAACATGTTCTCCATAATATATGGAAAGAGAAAGCAGCTGTGGCTGTTTAAGAGATATGAGATGGATGTAGAGGTAGGCAGGTATGTCTGCTGAGATGGCACACCCTCTATAAAGAGATTAGACAGCCCATCTAATCCTAAATTATTTCCCGACGAGCTGGTTCCCTCCTCTGCTGAGTACTGGCTTAGCAACAGCTGAAATAGCCATTCACATGTAATCTCCTTGCATATTTCCACCTGTAGGGAAATTCTGCAAGTTTTATGTACAAGTCATATATAACATGAATAAGTTATGAGAAGTGCAGAAACAAGCAGAAATGACGTACAAGTTGTTCAGTTTTATGTCCCTTGTTTGCACGAATTTCACTCACTTGATTCCCCTTCAGAACAATCCAAAACTTGCACTGTCTCACCAGAGTTGGTGCCTCAGAGGTGTGTATTTGCAGAGAACAAGTATGTTGTGTTTGTGTGCATGTCTTTGATTGCATGCCTACTTGTGTGTATTGAGTGTGTGTGTGTGTGTGCGTGTGTGTGTGCATGCTGCAGGGCATTTGCAGCAGTTGTATCTGGTTGTTTCTGCATGAATTTGTGCAAGTATATATATAATTTGTGTGTACCGCATACATTAAAGGGGTTACAATGTGTATGTATATGTGTACACTAAATGCCTGTGGGGGAATGAGCATGCAGTATATATACGTAATTGGATAATCCCATATGAGGATCAATGGAGACAGTTCTGTCTGTCTAAGCGACTGAGCAGGAACAGACAGTCACTGCTGGCTATACAATCTACCTCCACTGCAGGGAGTTTGACTGCTTCACCTCAAAAGTGTCACTGGTTTCCTCCATTAATGCACACAAACAGTCGTAACTGATTTGCCGGTGCCAGCTGAATCCCTGTATATTCTTAAACTGAGCACATTTTGCCAAAACACAGGTAGAAATAGAAAAAAGAGAAGTTAGAATATTGAGATCATAGAAACCTCATACAGCCACGAAGAAATTTGCTTATGTAGTCATTCATTTGTTTTTTCCTTACAATTCAATCACTTGCCTATTTGCCCCCTAGTGGCCATTAGGAAGCATCAAAATGCCCACAGGCTAAAGGTTGTTTTATGCTTGAAAGATGCGTCTGCAAGTCTTAAGTGTCAGACCACACAGATGCATCTGTGCTTAAAGTTTTGGATCTCGTCTGTGGTGCAAGCTGTGTTCTCCATGGCTTCTCCGTATGGCCTAGTGCTTTCAGTGGTAACTACTTGCAGTTCATGAAAAATGGCAAGTTACTGTGATGCATTGAATTTGGCAGAGAAATTTAATTACATTTTAATTTTTTTAATTTAATTTTATTGAGGAGGAGAAGGAGATGAAGGAGGTAAAGATGGTGGTTCGTGAGCCTGATAAAGTAGGAGTAAAGAGGAGCAAGAGGAGTCCATCCTCTGAAACTACTTCCCTCGCAGGAGTCTGATGTTTTTGGAGTCTTTAAAATCCCTCTGTGATGGGTCATACAGGTGAGCACATTTTCTCACATACTATTTCAAGCCCACTATTTTTTCCCTCCTCAGCCCAAAGCAATTACAGCGCTGTTTTCACCTCCATGGCAACGTTAAAGTGCTCGGTTCCAGCCAACCAAAATGTCAGACAAACTTAAAACAACTTCTGCAACTTCAAAAGTTTTGACAGTTGCAAGACACTGTCAGACGACATGTTCTTATATCTTTTTTTCATGTTGTTTTTTGTCTTAAGACACTGTCGACAGACTCTTGTCTTTCGAGTATCAAATAGCTGACCTTTAGTCAGCTGTGACCCTGGACTATGTTCCCTCCTTCATGCCAACTGTATTATGTGTTGTTCTAGTTATCTTTACAGTGTTCATTCAAGATGTGAACGGGCCTTTAACCCCTTTGTGTAAAAGTACATTCTGCTTTTAGTACCTCAGACCCAACAATAGCTCATTGTATCGCTCCACAGTAGAACGTCTGTGAATGAATGACCTTCGGATGGCACAACAGACTGTGTGACTGTGTGCTTAAGGTGCCGTTGCTCATGCTGTGCGTTCTGATGCATCACAAGACGCGACCCATTTCCACCAATTCCCAGCCAACTGGTTTCTAAACTGGGTCAGAGCAGAGCACTGGACTGGGACGATACACAGACATATACACACACACACACACACACAGGGCTGTCAATGAACGTGGCCTGTAACACACTATTTATAGTCTGTAAAACAGGTCAGTTGGGCCCGAGACGGCCGTTATCATCGGACCTCGTATGAGCTGTAAACAGGAGACCGTGCAGCAGCATCTGCATCAGCTGTGCTTCTTGTCACTTTCATTCTTCACTTCTAACAATCCTCTTCCTTTTCGTGGCTGCTGCGTATACTTTTAGTAAAACTCTTTGATTAAATTGTTAATCATGAAAAGAGTGAATCTCAGTGGGTTTAGACAAGCTGAATGCGTTCAGCCCACACCTGCTGCCGCTGTTGTGATGTGGATATACATACTTATTATTTCTGTCGATTTTTGGTGAAAGCTCTTTGCATTTTTCCACCTTAGAAGAGTGTGTGTTTATGGTTTCTCTCCAATGATTTACATTATATCCACACTGTATTTCTTTTTGCCCCATGGGAAATTGTTCTCCTCTTTGTATCACATAATTATGCCCAAAGGAGCATGGGCGTGTGGGCATGTGTATTGTCTTAGTGTGTGTTTCAGAGAGGGTTTGAGTGAGCGATTCACTTCTAAAAAAGACACAGTGAAAGATAAAGTACGTGTGCATGTCTGCGTGTTGACAAAGTGTTTGTGAATTTGTGTGTGTGTGGGTGGGTGTGTGCATTGTTGAGTGTGTGTTGTGCTCATTGCCAGCGGGGACTGTCAGGTAGGATATAGGGAGACGGTCATGACAGCATTACTGTTGCCAGGGTGACCACCCACTCGCTGCACTCGTCTGACTGTCACAGCAATGATGTGCTAAGCTGTCACACTCTTAAAGGAAGTGATGTCATCGGTGCGCGAAGCCAACTCCGTGTATCATCACTGCTCGTCCTGTCGCCCTCTCACAGCAGCGGAGGCTTTGTGAATTGTTTAGCAAAAGACTCCCACTTCCACATCCAGGCAACAATACATCCCTGCTGCCTTTTACTCTGCAGCTGCAGCGCTGGATTATGGCTGAATTAAGACTTGTTATCCGTTTGGTGTTTAGAGGAGGCTGTGCTTTTATTGTTTTTAAAGTCAGGATGTATGATAATGAATTTTGGGTATTTGTTTGCAGAGTTTTTTTTACATAGAAAGAGTAAACTTATTAAGTTCAAAGCTGTAGGGTTGGCAACCAGTTCCTAATTCTCAAGTGCATCGCAATCGCATGTCTGCAACCTTATCAATTCCTCCTATCAATGCCGACATGTTTTTCTGTTAGTTTTGTGTTGACAAACTCGTGCATCATGACATCAACACTCGTCACATGTTTATCCTGCTGGGAAATGACTATTTGCATCAACAAGGCTGAGAGGAGGAATATGACTCCAAGGCATGGCTTCATTTCATGAGGAAGGATGACAACAGTAATACATCCTCCAAGTGACATCCTTTGAATTAAAGGAGCATTTTATTTTAACGAGTTTAAATGTTAGGAGAAATTTTACAGCGTTCAGAAAATCCAGATAATAAAACTGCGTCAACACAGAAAACCTGTGTAGGCCGACTTTTAATCACGAGAAAACTGCTCAGGAATCGAAAAGGGAAGCATTAAAGAATTGGACGGATAAGCAGAATTAGTTAACAGCATCTATGCTGATAAAACAATTCTCATTCTACTGACTGTATTGAAAGTTAAGGTAACACTTTTTATGAAGCCTGTCTCTATAATGCATTATGACACATCATGAACATATATAGCACAAAGTAACACATTATGAACACACTTATAACGTGTTATAGGTGGTCAGGGTTAGGGATAACTATGAGTATACGGCACAATAGGTGCATTGTAAGTATGTTTTCAA
>JAQFJB010000021.1:29311804-29328014 GCA_029874875.1 Naso minor
TACATAACTCAACTGTCTGCAGAATTGTCAGAAGAGTGTCAAGGGCAATAGCAAGTCTGAGGAACCAGTACATCCGGTTTTCTCCAATGGCGGAAACAGCAGCTGGATTCTACAGGGGAGCTGGATTTCCAGGGGTGCTGGGTGCTATCGACTGTACTCATATCCCAATTCAGAATCCTGGTGGAATGAATGGGGAGCTCTTTAGAAACCGGAAGGGTTACTACTCCATCAATGTGCAAGTGGTGTGTAATGACAAATCCCAAATTACTAACATTGTTGCACGTTGGCCAGGGTCAACGCATGACAGTCGCATTTTTGACAACAGTCAGCTCTGTGCCTTACTGGAGAGCCAAACATACGAAGGCTATCTCCTCGGAGATAATGGATATCCATGCCGGTCATACCTCATGACTCCGCCTTTGACCCCCCAAACACCAGCAGAGAGAAGATACAACTCCTGTCAGATTAAAGCAAGAGGACTGATAGAGAGAGTTTTTGGAGTGTGGAGAAGAAGATTCCCTTGCATCAAAGATGGACTGCGAACAAAACTGGATACCACCTTGAACATCACTGTAGCAGTTGCAGTTCTCTACAACTTTGGAAAGAGGCATGGGGATGAGCTACATGAGGACGCTGATGAGGACCCACAAGAGGACAGAGGAGATGACCAGGATGACAACGCCAGTCCAAAGTGGGAATGCTAAACGAACTCTGATAGAAAACCACTTCTCTGACTAATTATAAGGTGTGTATGAATGTGCTATTGTTGACATGTGAGGAAATATATTTTTTCATCATCTATTTTATATAATTTTTATATACACTTCTTCAACCTCCTGTCTATAAGCGTTTTTCATCTGCTTTTTCTATCATTTTTTTCACTTAATAAAAACTCGTCAGCACTTAAATATCACACTCTCTACTCTTTACAGATTTCCAATTTAGGTGCTCTCTTTAACGAAATATACATTACTTATGACAATGAGTATAAGTTGGAAATAGTGTATTTCTTGAGTGTTTGTAGAATAGTTTTAGAGGTCAAACTACAACCAAATTTATTTCATTTGTGGCTGTTAGCTTGATCAGTGACAGATACTTTAATCTATGAATTCATCTTGATCATGTTAACTGTTCATTATATAACTTGCTATGGCACTTAATGTGAATGTGAGATTCAGCTGGCACAGCGGATTTGATGACTTGACAGTTTTGATTTGACATGACGATGCTTAATCCCGTAATTGCCTTTCAGTAAGCAGTTTGCTTGTGAACACACCATTAATTTCCAATATATAACAAATATGTTACAAACCGCGGGGATGACGCGAAATTGATTGCATGTGTTGTAGAATCGAATTTATTATTAACGACATCTTTTTTGTGCTGAGAAATTAAAACTAATACTCCCGGGCAGAAGTTACGTCAGACCAAACCCGACCAAAAACCCGAACAAAATGACACTCCTTTGCTAAAAATGTAATAACGATTGCTGATAGGCAGTGTAAGCATCCTCAGCTAACCAAAACAAATGAAAAACTCCGTTTTTCAGAATCTAAGGAAAAATTAGCGAAAACTGATGGCCAGAACATTAACATTATTGTGGAATTGACAAGTGCACAGCAGTGTTTCTCTATTAAGTAGGCAAACTGTCTCAAAATATTGCACAGTCCAGTGAGACGCAGAGAAATGTCTGCCATGTTTTTTGTTCTTACTAGGGGGAACTTGAGAGTCACACTTTATTTATAAAGATATGACAAACATCAAGACAAATACACAGAAAATTATCGCCACTGGAAAGGGACAATCCAAAAAAGAAAGGATAAAACAACCTGAAGAAACATATAACAAATAATACAAAGACAAAACAAAAACCAGACACACAAAACAAAGATGTGCATCAAACATGTGCATCATATTGTGTATATGCATAGAGAACAGATCACCTATAGAGCTATGAGTTCGTAGTTCCGGGACAGGTAAATTAGTCACATAGTTTATAAACGGGTCCCAGGTTTCGTAAAATCTCTTACTGATGTACTCTCTTACATTGTAGTTAAATCTATTTTTTTCCAGCTTGATGCTATGCATCACATCCTTGATCCATTGGCGTATTAAGTCGTATCTAGAGCATGTAGAAGAGAAATGAACCCTATAGAACAAGCCGTGTCCCATTCCTCATGGGTCAATGAATCCCCAAGATCATTCTCCCATTCCCCGTCAATATACAGGTCCTGGATGTAACTTATTATACCAAGTATAGAAGCTTTTATTTAGCATAGATGATTGAAAAATATGATTATTTGTTGCGGGTGAGTGAACAGAACAAGCAGTTTTTGAACTGTTTCAAAATATGTAGTAATTGGATCACAATTATGTTTCCACTAATATTATTAGCATGCGATGGTAAAGATGCGCAAAGCATAGCGGGGAGCGAGTGCAGGAAGCACAAGTTTATTTTATTTTGGAGCCAAGCGCGGGCCATAACATTCCAATTTTTCAACCACAGTGAGATAGCATTAAAATTCGCGGCCCAGAAATATGACCGCATGCTCGGAAGGGAGAGCCCCACCGACTTTCGGTCTTTTTTAAAATAAATTCTTTCCGTATGCGGGCTGTTTTATCTTTAAAAATAGAGGAAGAGATAATCTGTTTCAACGTTGTTTTTTTTAAAATACTGTGGTATGAAAATTTTAACACTTGAAATAAACTGTGCGGCGTGGAGCATCCGTTTGGATTCGAAGAAGGCGGCACGTCATTTGTTGATGTCTGGCATGAAACGTGGATTCTCGATCCATTGTAGTTACGAGTGCCCCTCTCTCTTTGCCAGGCGCAGGATCAGCACCTTGTTCTGGAAGTGGTGTAACTGCACTATGAACGGCCGTGATCTGTTGTCGCCTTTCGCTGGTTTGGAGGCTGAACTCCTGTGTGCTCTACAACAGCGGGGTGTTAAAACTGTCAATGTTTGGGGAACCAAACATTGGTCGTGGCCCCCTTCTTTTATCCTAACACTGCGCATATTCTGTCTCCTCGTGTAGTTTTCCAAGTAGGTCACTTTGCCGTTCAATAGCTCGTTCTCTTTGGTCACTTCCTCTTTTCTTACATTCTGTGTATCTGCTAGGTTAGGGCCAGTATAACGCAGATATAAGTCCAGATCTTGCAAAAGGTATCAGATTTCACGGCTGTGGTTCGGTCGTAGGCACGAGGCTGCAGTTGACACAATAGATTTTTTAAAAATGTATATTATATATTATATAACAAAAACAGCAGCGCACACAGGCTGCAGCTGTGCGCTGCGTGTGGAGGTACTACGCTACTTTGTATCAGTAAACAAATTGATCTGCACGTTGCTTTTGATTGTGCAGCAGTGAAATAATTGGGTGACAGCATGTCGCGTGACAGGTACGACAAATCCTGTAGATTGATCTCACAGTATGTGACTCCATCTTTTCTTGCTATCCATGGATGGCTTCCAGTAACTTTTCAATGAGCTTTCAGACCTGCAAGACAAACGTTATGTTTTAAGGGTGCGACTATCATATGCCTAATTAGCTATCACACATCACCATCAACACTACAGTAATGTTACATAGGTAAAGCAACATTTTACCGGTGCCCACTGACTGTTATGACCTCCCTCACTTCAAGTCCCCTTAACTGTTGATCACAGCTGTAAATTAGAATGTCTCAAAAGACGGCTCTCGCACTTGTCATACTAATCATACAGCGGCGGAAAAAATCAACCATAACGAGTCTGTGTGCATGAAACATTATTACATCGCTACAAAAGCGAAGAGTTAAACTCGGTCAGATTTTTCTTCCGTCTTTTTTTCTCTCTCTGAGCTTTGAGGGCAGCCAGAGAAAAGCAAAGTGGTTTTACTGCTGATCATGTAAAGAGGCCATGCCAGCGTTTAGCTACTGTCAGGCGCTAACTCATGTGGCAAAACACATCTTTTTTGTGGCAAAGATGGTGAAGCAGTCCTCCTGAAAATGGTTACGGCAAACCCGCATTGTTTTATCCAAAACTGTCACTGGACCACAATGATTTTGGGAAAGGTCCATCCATTGCTCTCTGATTTTCGTGTCCTTTGGTAGAAAATGAAGGCTTGTAGATTCTTCTCTTTTCACTTTACTACCCACAACAAAAAAGGTTTGTCTGTCCGCCGTTGTTGAGACCCACCATATCTTGCACGTCTAATCTGCCTCGTCAGGGGCCGGGACTTGTATGTCCTGCCCCATCTGGTACAAGACTATTGAGGAACTGATTACGTAATGAAGCCACCAGGGTCTCAAAGGCAGAAATACTCAGACGATTTTTATTGCTTACTTTTCCGCTGATTTGTCTTGTAACATGAAAGAAATGCCACATGAACATGAAAACAACGTGAAAAATATGATTTTCATTCGAGGGGGTCTTTAAAGCAACAGGACCACGCCTCCCTTCAAGGTTCATTCAGTCTTGGATGTGGATGTTTAATTCACCATTGACCACCATTAACTACTTTTATTTTAGTAAAGAGAAATATATTCACACAGGCATTGATGTATTAACATTATTTTTGGTAATGGGTAATAATCAGGCAGTTGGTTGTGAGATCTCACCTCTTGAAATATTAAAAAAAAAAAAAACATTATTCGAAAATGAAGCTGGTCAAAGTGGTTAAAAGAGATGGTTGTCCTAGCCTTTACAGAACATTAAACATTTTGAATAAACATGCTAAGACAGAAGCTAATTGCAGTATATGACATTACAGTCTGCACTGAGTATGGTAACAGTGTTACCGGATTTTACTAAGTTCTCAGAATTTTTCTGGTTATTTTTTTTCCTATTATTTCTATGTACAATCGCACACTGGCCACACACTTTTTTTCCCCTGAGAGAACCACATGATGGGTTTGATGTCAAATGTTAAGCTAGTAAATTGTGGGTTCATCTGCTGCTTTCAAAACGGTATCTTAATGCTCGGATTAATAAAGTTATTTATTTTTTTCCTCTTTCATACCGAGATTAAAGTGAAATTTCATGAATATCGTTGAAATACTGTACTGTAACTAACCTAACCCTAATCCAGAATAAAGACTAAATCGTGGCAAAAAGTCGAAATTTTAGAATCAATCGCGTTAGCACATATGGCTGACTCCACAAAATGCCTTGTGTAGAGGAATTAGTTAAATTATACTTCAGAATCACGTTTAGTAACACGTAATCCTGTCCTGTGTCTTAAGTATTAGGAGTTTGAATAGACAGTGCCAAAAATTACGGCTGTTCATAAGGAGAAACCATACAAATTTAGCAGAGGAGGCCGCATTCCTGCAGATGGACAGATGCAAGGGATACACCTGCGTGCAATACAGAGAAGCTATGTCGCATCACAAGACGCAGTAAGATAATTGATCAAATTGATCAATCCTGAGGGTGTGGAGCACAGGCGGGCGCCACGACTGACGCTATGCACTCTGGCATATGGATGGGTACGAAAAACTGAAGCCATACGGCACTGCCATCAACGGTTGCATTTTAGTCGCTATATTTAAACATGCCAAAACCATTATGTATGTCATCATAGTTTTGATCAGAGAGCAGAGCTTATTACATCCTTTTCAGGAAGAACACGCACACACACACACACACAGACACACGACTAAAATCACAATCAGATAATAATGATAATTACACACATACAGAACGGCACAACTGATTGACGGTTTTCAATATTATGTAGCCTACAGCATAAAATCAGTACACCATGAAAACACCATGAAGACCGATAGGCCTAGTGAAAAATGAGCATATTTCAGCACGAAAGGCCAGTTTTCAGCCTACATTTACAACATTTACCATTGGCATTTTCCAGCAAATAAAACATACCTGTATCTGACATATATGTAGTTATAGCTTATTGTACAATGAGGAAACATGGGTTATGTCTGACTGTATGTTTTTATGCAAGAATGAATTTGATGAAGTCGTGACAACCTGGAATTCATAACAAGATAACAGCAATGTCAGCCACGGTGTGACTGGTGGGCGCCTTGTTTTGATGCGCGCGCCATCCACAGATATACATGGTGAGGACAATCTGAAGACAATTGACATGGAAGAGTCCAAAAGCCATTACTCATGTGATAAGACTGTATTTGATCGCTGCTGCATCAGAAGACAGCAGAGATCAAATACAGTCTCATCACATGAGACTGTATTTGAAAAAAGAATGGGATGCTCCTAGAGACCAGAACTGTACACTTTATTAAGAACTGAAATACTGTTTAAATATCAGAGAGTAGACTATTCTCTCTGCACTAGAATCACTGGTGGGGCCTTCATTATATTAGAGTCACTTTAGGCCACACAATTATAGCGTGATTTCCTACTTGTGAGACGGACCCAGGAATTTGGTTAGAATGGAATCTCATGTATATCCCCACTTTTGAAAAATATTGAAATTTCTGATTGTCTTGTGAAAATATATTATGTATTTATTCTGGCTACTTAACCACGTTTTGTGCCCAAGGAGGAAAGTGCATACAATGGTTGGAGACAGTTGTAGAATATTTGATTATTATAGGATTTCACCTCTAAATTCTTAAGTTTATATCTCAGTATCCTAAACCTGTCTCTGTGTTACGGACAAGACAGGGCGGCTTTTAATTCTTTCTATGGTTGGTGGTATGGTTGACCATATTAATTCCTAAATCGATGTCAGAGGTGAGAGATTGGCCTACTTATTCCCACAGTTGTCAAGGGATTACTTTTGTTGCAGTGACAAATATGCCGGTATCAATATAATGAAATAATTGTCTTCAACGACATACTAAATGTGCTGTAGCATTAAAGGTTGTATTGTGGATGACACAATGTGCATTTAAATTTATCATTTAAGTAATTAGACGCTAGATTCACAAGAACATTAACCTGTTTTGATTTTTATCAAAAACTATCTACTGTTTTTGGTTGGCTACCTCAGAATCCATTTTTCAATATATACTCATGAGAAATTCTAGCGTACACAAATCTTCCAATACATAAAGATGCCATTATCAGTGCAGCAACTCAGATGTAGATATGACACAATTGTAAACATGAAACATGAAAGTTTTATGAAAATTGCTGTGGTCATATACAGAGAAATTGAGAAATGTAGGCTACTGGTATGAAATCATAGCATCTGACATTCGTGCAATTTATAGGCTCCTAAGTTGACCTGAAGACAAACTAAACCCATAAAGAGTTTCAAATTAATAATAGCACGGCTTTTTTGTGTCTTACTTGAGTAAGACAGTGGTCCTTGTCATCATTTTGGAAACCTTGGCTTGGAAACAGCATGGCCAACATCATGTCTGAGGGGCCACATATTGGGCTACACTATATGTCCATCACCCACTGATTGAATTCAGCATGAAAGACCAGGAAACGGGTAGGAGTCAGATAACTGTAGAAACATCTTGTGAAATCAGGCATCACTGCAAACTCAACAGTGACCCAGTCTGACACAATCAGACCTGATCCTGTGCAGAACCTCAGACACGTCCTGAGTTCAGTTGAATGAAGAAGAACCACCTCATTTGACTTTATCCGTTGGGAACTTCAACAGACTTGACACCTTCTTAGCTGTGTCTTTGAGATCAGCACACATCTTTGTCAGCTTCTCCTAATTCAGAGTGATCTTTGATTTTGTGATTTCTCTCCAACAATCAATAACGAACATTGGCTTTTTTGCACGAGTTCTTTGTTGGCAATTTCCATCAGAACTGCTTTTCAGAGACTACATTACATCATTTCATCATACATTCTATTTTCAGAGAATACATTACATCATTCATTTGCTAACCTTCCTTAGGGGATACCTGGCTAACCTGTCAGCTCTGTATCTCTGCATCGCAACATACCTTCTGCTCCTCCACAGGGATACCCCAGTCTCATAAAAAAATCTGTCATGGTTACTGTCATTTTTGCCAGGTCCAGGGTACCGGTGTTCTTTAAAACTGATATAAAAAGAGTCACATGAGGTTATCATCTATTAGTTTGATAGCTGATCAAATGTTATGATGGTCAAGAGTGAAACAAAGAACACTTTCTTAGCATTTAACTTTCTTAGTGTAGCCGAATGGTAAACACATAGTTAATAATATAACTTTCTCACTCAAGTTTATGTAAAACCCCTTGAAGACATTTGTGTATTTAAATATGTTTTTGTTTATCTCTGTTAATGCATCAGTTCGTTGTTCGTGATAAATCAGTTACTTGAGTTTGATATGTTGTTACCAGCTTGTCATCAGTAGGTGGCAGAAGCTTACTGGAAATCGTTACTCCAGACTTAGCCAAGTGTCTCTTGGTCTGTGTACCGAGTTGGCAATGCAGAGAGGACCGTTGTTTAAGACTCGTGTGAAATATACCGAAAACTTGCTTAAATAAAGTTCTATAATAACTTTAGGAAGTAATCTGCCAGTATTTTAATATGATGTTGTATTATTTGTAAGGATACTGGTGTTGTTGGGCTGTAAGCGGAGCGTAAGCCACTGACCACCATTTTCTCAGATGTATCGGTGACAGAACGCCAAGTTAAAATTTTGCTGTGAAGCTGTTTTGAAGTGTACGTGATAAAAGCGCCTTATTCAACACTGAACTGGAATTTTGTCTGTTTTGGTCATATATTTATTTTTATTTCTTTTTTCCTACCATTAAAACAATTTTATTTTCCCTCCTGTTATTTTTTCATCATTTGTGGCCCTAATACTCCGTCGATCACATACGAAACATGCTAAGGTAACAGCCACAAATATTTTTCTAGAAATCGACAGTTTCCCGAACTCCTACACATTTATTTCATAAGGTACCGACACAATTATTAGCGGTATCGGTAATGTTCACACTGTCTACGGTCTCTGGCCACTCTTCCCTCTGCCACGCAGAGGACATGATTTAAGGGTTTGTCTTGAGAATTTTAGCTCCAAAATTTTTTAATCTCATGTGGTGTTCCCAAGGGGTCAATTTTAGGCCTGTAATTATGTGAAAATATGTGCATGCTGACACTGGATTAATTTATAAAGAAACACAATCCATGTTACCACAATTATGCTGACGACACTCAACTGTACATTTCCCTGTACCCTGATAACCTGGTCCCATTGATACGTTCTCAGAATGCATCAAGGACATTGAAAATTGGAAGTCAATTCATTTTTTACAATTGAACAATAATAAAACAGAAATCCTAGCTATCAGGACAAAGATACACAGACAGGAAACATCTTTTGAAACCAGAAACCTTGGTGTTTTCCTTGAAGCTGACCTCTGTTTCAAACAACAACAAGAGAACTGTGAATAACATGAAATTTAATTTGTTCAACTTTAGATACATTAGAAATGCCAACCCTTAATTCATTCACCAAACATCTAAAAAACATGGTCGCTGGATAATCAAATCTGCTCATAATACTCTTTCCATTGCTGTTTACTGTTTCATCAACAGGCTTTGTAGTACATATTAATGCTACCCTCAAGCAGCTCCTTAACCTTGTTTCCACCTCTAGTTCATGTCACCAACCACTACATAGCCAATGGTGTTATCCTGGGTTCTGGCCCAAATTTCTGAAGAGTTTACATTCGAGAAAAGGGGTGAATCAGGAGGTGGTATATAAGCCTCGCCGAACATACCGGGAGCACCGAATTTGCTCTTGAGCCGATGCATCAATTGCAGTGATATCCTTACAAATGTCATGATTAAACAAAATAATAACAAAAAACAAAATGCCTCTGTTATGGTATTTGTAATCACCAACAATGGACAGGGTGGTGAATTTTCATCCCTTGATTTCCCAAGACTCATGACTTTAGCAGGCACTAGGCACTGTATCTCCACTAATATGTCTTTAACCTCAGCTGCATCCTTCAGTGTCAGTGTTTTTCCCATTTTTCCCTGCTACTCCTATGAAAATGAGGTTTCTCTCTTTTTATATTCCAAATTTTCAAGTGCACGTCACATTTGAGGTCTTCGACTCTTACTTTCTGCACTTCACAAAAGTTGTTGCTGAAATTCTGAGCTCTGAGATCTTGAACTTCCTTACCAAGGATGTTTTGTAAGGTCTGCTTCAACATTGTCACATTCCTCTTCCTTGTTGGTCCCGTGGAAACAGTTTTGAAACGGTTGCCGCTGAGTGGAAGTCGGCATGACGCCGTGTCGTTTTTATTGTCGCTGAGGAAGAGGAGTTTTAAAACATTTGGATGGATGCGTCCGGACAGTGTGTTGTTGCTGTGCAGCGCTCGATTGACTGATTGAGGAAATAATTGTCCCATGCGATTCTTGTGGCTGTGGATATTGCTGGCTTTGCATTGGAATTCTATCAGTCATTATTGTGTGCATGAAAATGAGTGCTACTAATGTTGGTTCAACTGTTGGCAAACCTGAAAAAAGAAAAACAATTCTCACTGAAAAGGCCATGATGAATAAAATTGAATCGATTCAAAAGGAGCGTAAAAAGAAAGTTGATGAAATAAAACACCTGATTTTGTCTCTCAAAGAGCTCATGAGGGATGAGAAAAACGTTTCACTGGTCCAATCTAAACTGAATGTTTTATTGCAACTGTCTGATGATGCTACTGCTCTGCATGAATCTTTGATGTTGTTAATTCCCACTGATGAACAAGAAAGACAAAAGCAATGGTTTTTAAAGGTCAATAAACACAAAGAAGGATGTATTCAGGATGTTGAAGCATGTTTTAAAATAATCAGCACACCGCAAAAGGAACCTCTGTTGGAAACTCACATTGCTGGAAGGCCCCAGCTGGCGGCCTCATCAAAGGAAAATAATACACAGGATGTGGAAAATGAAAAATGTCCTCAATCTCACCAAGTTCCCCAGAATCATGATCAGGATGAGATAGCACCATGTGACAGCATTTCAAATCAAGGCGGTGCCAAATACAGCACAAAGTCCAATGTGTCAACCACCTCATCTGCACGCCTCAGAGCTGAGGCTGAGGTCGCTGCTTTGCTGGCTCGACAAAGGCTGCTCAAAGAAAAACATGCTCTCGAAGAACAGGAGGAGCAAATAAGAAAATGAAAGGAACAGCTCCAACTTGAAGCAGAAATAGCTGCATCTGTGGCAAAAGTAAATGTTTTGAGAATGTCTGGATCAAATGTGTGCTGCTCCTCAGAAACTGGATGGCATGGAATCTTACTTTGAGAAAGGACTTAATATTCATGCAGAGTCCTTTTTACCACTCAGGGATGGAAAGGATGGAGGAGGACCAACTGAATCAGAGACTTTAAATCCAAACCTTGGTGGAGCAAAGTCAAAGCAACTGGTTGGAGTTAAAAGTGTCCAGCAGGGGTCCTCGGTGCCAGCAAAGTTACAGAGCACAGCTCAAAATGATGTAGCACCACCAATGTCTCATGGAAATGTGCACTTTTTTAGGAACATTAGTAGTGAAAATTATATGACGTCTGTGATGGAAAAACAAAATGAAATAACGTCAATGCTGGTGCATCAACAATGTTTAGCATCACTGCCAAAAAGAGAAATTCAGATATTTGATGGCAGCCATCTGCAGTATCATGCTTTCATGCAGTCCTTTGAAACAAACAATAGAACAAAAGGCTGCCAATGACACGGACTGTCTTCATTACCTGGAGCAATACACCAGAGGGCAGCCTCAACAGCTGGTCAGAAGCTGTCAACACATGACTGATGGAAATGGGTACGCTACAGAAGACTTTGCTTCATGAACATTTTGAAAATGATCATGTGATTGCATCTGCTTATATGGATAAAATATTCTCATGGCCATCAATTAAGTCAGAGGATGCAAAGGCTTTGCAAGCATACAGCTTGTTCTTGCGTGGATGTTGTAATGCCATGAAGGATGTATATAATTTATATGAATACGTCAGCAAACATGCTCAACATGATCAAAAGGCTGCCATACAAGCTAAGAGATAAGTGGCGCACAACTGCATGTGACATACAGGAAAGGTGTGGACGCAGAGCTATGTTTTCTGATATTGTGACTTTCATTGAGCGTCAAGTAAAAATTGCAATGGACCCTGTATTTGGAGACATACAGGACGCTCCGACACTTGGTGTATTAAAAGAAAGTGGCCGAACAAATACCATACCCCGTTCAAAGGTTAGGGGGAGTAGTTTTGCCATGAATGTTACATCGTTTAAAAGAAAGACTCAACCAGATAACAAAAGGGATGGAGCTGAGACGTCCTGTCTCTACTGTAAAAACTATGGACACAGGATGGAGTCGTGCACTCTATTGGAGAAGAAAGCCCACAGTGAAAAGATGCATTTCCTAAAAGCTAATGGAGTTTGCTTTGGCTGCTTGTGCACTGGGCACATCAGCAGAGAGTGCAGGAAGCGCCTTTCTTGTGAAATATGTGGCAGACAGTGGTCTGGTTGAAGTGCAGTCTAGTGGTCTCACTGGGGCCGGCGATCAAGATTGTAAACTTGCCATTGTGCCAGTCAAAATTAACTCAAGTAAGGGGCGGAGAGCAGTAGAAACATACGCCTTTTTGGATCCAGGGAGTACTGCATCTTTCTGTACAGTGGGCCTGATGGATAAACTGGGTCTCCCTGGGAGAGAAACAAGAATTCTTTTGCGCACCATGGGGCAAGAACAAATTGTTGACAGTTGTGTTACTTCTCATTTGGAAGTCGCTGGACTGGATAGTGACGTGTATTGTGAAATATCAAAGCTGTTTGTACAACAAAAGATGCCTGTCGATAGAAGCAACATCCCACGCCAACATGATTTGGACAAATGGCCTCACTTGAAGCATGTTCCACTGCCAGAAATTGATGCGAATGTGGAAATTCTGATTGGCACAAATGTTCCCAGCGCTTTGGAGCCTCTGGAGGTCATTAGGAGTGTGGATGGAGGACCGTATGCTGTCAAGACAATATTGGGTTGGACAGTAAACGGACCACTTGGTGGATGTGATGATAGTCCTGGGTGTCAGTCAACAGTCTCCATCAACAGGATTTCAGCTGTCACACTGGATGAGCTCTGGAATAAACAGTTTAAGATGGACTTCCCAGAGAACAAACAAGATGAACTCGTGGGGATGTCAAAGGATGACTGCAAATTTTTGGAAATAGCTGACAGATCCGTAAAACTGGTTGACGGTCATTACAGTATTGCTCTGCCTCTTAAAGATAGAAATCTAAGCCTGCCTAACAACCGCTTAATTGCAGAGCAACGAATTCTTAACTTGAAGAGGAGGTTTGCTAGAGAACCATCATTCTATAAAGACTACATAGAATTTATGCATAACCTTATAGCAAGTGGATTTGCGGTGAGAGTCCCAGACACAGATTTGGAGCGCAGTGATGGCAAGGTTTGGTATATCCCGCATCACAGGGTATACCATCCTCAAAAGAAGAAGATACGTGTTGTTTTTGATTGTGCAGCATCGTTTAAAGGGGCCTCACTTAATGCTCATCTCCTGCAAGGGCCGGACCTCACAAGCACATTGATTGGCGTCTTAACCAGGTTCAGAAAGGAGCCCATTGTTTTGATGTCTGACATTGAGGCTATGTTCCATCAGGTTCGTGTGCCAGAGGAGGATGCAGACTTGTTACGTTTTTTATGGTGGCCCAATGGAGACTTTAATCAGCGGATGGTGGAATACAGGATGGTTGTCCATTTATTTGGGACCACATCTTCCCCGAACTGTGCTAATTTTGCCCTCCGGAGGTGCGCTGAGGATAACAAAGAGCTCTTCAGCCGGCAGGTGAAGGTTGAAACCATCATGCACAGTTTTTACGTTGATGACCTCCTTGCTCCAGTGGCCTCAGAGCAGGAAGCTATATGCCTGTATGACAACCTGAAGAGGCTATGTGCTAAGGGAGGCTTCAATTTAACCAAGTGGACTAGTAATAGCCACCATGTGTTGGCAGCCATACCAGAGGAAGACAGAGCAAAAGAAGTTAAGGACTTGGACCTCGATCAGGATGATTTACCAGTAGAGAGAGTACTGGGAGTAAGATGGTGTGCGCAGTCTGACACATTTGGATTCAGTGTAACTTTCCCAAATAAGCCATTGACCCATAGAGGAATTCTCTCAGCCGTCAGCTCATTCTATGATCCCCTTGGAATTTTGTCTCCTGTGATTTTCACAGCTAAAAGGATCTTACAAGACCTGTGTCGCAAGGGCCTGGGCTGGGACGATACTATATCAGCATCTGCTGCTGAAGAGTGGACAGGCTGGGTGAAAGAGCTAAAAGCATTGGATGGCTTCAGAATGAGCAGATGCTTGAAGCCTCCCATCTTTGGAGAAATAGCCACCGCCCAGTTACATCACTTTGCGGATGCAAGTGAGGAGGGATATGGTACCGTCACCTATCTGCTGTTGCACAATCACCAGGGTCTTGCACACTGTGCTTTCATAATGGGAAAATCACGGGTTGCACCTTTAAAGCCTGTAACGATTCCCCGCATGGAGCTGACAGCAGCTGTGGTGGCAGCCCGTATGGATGAGTTGTGGAGAAGAGAACTGAGAATGAAACTGCTGGACTCTGTTTTTTGGTCAGACAGTACCTCTGCTCTGAAATATATCAAGAATGAGACTACAAGATTTCGTGTCTTCGTAGCTAACAGAGTCACAGAGATCTTGAAGACATCTAATCCATCTCAATGGAGGTATGTGTCTACCAATCACAATCCTGCAGACCTTGCCTCCAGAGGTGTCAGAGTTGAATCTTTCCTACAGAATGAAATGTGGATGTGTGGTCCCTCATTTCTCCCGCGACCACAGGAAACTTGGCCTGCTGATCCAGATGACTTGGGAGGATTTTTGCCTGGAGATCCAGAGGTCAAGGTGTCTGCTATTGTCTCTGTGGAACAAGAGAAGGAGAATGCTGTGACATGTTTGATAAACCGCAGCTCATCCTGGACACGTCTCTCAAGAGTGATGGCCTGGATACTACGTTTTAAGGCTTTGCTATTGGATATCAGGAAAAGGAAGGAGATGAATACACATTCCCCTGTGCCACATGCAAATCAGCAAAAGAACACTAAGATGCGTCATGGTCCTCTCTCATTGGATGAAGTCAAAGCCGGTGAATTGGAAATAATCAAGTTTTGCCAGAGACAAAAATACTCAGAGGAGCTTTCTTGCCTCCAAAGGGGAGAGAGTGTGAGAAGAAACAGTCACATTTTTAAGCTCAATCCAATTTTGGAGGATGGTGTTTTGAGGGTCGGAGGTCGGCTTAGTAGGGCAGCCATGCCTGAAGAGTCTAAACATCCAGCTATAATAGCTAAAGATCTTCACATTTCAGATCTCATCATTCGCCATGTTCATCAAGAGACCGGCCATGGTGGGAGGAACCATGTATTGTCAAGGTTGCGTCAGCGTTTTTGGATCCCTTCTGCCAGTGTCGCTATAAGAGGTATCCTCTCCAGGTGTATTGTCCGTCGCAGGTTGCATGGAGCTGTTGGTCAACAACAAATGGCGGATTTGCCTGTTGACAGGATAACACCGGATGAGCCCCCCTTCAGTTACGTGGGGGTAGACTACTTTGGACCTTTTGATGTCAAACGCGGAAGGAGTCTTGTCAAAAGATACGGAGTAATTTTCACTTGTTTAGTGGTAAGGGCAGTACATATTGAAGTCGCTTCATCTTTGGACACAGATTCGTTTATAAATGCATTACGACGCTTTGTTGCAAGAAGAGGACAGGTTAAAGAGCTCCGCTCGGATAATGGCACTAACTTCATAGGTGCAGAGCGTGAGTTGAAAAGAGCTATTGAAGGATGGAATCTGGAACAGATAAATGATACACTCTCATTGAAAGGAATCAAATGGACATTTAACCCTCCAACAGGATCACATCATGGCGGAGCATGGGAGAGGTTAATTCGTTCTATCAGAAAGGTGCTTAATTCCACCTTGAGACTGCAAAGTTTGGATGAGGAGGGACTTCAGACGGTCCTCTGCGAGGTTGAATCCATTCTTAACAGCAGACCTCTTACCACTGAGTCTACAGAACTGAACGATTTGGAAGCACTTACACCCAATCATTTGCTGCTTCTTAAAACCAAGCCCTGTTTACCACCTGGTCTGTTTCGTAAGGAGGACAGTTATTCACATCGCAGATGGAGACAAGTGCAATATATTGCGGACTTATTTTGGAAAAGGTGGATAAAGGAATATTTGCCACAATTACAGGAACGCCAAAAGTGGATAAAACTCAAGAGGAACTTTAT
>JAQFJB010000021.1:29532052-29542423 GCA_029874875.1 Naso minor
CCGTCCATGTTTCACTACTTTTGACCACACGGTTCTCTGGGCTGCCGTAGACTTCAATGGCAGAATAAATAAGAAGACAGAAACACATCGGGGGCTTCGCTGTGTGGCCCCCAACAACAGGACCGCCCATTCACACTGAACGACTCAGCACGGGTTCCTAATAAACGGGACATTTTCTCAACACCTCTGAATAACAGATTCTCCTCCAAACCTGAGGGCCCACAGAGAGGAGCAGGAGGAGGAGGAGAGAACTATGAAGGAGACGATGAGACCTCCTTTGGAGAACCAATCACCTCCTGCAGGAGGAGGAGCGGGAGGAGCAGTCAGACACAACAGGTAACACGCACACACGCACACAGACACACACACACACACAAAGAGAGGGAGAGAGAGAGGGGGACAGCCTGCTGTTGTGTTTCTTCCACACATACACATACATCTGTTTAACAACGTGTGTGTGTGTGTTGCAGTTGAAGGAGGAGAACATGTCGTTGAGGAGAACCATCAGGGAGCTACAGAGGAGATCAGAGACTAATGAGCGCAGGTTGGTCAATGCCAAGCAACTACCTACCGCATCAACCACACCCGATCTGATTATTACCCATCATGCCTGTCTTCCCTGCTAGGGTGTTGGAGCTGTCAGAGGAGCTGCTCCAGAGGAGGCACCAGGAGGAGCAGGAGGCTCAGGATCTGGAGAGCATGGTTCACTCTGTGGAGCAGAACCTCCACCTGATGACGGTACGTTTCCCCGAGTGACCCTGGGGACAGGCCGCTGTGGACGAGCTAACTGACGTCAATCAGCTGATCCGTCGCTCAGCTGAAGTCATGTGACGGCTGTCATCAGTCAGCTGTGGTTCCAGCTCTGCTCGGGGCGGGACTGCAGCTCACGGGCTCCATTCTGCTGAACTGAGAGCTCGTGTAGTTGTGATGGAAGTCTCAGGAATGAAGGAAGATCCGGCGAGCTCGATGTCTCACACAGAAGCTTTGAATCCAGCGCCGAGGTCACTTCCTGGTGGGAACATTTAAGCCTTACTCGACCCTCAAGGGTAACAGCCCACTGTAAGATTTCTTTGAGTGGCTAAGTCCCGCCCCTTTCTGTGGACCCCATGGGACGAAAATAAAATATGAGTATGAATATGAAAATATGAATGATAGTCAATGGAAAGAAATAAATTATTTTTCGATCCCTTTTATTTGAAGTATCAGACTTTGAAAATACATATTTAGAAAGACGACACACCCAACTGTGGCGTGCGTGACGTCTTAACAACAGTCGGTGACAGAAGCGACTATCTGTTTGCTGAGCTGCAGCTTTAATCGCCAGCCGTCATTCACGGCACAAGCCAAACAGGATTAGAAGATCATTTCTTTCTTGCCATAGGATCACATTCATTTTTTTTCTGAATTAAGGTCACATGGACCAGAAGTAGAAGGGCGCTCTACTCCCGGTCCAGGACCTTGGCACTCTATTGGGTCTTGGACTCTAAACTCTAAACAGGAAACTGCTTTAAATGGAGCAAATGAAGAGAGGTCACCAGAGGTTATTGTTAGTGAGAAGACTTTTCCGCTCTCAGGTTAAAACACGGCCGTTAGCTGGGACTGAAATGAGGTGTGAATTTATTTTTATCTCAAGTTTTACCGTGAAACTGACCCATCGTGTTCTTCCTGCTGCTGACGTCCTGCACGGCCACGATGGGTTGTGTTTCAGCTCTTCTGATTTTTAATTAGTCAACAACTGATGGGCTCACCAACATTCGGTTTCACTCCCAACCTTGACAGATCAGCTGATCAGCATGTTTGGGTGCTCGGGATGTGTCCAATTGGTGTCAGGAACGGCTGGGATGGCGCCCTCTGTTGGTCTGTCTGTGGCTGTGCTGACGTGTGTATCAAGGCGACCTGATTGACGTCAGCCAGGCTCCTGTCGGCTGAGCTTTTTGGAACTGACATGTTAAAGCTGCCGGTGGCTTTGTCTGTGAGTCGAGCAGCGCAGCCTCCTGTTTGTCGTGTTCGTTGTGATTGGTCAGTCGTGCTCCAGTTGTTCCTGTTTCATTCTTGTAAATGTGATCAAAGAATTTGTGGAGCTCCTTCACTGGTGAGGCAGCACCAACTTTTTTCTTGTCAAACTTCATAACAGACAGGATGTCTCTCTGTCTGTCAGGTTGTTACTCATGAAGGTGTCGTCAGTCTTCAGCTCGTGAGCCATTTTATTCCTCGTTCCTCCCTCCTGTCCTGACACAACGCTGAGGGGAAGTGGACAGGGTCAGGAGAAGGACCAGAGCCTCAGCTTAGACTGCAACGTGACAGAAATCACAAAAACAGCTTCTGAACTGCATCACTTTCATTGAGCTGATTCTAGCATTTACTGAATAAAGTCTGCTGGCTTACGTCTTACTTAAAGGTGGAGTCAGTAGGATTTTACTGAAATATAAAATATCGACATATACAAACGTGATGCTGCTCAGTCATCACTTCTGTGTCTCTATACATGTGTGTGTTGGTGACTGTGTGTGGAGACTCGCCGCCCTCTGCCTGTATTTTGATGTTTTGGCTGACTCAGGACCTGCTCAGGACCAGTTACCGTAAAGAGCGATGTAGACGTGCAATCAATTTTTAAATAACAATAGCGCGACCGCGCTTCTCCGAGGCGTAGGTGGCGTGACCGCAGTGAACAGGTGCGTTTTCCCCAGCCAATGACAGCGCACAGGTGAGGTTGAGAGCAGCGGAGCACAGCTACTGGACGCCGTCCAGACCGGAGAAATTTACAAATGTGGACGAAGAGCAAAGAAAAGGAAATACAGCTCTAGTGAGCAAGCGGATAAAACTTGTTCCAGAGCGAGAGTGAGTCTCAGTTTGGCGTTCAGCAGCTTTGGAGCACTGAAGGAGAGGCTGGGAGGAGCGATGCAGAGTTGGGCTGCTTTGTGATGTACAGGTACTAAACACTGGCGGTTAGCTTGTTAGCTTGCTAAATTATCGACTTCTCCAGTAAACAAATATTCCGATATAGCTTGCAGTGCAATGTTAGGGAAGCAGTATAGCAGTGCATGTAGTACACGCTAAGATACGATACTTCAGGTGCACTGACCCGGGAGGAGGGGCCAGTTTGAATGTTGTTTACAAACGGCAACGAAGGAACGTTACTGACTCCAGCTTTAACATGTTTCGCTACGAAAATGGAGGACAATAGCGAGCAGAGCCGTTCTGTGCAGACATTCACAACACTAAAAATTTTAATTATCCAAACAAATTGTCATTATAAATATGTTCTAACTTAATTTTTGAAAAAGTGACAGCCCTATTATTTGTTATTGCAACGAAAATGTCAATCAAATTTACATTTTTCTTTATGCAAGAGGCCAAAAATATATACATTTTATTAAATTAACATTAAATTTCAAAATGGTTTTATTCATTATCCTCTGATGTGTGTGTTGGTGTTTGTTTTTTTGTTTTTTCCCCCAGATACATTCAAGATGGCAAAGATGCTGCCAGACAAGGTGACATGTACAAAGCCCTGAAGTTCTTCAAGTTAGCATACAACCTCCACCAAAGTCAAAAACTTGAAAGCAGGATAAAGAAAATTGAAGAACTTTTATCTCAAGATGATTCTCAAGAGGGAGATGAAGAATTTGTCAATGTAAACGACAGCGGCTTAATGCTTTTCAAAGATTTACATGACAAGCTCTACGACTACCAGAAAAATGGAGTGGCCTTCTTATACAGTCTCTACAGAGATGGTCTTAAAGGTGGGATCTTGGCAGATGATATGGGCCTTGGTAAAACTATCCAGGTAATATCATTCCTCTCTGGTATGTATGATAACGAGCTGGTTAAACACACACTGCTGGTTATGCCAACTTCTCTCATCACAAACTGGACCAAGGAGTTCACCAAATGGACTCCTGGCATGAGGGTCAAGGAGTTTCATGGAACCAGCAAAGGAGAGAGGACCAGGAATTTGGAGAGAGTTCAGAGGAGAGGTGGTGTCATCATCACCACGTACACTATGCTTATGAATAACTGGCAGCAATTGTCATCTTACCATGGCGGAGAGTTCACATGGGACTACATGATCCTTGATGAGGCACACAAGATAAAAACCACAACCACTAAAACTGCAAAAAGTGCCTACGCCGTACCTTCCAAAAACCGAGTTCTGCTCACAGGTACTCCAGTCCAGAACAACCTGAGAGAAATGTGGGCACTCTTTGACTTTGCTTGTCAAGGAACTCTCCTCGGCACAGCTAAAACCTTCAAAGCAGAATATGAGAACCCCATCACTCGGGCCAGAGAGAAGGATGCCACCCCGGGGGAAAAGGTACTTGGTTCTCGGATGTCTGAGAATCTCATGACCATAATAAAACCCCACTTTCTCCGCAGGACAAAATCAGAAGTACTGAAAACCAAAATAAACGGCACACATCCATGCAAAGAGGAATATGCAGAGGAAACTGAAGTCTCAAAAGCTCCAAAAGGCTCGAATGCAGTCATTCCAAAACTGACAAGAAAGAACGACCTGATTGTCTGGACTCACCTGAGCTCTGTTCAGGAAGAGATATACAGACAGTTCATTTCACTGGACCACATCAAGGAGCTGCTCATGACCACCAGATCACCTCTAGCTGAATTAACCATCCTGAAAAAGCTGTGCGACCATCCAAGACTGCTTTCGGCTGCAGCCATAGCCAAGTTAGGCTTGGAGGAAAATACAGCTGAAAGTCAGCAAAATGACGATATGGAGACAGACGCTCATTGCATTGATAACGTTCCTGACGAAACATTAATCTCTGAGTCTGGAAAACTTGTCTTTCTGTTTGAACTTCTTAAAAGGCTCAAAGAAGAAGGCCACCGCACACTCATCTTTGCTCATTACAGGAAAGTTCTTGACATTATTGAACGCATCTTGGGCAACAGAGGCTTCAAAGTAATGAGACTAGATGGTACAATAACACAGATAGCTGAGAGAGAGAGGCGTATCACTTTGTTTCAGACAGACAGGAGTTACTCTGTTTTCCTCCTGACCACCCAGGTTGGAGGAGTTGGCATCACTTTAACAGCAGCAAACCGAGTCATCATCTATGATCCCAGCTGGAACCCAGCAACAGATGCTCAGGCTGTTGACAGGGTGTACCGCATTGGCCAGACTGAAAACGTTGTCATATACAGGCTGATTACCTGCGGCACGGTGGAAGAAAAGATCTACAGACGGCAGGTTTTCAAAGATTCTCTCATCAGACAGAACACTGGAGACAAAAAGAACCCTTTTCGTTACTTCAGCAAGCAGGAGCTGAAGGAACTCTTCACCCTGGAGGACACACGGTCCTCAACCACACAGATGCAGCTTCAGGCCCTGCACTCCAGACACAGACGGACAGACTCTGAACTTGACGAGCATATTGCCCACCTCCACGCTATGGAAATGTTTGGAATCTCTGACCATGACCTTATGTTTTCCCTTGATGTCAACCATGATGAGGCCCCAGAGGACCAAGAGGCACACCACTACATTGAAGGGCGGGTCCAAAAGGCCCAGGAGTTGATGAAGGCTGAATCAGAGTTACAGATTCAGCTAGCAGAGAGCATGGCATCAAGCACAGAGCCAGCTTGGCTCAGACAACCAATGGAGAACAGCAGAGAACGATCTCATGAGAAAAAAACAAGAAATCCAAAACCAAGCCCTTCCTATCCACAGCATGACAGCAAGTTTAACAGGTCACCTATAGTGGTAGATTTGGACCAGTCTGGTTCCGGCAAGGAGGATGGCCAACAGCATCTGAGTAACAGAGTTATTGATCTAACTGCAGATGAGAGTATGACAGAAGAACCATCTGTTTTAAAATTAGGCCAAGACACTCCTGCTGCAGAGGATGTGGATTCCCTGGAACACCACGCTGTCAAACAAGAGCAGAGTTTCTTGGAATCAGCAGAAGTCACTCCGCAGGAGGTGATTGAAGAGTCTGTGGTGATTTCAACAGCCACTAACACTGAGGCAGGTGATGCAGCAGATGCCTCTATTCAAGAACTAATGGATGAGGCTGCAGTTGCTTCAGCAGGTGACAGCAGTACAGCAGATAATGAAGATGAACAGCAGCTAAGTGTAACTACAGACTCAAAATACAACTCCAGCATGGACTTGGGACATCCACATGTCACGTCCCTTCAGAATAAAAGACTCTCTGTCTTGCAAGCATCCAGTTCAAGCTTCAAAGCCAACGCATCATCCAGAGTCAGCACAGGACTCGAATCTCAGTCCTGTGAAGGCAACTTCAATTTGCAGCTTGAAGACAGTGACATGTTCTCAGACTATGATGTCCTGGGTCATCAGGAGACCGAAGCAGAGGAGAGGAAATTGCTGTCACAGCTGCAGATGGAGGGGAGTTTTGATGTAAACAAATCTCTCTCTGAGAGACACCAAAAAGATGTGCTTAAGCAGAGTCTCAACAATGTTCATCCCTCAGAAATGAATGAGTCACTGAATGATTCCATTGTACCTACCAAGAGGAAAAGAGCAGCAGTGATTTATGATAGTGAAGAAGATGATGAGGATGTTAGGCAAGAGCTGAGCAGAAGTCAACTTGACAATTCCTTCCAGGTTCTTGGAGCTTCCACACCCAAATCAGTGCCTTCTGGCCCCACCCCTCTCCGGTCAAGAAAGAGCGTTGGAGGAAACACCTCTGTGGCCTCACGCCGGTCCCTCCTCCACTCTATTATTGAGGACATGGAGAACCACAACCAAGACCTGGAGGATGAGGATGAAAGCGATAACGATGACTTCTCAGAGAGACATTCTGATGAGGTCGAAGAGGAGGACATTATTGGTTCAACCCATTCTGAGCTTCAGCTGGAGGAGACTGATGGAGAAACATTAAACACAGAGGAGGAGGAGGAGGAGGAGTGCTCTGAGTCAGCAGATGCAATTGACGAGTTTGGAGAGGAAATGAACAGTCACTTTGAAGATTCAACGAGCGATCCTGAGCTAGCCTCCTCTGAAAGAATGGATCAGTACACTGTAGATGCAGGAGTCAAGAGGAACAGCATGAAAGACTCCATAGAGCCAGAGGATGAGAGCTATGACTCCCTGGTCAGCAGAGGGAAGGAGCACTACAACAAAGGGATGCTAGACGACGCCCTGGGCTTCTTCCTGAGAGCTATTGACATCAAGCCAGGAGATCCTGAAATTCAGCTCATGACCATCCAGTTGTACCGGCAGCTAAGTCAGAGGACTTAAGTGTTCAGAACAGTCCTGCATGACAAACATCCACTACATCCTGAAATTAACACCTGCCAGCTGGCAATTACTGTTAGTAACGTAACTATAATGAAATGTACAGACTGTTTCCTTTAATGTTTGCTCAGACCTGGTTACTGTGTTGTCCTTTTGAACAACCAATGAGTCCAGTGGTTCTGACAGTAAATGAGTCTTAGCCCAAAGTAACATTGAAAAACTTTGAAGGAGGTACAATATTTTCTTACAAAATATGTTTGTCACCTTTTGCACACATACATTTCATAATCATATTAGGTGGTTTCAGCCTGTGTGTTGTTGTTGCTGTTTAGTGCAAATAAGCAGATGATGGTTTTAAAAAAAAACAGCAGCTGTTGAAGAGGTATTTGTGCTGCATAAATTCAGCTGCTTCAGGATAGTGATGATACTCGTTAATTGAACAACACCTGGTTATGTTTTATTCAGTTGGATTTTCTGGTCAGTGTGTTTAATTTCTCCATGTTGATAAATTAGTAACATTATTTTTCTCCTTATTTTGATTCAAAAAGAGATATGCTTGTGTAATCTGTACATCTATATATTTATCTCAAACAGTTCCAATTAAAAGTTCCCATGAAATCAGTTTAATTTGCATTTTCAATGTTTCTTCGTGTTTGGAATTAACATGAATTTTGCCAGTGGGCAGACAGGACTGCAGAATTTTTTTAAATGAATATGCTCATTAACCATGAAAGAAACAATAACTTTAATTATTGACTTATTTTTTATCTTAAATATCAGACAACTGCCATGACATTTGTGGTGGTCAGAAATTGTTTCTGACTCCAACAGTTCAGTTTATTGTGTATAAGACAGAAAAATCCCTCAAAGTTAAGAAACTGAAAAATGACTACAAAAAGCTGGTGATCAAAGCAGTTACATAATTACATTTCTGTTGAAAAGTTTCAGAATACCAGGTTTTAAAGGTCAAGAAATTTTCATGCAACATAGCAAATATGATTTTTAGCAATCTCCTTTCCAAAAAACAGCTTCTTTTGTAAGTTTTTAGAATAAATGTGTAAGACATAAAAAGCTAAAATATTAAGTCTAATTAAAAATTAATGTGCCTTTGTAACACTTTCACCACAATGATCAGTCATTTTAAAAGACAAAAAACAGAGAGTGCTGGTAATATTTCTGTCAGTAATCATTCAATGTAATTACTCGGAGTAGAGTTGAATTGAAAAGTACATTACATCAAGTTCTGATTCGAACAAGCGGTGCCTGGGCGGCGCATGCGCGGTTTAAACTTTTCCCGAACGAGGTTATTTTTATGACGTGACCGAAACTAAACCAATGACTTCCAGTTTAACTGGTTCGACTTCAAAATAAAATTCCCTGTATGACACGCTCTGTTTATGCATGTCGAGGGAAAATCAACAAAATACAGCAATATTAATCCTTAATATCTTATTGATAAGTAAAAGATTTAGTGCATAAAACTGTAATATCCAGGAGAACCTACACATATTCCATACTGTAGTCTATAGGCTTTAAAATAGTTCTGAGAAGAATCGGTTGGTTTAAGGTTGGTTTTTGGCTAATATTACTCTTATTTCGAAAAGCGTCACCGGAAGCAGTGAGTGTCTCAGATGACTTTAAATCTGGTTCAGATTACAGGCGAGTTCACAAGAGGAGAAATATCTGGCCCACGGTGAGGACAGACTTTAGTAAAACTGGACCGGGATTCAAACGCAGTTTGAGTTTACATTAACAGATTGAAGGAGTGAAACATCAGCGGGAGACATTTTGGATCCGAGTGTCACGAACAGCTCGAGTCGAGGCGCTGCTGTGACTGTGGATCATCAGCTGGGACAGAAATGGCTCGGCCGAGGAAGAAAACCACTCCTGGGTGTTAAGTATGAAGCCGTGCGTCAGGAAACGGCTGGAAGATAACGCGGAAAACTTCACTAATAGTATCAAGAAGAAGAGGAGGAGGAGGAGGAGTATCTGTGTGAGAGCTGCCCGGTGACATTTATTCCTTCCAGCAGAAGAAGAAGAGGAAGATGGGAGGAAGAGTGGAGCTGCTGGAGATCTGCTGCCTGCTGCTGCTGCTGAGCGGAAACTCCCACTGCAGAGGTGAGTGAGGGTGAGGAAGATGGACCGGGCTCTGCGTGTGTGTGCGCGCGCGCGCGCGTGCGTCACTCACTCACTCACCTTCATTAACTTTGATCAGTACTTTGTTACACTGCAGTACTCTGTGATGTACTTCACTCCCCTGTACCACACGCTGTACTGTGTAGTATGTTTATTCTGTAGTGTGGCAGCAGTATTATTTGTACTTGTCTAGATCGTGGAATACTGCTCAAAAGTAGAGTTTTGCAGTATTTTGCTTTGACATGCAGTACATGTGGACTACACGCACTGCATAGTCACAGTTTATCATTAGTTTGACTGTTTTCAAAGCCTGGTGGAACTGTACGTGAGTTAGCTCATATTTACTGATATATTTACATATGTTCGTCCTGGTCTGGGTCATGGAGTGTATCCCAGCATGCTCTTGGGCAGAGGCAGGGTTCAGGTCTGTGGACGTCATGAACACAGTGTTTCAGCCGGGCGCGGTGTCTTACATGTCCTGCAGCGTCACAGAGAGACGTGTGCCTGATGTTTGTCAACTTTTGGTCGTCTCCTCACTTTTTGGAAAAAAATGTTTATTAACTTAACCTTAACGTGAACCAACAGGAAGCGTCACGCCTCACTGCGGGGGCGGGGACACATCTCTGTATTCTGATATCAATGTCATGTAATCAATGTCATGTAATCAGTGTCTTGTATCAGTTTACGTGTACATAGATAATGTGGAACATGTGAACAGTACCATCCTGTGTGTCCTTATGCTTGACATGCACACGGACTGATCTCATGGTGTTTGTGTTTATTGAATCTAATTTGCTTGATATAAAAAACTGAAGAAACAAAAACTGACCCAAACATTTAAATGAGGCACGCCCACCCAGGTGACATGCTAAGACTCAGGGGCTGCAGTCCAACAGTCACCTCCTGAGTCCTTTCCTAACCCCTTTTCCTTAACCCCGGTGGAAAACGTCATGAGGTCAAGGAAAGGAGGAAGGAGAATTCAAAAGGACTTAGGAAAAGAGAACTGCTGTGCT
>JAQFJB010000021.1:29564548-29575653 GCA_029874875.1 Naso minor
CCGGTCTTTGGCTCCTACCTGTCCAACAGAAAGCAGGCCAACTCCTCGTCGCTCTTCATCCTCAGCTTCTCCTTCAGTGCGTGAAAGCAGCTGAAAGCCAAACTGAGATTCACTCTCGTTCTGGAAATAGGACCATATTTCCTTTATTTTGGCGCTACGTCCACATCCGCCATTTTCTCTGGTCTGAATGGTGTCCAGTCGTTATATTTTATTCACTCCCAACCTCACCTGTGCGCCTTCACTGGCTAGAGGAAACACACCCACTCCCACCCAGAAACATCAGGACTAAACCAAAACATCAAAGTCCAGGCAGAGGGCGGAGCTCTGCAGACACAGTCACTACCACATGTGTAGAGGCTCAGAAGTGATGATAGAGCAGCATCACTTTTGTACGTCTGTATTTTATTTTTTAGAAAAATGTTACTGACCCTTCCTTTAAAGTGAATAAAGTCAGCAGGTTGTGATCACGTTGTTTCAGGGAAGTGAAACAAAGTTTGAGGGTTGTTTTTTCAGGAAAATATGTTTTGATTTTGATATGAAAGCACAAAGAAATATTTTTTTTCTTTTCCATTTTGCTGTATTTTGTTTAAAAGGCACCCAGTTTGAGCAGAAATATGACGTAAAGTATTCAAAAGGCATTTTTCATTTCATCTGAAGCAGAATCTTCTCTGTCAGGAAGTTGATGTGTTGTTGTTGTTGTTGTTTTTGTTGTCTGTAGGTTTTTTCACTTTGGACGGACAGCCAAAATCCATGAGCTGCCCCTCGACTGGTCTGACTGAGGAGAACCTGAACCACATCGGACAGGTGGCGTCCTCTGTCCCTGTGGAGGACTTCACCATCCACGGAGGTACGACACACTTTAAACACTTAGTGATTTATTTTCCAGCTTTATTAGGAAATGATTTCCGGCATGAAACACAAACAAAACAAAAATCATGTTTCAGTGTTGCTTCCACCTGACTGATGTTTGACTTTCTGTAAACAGAGTTTTAACCAAACATGTGATACTTGGTCTACCAGCATGTCACCAGCAGCATTTTTATTTAAAAGACCGAATTCTGTGAAGAGGAAAGATAAATCTCACAACCGCACAAAGTAAACATTCTCATGAGGGACAGAAAGTGATAACCAGCAGTGAACGAGTAAATCATGGGAGCGTTCAGGTGCTCAGTGATCTTCTTCATTCTTGCAGGTCTGAGTCGTATCCTGAAGGGTCGGGCTGAGATGGTGCGTAACCGGACGGTGGATTGGGCTCTGGGAGAGTACATGGCCTTCGGATCGCTGCTGAAAGAGGGAATCCACATCCGACTGTCGGGACAGGACGTGGAGCGAGGAACGTTCAGGTAAACACTGCAGGAATCGAACCGAGAACATGACGTGTCTCTGCTGCTTCTTGTCATCACTGTCATGTGCTCTTCCTGCTGCGGAGGCAAGTTTTTGCATAAATGTGCGAGCAGAGAAATCTGTCTGTTGTCTCATTCAGACAAACATTTCTTGGTTTATCACAGGAAGGTGTTCTGTTGTTAAAATGATAAACAGGAAGTAGACCGGCTGCTGATTGGCTAAAGTCAGTCGTGATGCGTCTGAAACAGTGGAGAAACTTGAACCTCATGGCTTCTCAGCCACCAATCACACTGTTGGTCCCCTTTCAGCCATCGTCATCACGTCCTCCATGACCAGAATGTGGATAAGAGGATCTGTATTCCCATGAACCACCTGTCTCCTGATCAGGCACCGTACACCGTCTGCAACAGCTCGTTGTCCGAGTACGGCGTCCTCGGTGCGTCCAAACTGTTTGTCGCAGCTCATTTGTCCTGAGATAAACTTCCTTCGTGTCTCTAAACGTCTCACCGACTGTTTGTCTGCAGGCTTTGAGCTGGGTTTCGCAATGGCAAGTCCCAATGCTTTGATCCTGTGGGAGGCTCAGTTTGGAGATTTTCACAACACAGCACAGTGCATCATCGACCAGTTCATCTGTCCCGGTCAGGCCAAGTGGGTTCGACAGAACGGCATTGTGCTGCTGCTGCCGCACGGCATGGAGGGCATGGTGAGGAGGACACGGCTGAGCCTGCTTCATACCTGACAGAACGTGTCACCTTCATTATGAGTGCAAACCTT
The DNA here is from genome assembly GCA_029874875.1 of Naso minor. Lineage (NCBI taxonomy): Eukaryota > Metazoa > Chordata > Actinopteri > Acanthuriformes > Acanthuridae > Naso > Naso minor. The sequence goes on from JAQFJB010000021.1 coordinate 29,566,667, forward strand.
ATTAACATAATAACATATAATAACATAACTGTTTCCTCAGCAAAGTGCTTCACATGATGAACCAAGACCCAAACTTTTCAGGAGGCAGAGAGGCAAAGAATCAGACAAGCAAAAATATATGAAAAAAAAAAACATCAAACAAGATGAAACCAGTAATGATGTGTAACAATAAAAAGTCCGGTCAGGTTTCCTCAAGTGAGGTCACACATTTTACCACATTTTAGAAGCAGAGACACGAATTAATCAGGGAGAAAAGAGATCAAACTGTGTTAGGGCTCAACAGAAAGTCTGTCCACAGTTCCAGTGTTGGAAACATTGTTGGTGAGCGAGAAGTGAACTTCTGGCAGGGTTTAACAGCTATACCTGGTGGATGTTTGAAACTACTGCGTTCCCTCTTGAGTTTAACAACTCTGTGTGCAGGGTCCCGAACATTCTTCAGCTCGTCCAGAGAGATTCCTCCAGATGTGCAACGACGACCCTGATGTCATGCCGGTAACACTCACACACACACCAGTTCCCCCTATACCACATTTTGTTTTAGTAGCAGTACTACATTGTGAAAACACTATAAGAAGAAAAAGTCCTGCTTTTAGAATTTTTGCTGAAAGTACAAAAATTTCTGCATAATATATAAAATTATAAAAAATATGTAAAATATACTTAAGTTGAAAGTAATCATGACACAGAAAAGCTTGACTTTAGAATTATAGAATGTGATTATCTGATATTATTATAAATAATGCTTAATTTAGTAGTTAACCTGAATCATCTGTCTCTCTCTCAGAACATCACAGAGGACTTTGCTGTTCGTCAGCTCTATGACTGTAACTGGATCGTGGTTAACTGTTCCTCCCCTGGAAACTACTTCCATGTTCTCCGAAGACAGATTCTCCTCCCATTCAGAAAGCCTGTGAGACACACACACACACACACACACACACACAGTTTTGTTAATGTGTGGACAGAAATCAGAGATGAGGACAGAAAAAAAAAATCCTGACACTGTGAGCGCAGCAGATTTCAGAATTGAGCTGCAGATCGTCTGCTTTGAAAGTTCCAGAACACAAATGGATTTCACCGTCCTTGTTTAGTGACTTTTATTTTTAAAGTCCAAGTTATCTCCATTATAACTTCCTGTTTGTCTCTCCAGCTGATTGTCTTCACTCCCAAATCTCTGCTGCGCCACCCAGAGGCCAGATCCAGCTTTGACGAGATGCTGCCTGGTACCGTTGTTGTTGTTATTGTTTTATTGTCGTCATCATCATCAGCAGTAGTTTGTTGCTCAGTCTCACTGTGTCTTCTTCTTCTCTGCTCCGTGTAGGAACTCACTTCCAGCGTTTGATCCCAGAGGGAGGTTTGGCGTCGGAGCGTCCGGAGGAGGTGAAGAGGCTGATCTTCTGCACGGGGAAGGTTTACTATGAGCTGACCAAAGAGAGGAAGAACAGAGGGATGGAGGGGACCGTGGCCATCGCTCGCATGGAGCAGGTACACAAATGCACACACTGAAACACACACAAACACAGCTGTTACTTGCAGCTCATTTCCATGAAATTCATGTCTCTCTTTTCACTTATATATTGTTTATTTTGACTGTTCAAATTGTTTGTGAAACCTTTGAGCAATAAGTGTGACTCTGAACACGTCGTCAGCGGAAACGATTATTTAGCTGATAGATAGATCGATAGATCGATAGCCTTTATTGTCCCGTAGGGAAATTTGTTTTCACAGTCTGTCAACACATACAAACATCAATGAAACCACCAACAATATACAAATTGCAGCTGTTAAAATCACCCACAGTGAACACTGGGGCGTCGGGATATTTAACTATCATGGAGCTAGCACCCTCGGCTACCAGCTCTGCTGCCGCCCCGGTGTTAGCGCTTGGTGGAATGCAAACACAGCTGATTACGACAGTGGGGAATTCCCCCGGGAAGTAGAAGGGACGCAGTGACAGCGTCAGCATCTCCACGTCAGGTGTGCAGACTGTACGGTGGACCTTGATATTTGTGCACCACCGTTTATTAACAAAGATGCAGACACCTCCACCTCTGGCCTTGCCAGACTGGGTGGTCCTGTCAGCCCGCAGGATGGAAAAGTTGTCAAGACTGACCTCCGAGTCCAGGACATCCTCACTGAGCCAGGTTTCTGTCAGGGCGATGATACATGCATCTCTGTATGCCCGCTCCGCTCTGCATTTGGCGTGCAGTAAGTCCATTTTATTCCGGAGAGAGCGTACATTTGCCAGTAAGATGGAGGGAAGAGGTGGTCTGAAGGGATGCTTCCTCAGCCTGGTGCGTACACCTCCTCACCTACCTCTTTTCCTCGGACGAAGTTCTGGAGGAAGATTGGCTGCCAGTTTCGCTTTGCAGGGGGCAGAGAAGCGTAGTTGGAGAAGCTCCTCCCGGCTGAAGGTGAGTTGTTTATACCCGCCGGTCCCTGGTTGTAGCGCCGAGCAGATGTTGAGGATCCATAAGATTGTACAGATGATCCAGAAAATTTTATACAGATCCAGCATCCTGATTAACAAACAAGACAGGCTGGATAATAACGAACTGGACAGTAACCAACATTGGACAATATGAAAAACAGTTGGCCAAACAAGACGCCGACGGGACGCCGGTACGAACATGACAGTGTTGTCGCAGCAGAGCATGCGCCGTACAGCACCAGACCAACACACAAATATTTGGCACATAACGAGTTCAATCATACTCTCTCTCTCTCTCTCTCTCTCTCCCCCCAGTTGTCTCCGTTCCCATTTGACCAGGTGAAGGCGGAGTCAGATCGTTTCGCTAACGCCGACCTGGTTTGGTGTCAGGAGGAGCACAAGAACCAGGGTTACTATGACTATGTGAAGCCTCGCATCAGGACCACCATCCAGAGAGCCAAGCCTGTCTGGTAACGACTCTCTTCATCATCATCATGTTTTTCTTTAATCATCAGTGAACGCTCAGGCTGATTTGACCTCTGACCTATGTGTGTGTTTGTATCTGTGTGTGTGTGTGTGTGTGTGTGTGTGTGTTTGTGTCTCAGGTATGCTGGTAGAGAGCCGGCCGCAGCTCCAGCTACAGGAAACAAAAACACTCATCTGATGGAGCTGCGGCGTTTCCTTGACATCGCCTTTGGCCTGGACGCGTTCAAAGATCAGCAGTAGACCTGCAACACCTGGAACAAATCCTCACCTGTCTGACTTCTGACCCCGACCTGGCTGGATTCAGTCATGACTAAGACGGCATCATCACTACACACACACACACACACAGAGTAATACTGCATACTGGTGTCGACATTTTCTCAATAACAAAAAAAAAAAAAAATTTCTGAATCCTTGAACACAAACATCGACAGCACAAGTAAATGATTGACGCTGTCTGTGTACTCAGTTTCTTTTGTGATGTACTTTGGGTGCAACATCAACTCAGCTTTCACTTTTAATGTTCAAACTTGTTTTTTTTCCCGCTGCAGTCACTTTGAAAGAACCGTGACTTGATGTTTTGGTAAACGGCCTGTTGTTCTTTGTTTACATAAATTGTAGTGGAAACATTCGGTTGAGAAAGTTCAGGCTGTTTGCGACTCAGATCAGCTGGAGTTACTTTCAGGTTTATTTGAACCAGAGTTTTAGAAAGCGTGATCACCCCCTGGTGTCTACAGGAAGTACTTCTACAGGTATCAGTATGTAGTATGGCCTCGGCTGATAAATCCTGCTCAATATATTCATAGTATTTAAGTACTCTGTGTGCTACTTTACTTCAGCTGCAGTACAGATGTCATGGCTCACAGGAGAACTCAGTATGCAGTATTATATAGTCTATATAAGTACTGTGTGTACTGTCGTCAGTACAGCAGCAGCATCAGGCTCAACTCCACCACAGACATTTAAAAAAAAAATCTATGAAATCAATAAAAAGTCATTTTCGGGCGGTAAAGGAAACTCTTAGAGCTGCGGGTTTAAACACAACTTCCAGACGTCAGAATAAAAGGGTGTCGCTTTGTGATGAAAGAACTTTAGGTTTAACTCAAAGTTCAGTCCCTACAAAAACAGTTCAGACCTGAAGCTCGACTCTTCGTCACGAGTTTCTCTGGAAGTTGTTGAACATCTGAGACACAAGAGGCAACCTCAGGCAACAAACAGACGAGTTCTGAGCAACTTTTGAGGCAACGTTGCTGAACAGATAAATCGAATCTGGTGGAGTGAAGCCTGGAGCTGAGTTTAACACACACACACACACACACACACACACACACCTTTCTCCGTCCACACACATACTGTATTACGTAACAGCAGGTCAGCTGTCAGTTATTACTCCTTCATCATCATCATCATCACTCCACACACACACACACACACAGGATCATCACACTCCCACGTCTGCTCTTCTCAACCTGAAACGTTGAAGGAAACATTTTAGTTTTAGTTTTTAATAAAAAGCCCGTTAGCATCGTTAGCTTTGTTAGCACTTCCCTGTGAGAGCTAATGGGAGTCGGCTAGCTGGGACAGTGAGTGTGTGATATTTGAGGCTTGGAATCACTACAGCAGGTGGAGGTTTTTTGCCTTTCAGCAGGTGTGTTAGCTCTCGATCAAAGTCTGTAATTAGTCACCATGGCGACGCTTTACTGCACACTGAGATTTTATTGTTCTTTATGTCGAATGGATTTCTGGCTGCCGGTTGTCCCACGTGAACCAAACGCACTGCTGATTCTAGTTTAACCCCTCAGCTTTTTTCTCTCTCTCTCGAGCATTTATCCCGTGCCAAAATGGAATCTGAGCGTCTCCAGTTTTTACATGTTGTGTTCAGTGAGCAGCTGAATGAACTCTGTCCACAGGAAAAACAAACCGAAAAAGTAAACGACAACAGAAGATGAAATGAGCTGCTGCTGCTGCTGCTGCTGGTGTTTTTGGCTTCTGTGAGACAAAGAAAATGATTTATTTATTTTCATAAAAGGGGATTAAATTTCTCGTCATTATTTTGCTTCATTCAATAAAGAATCCTGTATGTACTGAAGAGCTGCTGTTTGAACTCTTTATTGTGTCCTTTCACATGCTGCTTTTCTACCAAACAAAGAAAAGTTCATGTTCACAACATTTAGCTGATTGATTACAGCAACATTACCTGCTCCTGTCAAACTAAAGACCACTTCAGTCTGTGTTCAGTGACATCATCAGCACTTGGTCACATGACAGAAGGAACTTATGACTGTCACATGACAGTCATAAGTTCCTCGCGGAGAAACCCACCTCAGACTGTTCACAGCCACCAACCAGACTGCAGTACGAACAGATTTTACACACTGAGGAAGGTTGTGTGAGCCGGTTGAAGGCTCACAGTAAACACATCAAACTGTTTGTGTCCTTTCTAAATGCCAGATGTTTTCAGCAGTAGTTCTGTGTGCATTGTGATGGCAGAAGCATTCAGCTGATTATCAAAACTATTTAAATGCTCCAACATGAAGTAGAAGTCCTGGAGTAAAAGTACATAAGCATGAAGAGTGAAATGTACTTTTAAGTATGAAAACTAATGTAAAGAGTAAAAACTCCTGCTGGTCTTGTTGCTTTTTGTTCCTGTAAGTTCATGATGACCTCGGATAAATTTCAGCAGAGCTTCAACCCGATTGGTCCAAGACTAAAAACACCCGCTATCTGTTACGATGTGCCTCATGTTTAACAATGTTTGTAAGTAACTCCTGGACACTGAACAACAGCAGCATCTAGTGGATGTTACAGGAGCTCCAGTTTTATTCACTGCACCCTCCCTCCTTCCTCCATGTCTCCTTTCTGTCCTTCCTCTATCCCAGATGTTCTCTTTCTTCCTCCTGTGCGTTTCCTGCACATCTCCTTGTTTCATTTTTTTTTAATTACACAAGCTCAAAGGTACACACACACACACACACATTAAAACAATGTAACTGTGATCAATTTATTTTAGTCTAGAATGATGTCACTTCCTGACGTCTGACTCATCTTCCTTTCAAACTGTTCAACATTCAAGCAGGAAAAGTTTGTGCTGAAGCTTACAGAAGTAAAAAAGTCCCCTCATGAGATTTCTGTCATTTTTTGTTTCCCTCCTTCGTTCACCCTCCTTTCCTTCACTGTAACTTCTTCCTCTGTTTCCTCTTTCATCTCCCTCTCATGTTTGTCTTTGTTTCGATATCAATGTCTCCTTCCATGTCTCCTTCTCTCCTCTCTTCTTGTCATTTTCATTCATTGCTTCTCTGATGTTTTGCTGAATTCCTTTGTTCTCGTCTTTGTACCTTAACCTTCCTCCTCTCTTTCCTCCCTCCCTGTTTTACCTTCCACGCTTCTCCTCCTCCTCCTCCTCCTCCTCCTCCTCCTCCTCCTCCTCCTCCCTCTTCTCTTTGATCTCACACATTTACAAGGTCTGGTAGATGTCAAATCAAATTATTATCAAAGGTGTGTGTGTGTGTGTGTGTGATAGAGAGAGAGAGACAGAGAGAGAGCATTGGTTGCCATGGAAACAGGCTGCAGATCACAGCAGTATATCCTCAGACAAGCAGACTCTGTCTGCTCACACAGAAGCGTCATCAGATGTGGAGGAAATTACCCTGATGATGTCATCAGACTGCAGGTGTCACTCAGGTGCGTCATGAACTGGAGCTTGTGGAGTTTGCAGGTCTGGAGTCTGTTTTTCCTGTAGAGCAACTTAATCAGTTTTTAATATTTTTTAATCAAACGTTAAGTTTTTGGATGAATGAACGATGCGTCTCTGTGTATGACGTGTAGACTGATCAGATGATGTAAGCAGTCAGGCTGTGGATGTGCTGTCACAGACAATCTCCATTAGAAAGAGGCTTTTAATTTTCATTTCCCTGTTTAAGAATATTTGATCATATTAAATATGAAACCTGTCTGTATTTTTTTAATCAGCTGCCATTTGTGTTAAACTTTGGTTTTTATATCAACAAGGCTTTTGATGTGAAGCACCTGCAGGCACTTCTGGTGTGTAAGTCAGGGCTGCCCTCAGCCTCAAACAGCTGCTGCCACGCTGTGGTAGTCGTACGTTACTACAAAATACAGATCAGCAGAAGCATTAATTACACTGTCCTTGCTGGTTCTTTATTCATTTGAAGCGATGGAAATGTACATCATGCTTTGATAACATGCACATAAAATGGACTTCAGGAGTTTTCCTGCACGCGGCTTTTCTTTGAGAAAGTACAATAATTTATTTTGTAAAGAGTTCGACCTGCAGGTGATGAACTCAAAGTCTCTCAGCTGCTTTTTCAAAGGCGTCACAAGTCAAAAAGATGGAACCTTAAATTAAAAGAATCAAGTGTCCGAGATAAAAGAGGACAGTTAATTTACAAGACGTGAGAAAGAAACCTGACAAGAATGATCTGATGTCCTACTTTAACCCGGCTTCTCCCAGTGATCCGGTTTGTGCCTCTGTGTGTGTGTGTGTGTCTCTGTGTGTGTGTGTGTCTCTGTGTGTGTGTCTCTGTGTGTGTGTGTGTGTGTGTCAGAGCGGCTCTGCCTTCGGTCTCGCTCTCTCCTCTTCGTCCTGCTGGTTTCACCGCCGGCAGCAATGCAGAGGAAACACGCTGAAGCGGCTGTAACGTTAACTCGATCACCGCAGTAAATATTTTTCTTCCCGTTTGAACCGTCGTGGAGCTGCGGGGGATGGTGTCGCCTCCTGAAGCCGGATAATCATTCACAGAGGCAGGCAGCGGTGCAGGCTAGCTGGCTGGGGCTGAAGCTGAAGCTAGGGCTCCTGTGTGAGTCTCGGCCTCCGTGTGGAAATCTGTCCGGGCATTTGTGGATATTCGGGACGTCTTGGAACTGGTTCTACCGGCCGTGGTGGTGGACTGTTCTGTCTTTGGGTGCGCTCGGTCCTGGATGCCCCGGAGGCCCGGAGGAGCTCAGACTGCGCAGCCCCGGAGCAGAGCTCGGACGCTGGGGAAGTCGAGGAGGTAGGTCGGCTCTTAAGGAAAAACAGCAGCTTTGCTCTCAGTTTGTTTGTGATAAACACACTCAATGTGTTTAAAATAACAGGAATGTTTTTGATTAAAACACAACCGCTGCTTCATATGGAGCCACATGTTAGCTAACATTAGGTCGGTGTTTTGTGTTTGAGGAAGAAGCTAGCTGCGGCTAAATGTAGCCCCGTAGCATTCCATTGTCACAGCCTGTTGGGCTGGCTAGGCTAACAGGCTAGCTTTGGAACAGCTGTTAAAGGTGAAAGTATCTGAGGTGAACGTGGTAAATGTAACATGTTGTCAGACATTTAGCGTCCCTCCGCATGACTTCGTACCTTCGTGATTTAGTAACGAGGATAGGTAAATTATTTTAGACTGCTGAGACGCAAGGGACTGTTGTCGCCTTGTTAGCATGCTACTGCTAACAGCGGTGCCACTAACAGCAGGAAAAAGCCTGATTTCCAGCCACCGTGAGTGCAGGGAGCTGTCTGTTAGCCTGTTAGCATTAGCTTCTACCTGATTGCAACACCACAAGGAATCTCAAAATGTCTCCTCTGACACTGACATTTTGTCGGAGGTTTTCTTTTCTCCGGTCAAACGGAGACATGAGGACGAGGCAACACGATCAGCCGCGCTCCTCTCTGTTTTATTTACCGTCTTTAACATTGAGCACAACATTTTTACCAGGCGCGTGCGCGTGTGCCGTGCACGTGGCGCGGGGGAGGAGGGGTTGGTAGTTTCAAGGCCAGAAACACTTCAGTCTGACGCGTGTGTAGTTTCATGTGGTTAGTGTGAAATAATGAAACGAGGTTTAGTTCTTAAATTCTGAATGTTTAAAGTCTGTTTAAATGTAATAACTCGTAGAACTCGTTCATACACTGTGAAGTCAGTGTGTGACGTGTGAGGTGTCCCTGACACACTGACCCCCTCCCCCCCAAACACACACACACACACACACACACACACACACACACAGCAAAATAAACAGTCCTATAACGCATCAACACTTGTCATGATTTCTGTGTTTCAGGAAGCTGGTTTTGATTTCATAA
>JAQFJB010000021.1:29637540-29648934 GCA_029874875.1 Naso minor
CATGGTCTTCTGCTGCCTCTTGGTGGCTTTGGACCAGAACTGTCGCGGCGCAGCCCACCCTAGGCCAGCGCGACCTGACTGGGTTGACCCCATCACCTCTTTGTGTTGCAGGCTGGAGATGGCGTTCTCTACCTCGGCAGGCACTTTCCACTTACGGCCTGTGCGGATTGGGACTTTTGCACTTCTTATTAGATGGTCAGCGGAGTCCTTCATCTCAAGTACAAGGCGTGCCTTGAAGTTTTGTTTTGTTTTTTCAAATGGGCTAGTTTAGTCAAATTTTATTTCTACAAATGCAAATTCTGACAGCTTTGTTCCAGTTCTCTGCTTGTTTTGTCTCTTGAAGTCTTTAAGAAGTTTCTCTCTTGTTTAGACAAAACAAACCAATGAAAGGTCCCCTCACTGAGATTTTACAAAGCTTTCAACCCCATCACACAGCTTTCATTTGAATGATTTGTCAAGCTTTGATCGCTAACCTCATGTTTGGCTGTCTGTTGTCCTTTTTTGTTTTTTAGGTTTTTGTTTATTTTGCCTTTTTAACTTTTCTTTCATTCCTTTTGTTCACAAAAATATTTGATAGGCTAGTTAACAAAAGTTTGAGATTTCTGTGATGTCACAGCTCATCTCAGTTGTTCAGTTTCTGGATCTAAATTCTGTCTTTTTCATATTTATTGAACTGATTCACTGACCAACCAGCAGCAGTAGAAAGTAACTGAATACTTTCACAGATTAAATACAATTTGTAGGCTATAAAACATCAATAAAGCGGAAAGTGTTCATCTGCTGTAAAACGTGTCTGACATGAAAACGAAGAGGATAAATTGACTGTTTTCATCAGCTTCATTGAATTTTGTGAATATTTGTTTGAATTTAATGCAGCAACATTTCAAACGCTTTGACACAACAAAGAGTGAAAGCTGTGGAAGGTGAAAAACACCTTTTGGTCAGGAACAGTCAGCGGTAAACAGGTTTTTCAGAAACAGGAGACTCAGTGGTATTTTTACTGAAGTAAAAATGTCAGAGTACTTCTTCCACTACTGACTGTCCGTATTGATGTTTTATAATATTTCATCATATCGTCGCAGCTCCAACGTTTGATCTGAAGAATATTTCGGGCTCGGAACTCTTCAGGCGGAGCTTGTGTCCGACCGGAAGCATTTGTGCGAACACACAGTCCGTCACACGAAAACCTCCGCGGGTGTCCTCAGAGCATGGATGTATTATAAGACCTTATAATACATCCATGCCTCAGAGTCATGCTAAGATGTTCTGCAGGACAAACTGATGAGGATTGAAACAGATGGATGAGTCGTTTCCGCTCGCGGACGGACGAAGAGCAGCCGCGGATCATCTGAGGTCAGTGTGATGAAGAGTTCGATCAAAGTGCCGCCGAAATGATGAAGAGTTCAGAAACTGATTCTGTCTGAACTGTTTGACTCCGGTTCTCAAACAGAATCGATGAGCTGCACTTTATTTCGGATTGATTCAAATAACGTGAACCGTGACGTGAGTGACGCGTCACCTGCGCCATTTGCTGCACGTGCGATCAGACGTTTTACAAACAGCCGTTACAGCTGCGCAAAACTGAACCTTCACCTGTCCAAAAACTTCCATCTTAACGCATCTGAGACAGAAACGAAGCAACGAACTGAAGCTTTGAGAAACTTGAACTTTAAATTGAAGGTTTGCTTTTCGTTTGATGAAAAAGGAGGCCGCTTTTCCCTCAGTTACGGTCATTTGTTCAGCCGCAGTTTAAACTGAACTTTGATGAAAAAAATGAACTATTTTGAAATCTGAGAACACTGAAGCCAAAAAAGATCTGAGTTTTATTTCTGACAGAGAAACCTCACAGCAGCGTTCAGGGCTTCAGGTTGGAAATCCACAGGATAAAGGTTAGAGAAGGAGATAGGTTAAAGAAAACTCAAATATTATTTTATTTTTAATATTAACTTTTAAAAAAAGACATTTTGTGAAGGGTCTTTGATTCGTGTCATGGTATTTTAAAAATAAAGTTTGGAAAAATTGTCACATTTTCTCAGAAAAGTTCTGAATGTTTTTTCTCACATTGTTTAGATTCTGAATCAGCTTTTGATGTTTTTTTCTGTTTGTCCTTCAAACTTGTGTTTCCAAAAACACATCTACCTGTTGCATTGAAACATCATAGTTCTGTGATGATGATGATGATGATGATGATGATGATGGGGTGTGTGTGTGTGATAGAGAGAGAGAGGATCATTTCTCTCAGGCTGAAAATAAAAAGACTGTGAGCAGAAATCGATCACTGATGATGGATCAATATTTCTCTCTCTCTGTTCCTCCCTGTTCTTTCGTTTCTCATCATTTTCCCTCCATCTTATTTTTCTTTTATTTTCTCCTTTGCTTTTCTTCTCCAGTATGGAGCTTTTATCTTTACTTCATGACCTTCATCTCTCCCCCTCCTCCTTCTCAGAGAAGCCCCTCCCCTTGTCCTCTTGTCCTCCAATCACAGAGCTCCTGACTTGTTTGCATCAGATGCTGATTGGTGTATCTTCAGAGTCTGAAACGACTCTCCTGATTGGTTGTGTGGAGCGTCTCTTCCAAACAGCAGATCCCCTTTGGCTTTTCTTCCCAGCCTCTGCTAATCAGGATGATGGGTGGGTGGAGCTTGTGGCAGCGTACGGCTCTCTGGTCAGTGCTCTGATTGGCTGTGCAGACCTGCCACTCTGTGAGGACGACTGCGGCTCTCTGCCGGCCGCAGCCTATCAGAGCATCCCGACCCGCGCTGGATCCGTATGCTCCGCCCTCACAGCACTGCTGGAAACTCTGGGAAGCGGAGGTGGTCAGACGGGTCTGCTGATGACTGTAGCGCCACCTGTCTGCGTACTCGCTGTCACACATTTCCAGGTGATTCTGGAGGGAAAAGTGTCCACATGTAAAAACGTTTGTTTGTTCCACTGAAGTCTGAGTCCCCTGTTTGCTTCTGCTCCGTTTCTCCACCATGGGACAAAAAAACAGCGTTTTTCCACTCAGACAGTCGATCAGGAATCAATAGAACTGATATAGAATCAGACTGAAAAGCAGAATCAATTATAGTGATCCTATCAATCCCTTTTTCCCGGTAAAACACCATGTTTTTTTTCTCAAATTCAAATTTTACTTTGAGAATAAATTCTTCAAGGTCACATAAATGTTTTTTTAAAAAGAAATAGATGATGATGAAGATAAAATGTGATTTATTTATTATTTATTTTTTAATTTTCCTGTTTTCATTCTGTTTCTGTGTGTGTGTGTTTTTTTTCAGGATCAAGTGTGGACCAGCTCCTCATCCAGAGCCGCGGCTCAGAGCCTGCAGGAGGCGCTCCTGAGGGCGGGAGGCTGGAGAGACTCCGCCCACCTTCTGATGGGGGAGGGAGAGGAGAGCAGAGGAATTCTAGGAGGAGTCCTGGACATCCTGCAGCCTCAACTGACCAAGTGAGGACCATTTCCTGAACGGGTGGGGGGTCTAAGCGGAAAAAAGAAAAGTAGCTAAAAACAGAGAAGATGAATGATGGTCATGTGATCATGTGTCTGTAGGAAGAAGCTGCTGTTTTTCTGCTCACATTCATTGAAAACATCAAGATGTCATGTTAAAAACAGGTCAGCTGGGTTTGAGTTAGCCCTGTGTGTGTGTGTGCGTGTGTGTGTGTGCGTGTGTGCTGCAGGGACTCGTGGCAGTGTTGTGAAGCTGTGAAGTTGGTGTTTGCCTGGACGCTCCTGCAGGTCAGTTTGACCTTTGACCTTCATTCAGACATTGTTTCAGATCTGAAGTAACATTTTGTTTTTGAGTCATGTGATCATGAAAGATTCTTCTACTTCCTGTCACTGAGGAACTTTCAAAGGTCTGATGTCACGCACTCAGGTGCTGTGTGTGTATGTGTTTGTGTGTGTTGTGCAGGTAACTCGCCCGTCTCTCTCCCCTTATCTGCCCCGCCTCCTCCCCCCCACCCTCCTGCTCAACGACCACTACAGACCAGAGAACTGCATGCTGGGAGTTCGATGTCTGCACCACATTGTGCTCAACACGGTAAGAACACACACACACACACACACACACACTCACACACACAGAAACACAGACAAAATGTGTAAACAGATTTTCAAACATTTAAATTTAAAATTAAAATGTCCATAAAAGCATCATTTATGTTATAATGCAAAACATTTGAGATAGTTTTGTGAACGAGAGTCTTGCAGGATAATGGTGTGTGCATGTGCGTGTGCGTGTGTGCGTGTGTGTGTGCGTGTGTGTGTGTTCAGCCTGCTGCAGATCTCCGTCAGTTTAACAGAGCAGAGGTTCTCTACCAGGCGTTGTTTAAACATCTGTACACCACAGAGGCCACTGTCATACAGGTAACACACACACACACACACACACACACACACACACTTCGAAGATACAAAACTGAGTAAAACTGTGTGTGTCCCAGATCACTGAGTTAAGAACCATTCAGTCATTCAGTCAGATGCATCATGTGACCTCTGTGTGTGTGTGTGTGTGTGTGTGTGTAGTTGGTGCTGTCGTGTCTGTTGGATTTGTTGGTGGTTTTGGAGAAGCCCCCCTCCTCGCCTGCCCCGTCCTCCTCCTCTTGCAGGAAGCCCTGTCGCCATGACGATGTGCTGCGTCTGGTCCTGACACACATGGAGGCGGAGCACAAGGTGGCGCTGCGCCGCATTTACGCCTCCGCTCTGCCTCCGTACATTGACAGGTAGGAGCGTTTGATCTTCACTCATGGTTCATGCTGTGTGTGTCCAGCAGCAGGCGGGTGGAGTTTGCTGTGTTGCTGCAGGTTCAGGGTGTGTTTGTTTTGTGTACCGGGTCAGGATGGGCGTGACGGTGTGCAGACACCTGCAGCAGGTGGAGCGGGTGGTCCTGGGATACCTTGAGGTCAGAGATCCGCCTGAAGAGACATGTCGACTGAAGATCCTGGAGGTGCTGCAGAAAACCACCAGAGCCGCCTGGCCACGGTGTGAACACGCACACACGCACACTGCAGCATGACATTATTGGGACATAAAAAAAAGCTGTTTAAGCTTCTCCAGTTGTATCCCAGCATGCACTTGGTGATTGACATGCAGCATTAAGAAACAAACATCAGAGCTGCTGCTTGTTCACTCAACGTACGTTTGAAAAAATGCCTCAAAAAAACATAAAAAAACATTGACACAGTCACTCACGTCAACAAAAATATCTGAAATGAAACAAACATGTTGTCACGTTTGTTTGTTTGTCTCCCGGCTTTTTCATTAACGAGCATTAAGTAATCAAGTTCTGCATCTTTTTAAAAAAAAACTTTATTGGGAAACAGTGTACAAACAATCTATCAAAATATAGACATAAAGCAGTGGGAGAGACATAGATTAAAAGAAAAAAAATAAAAAGGTGACAGAAGATACTTATCATGTAAAAAGTTCAGAGTGAATATTGGTTATTGAAATGCTTTTCTTACTTGTGACAAGTTTTAGAGACTCAAAGTAAAAGTCTGTTTCAGCCAAAAAAAAACAAAACAAAAAAGTGCGGTTGACTTTGGGCATTTAGCTTTGTGGATGCAAAATCTTCCCAATAAAACAAAGAGGTTAACAATGGTGCCTAAGTTTTTATCTTCATAATCAAAATTAGTAACAACATTTTTCCCTTTAATACTGTTTGCATGGGAAGTTTTACACAGTATGAAATTCTCAAAGTCCTTCCAGGAAGTAACACAATATGAGCTACTGTAAAATGGATGTGTTATACTGTCTTCTTTAGTCTTACAAAAAGTGCATTTGTTATCAACAAATGTAAATTTTGAGATTTACAAGATTGTTAGATTTATTTTATGCAATATTTTCAAGTGTAATTGTCAACACACAGAATCTAAAAGGGACAAGCCACGCCTTCTGCCAATTAATCAGTGAAATTTGAATTTCAGATCAATTTTCCATGTGGTGTTACTTGCTTTAAATTTAGAAAACTTCTTCTAATGTGTTTTTGCATTTGCTGCTCATAATATCAATACCATTTACATAAAGAGTGCATGTAGACTGAGGAACCTCAAGTTGTTTTCATAAGTTCTGACAAACTGTTGGTAAAGATTTGAAAAGTAAGTTCATCGTCAGTTTCTACGTTTCATGGGAAAGATCCACTCTGACCTCTAGAGGTCAAACACAGAAACTGCTGCTGTTCTCAACTCCGTCCACCGGTCTGTCTCTCTGTGTCTGTCTTTCTGTCTGTCTCTCTGTGTGTCCGTCTCTCTTTCTGTCTGTGTCTGTCTCTCTTTGTGTCCGTCTCTCTTTCTGTTTGTCTCTCCTGTCTCTGTGTGCCTGTCTCTCTCTCTGTGTCTGTCTCTCTTTCTGTCTGTCTCTCCTCTCTCTCTGTCTGTCTCTCTGTGTCCGTCTCTCTTTCTGTCTGTCTCTCCTCTCTCTCTGTCTGTCTCTCTTTGTGTCCGTCTCTCTGTGAGTGCCCATCTCTCTTTGTCTGCCTCTCTCTCCCTGTGTCTGTCTCTCTCTTTCTGTCTGTCTCTCTCTCTCAGGATGGCGTGTCGTGTTGACGTGTTGCTGCGTGGCTTGTTGAAGTTGCTGCTTGACGTTTCTTCAGACTCTCAGCTCAGTGATTCGCTCAGACAGACGCTGATGAATCAAACAGCTCTCTGTATCAAACTGCTGGACGGCTGCTCACACAGAAACCTCCAGGTGTGTTTACCTGCCGATGGTCTCACCTGCAGCGTGACTTTAGATGTTATGTGGACGTTGGGCTTTAACACACAGCCTGATACTGTTAAGCCACTGGTCTAACTTTCTGTCTGTCTGTCAGCCTCTCCTCCAGCAGGTGGATAGCAGCTGTTGCAGCTCCGAGGTGCTCAGTTGCCTAGCAACAGTAACTACAATGACAGGGAGGTGATGCAGCTCACCTGGAGCGCCTGGCTGTCAGAGAAACGGTGAGAGCAGAGCAGCTGTCTCCTGTCAGACAGAACCGAAGGCGTCGATGTTTGAAAAGCTCAAACACTGAAGCCAGTTTAAACAGAGTTTTTATAGTAAAGATAAATATCCTCCTTTATTTGCAAAATAAATATAAAAATATGTGTCGCATCTGTCTGAACTTCTGGTCTGTGTGTGCTTCCTGTTCCGCTCAGTGTTTCTCACTGATGCTGCGTTCACAGACCTCAGAAATTTTCAGTCACAGTGATTCAGGCGTGCGGTACCACATCATAAACAGTGTTAATGCTGCATTCAGGTCATACAGGAAGTGATGCTAAATCAATAACACAGCGTAAGAAAACACAACACAAGCATCTGTGCTTCATTCTTCATCAGAAATACTCGGTCACAAGACGCACTACCGAGCCCGCTCACACTGAGGGAGCAGAGAAAAGACTGAAATCAGGTCGACTTCCTGTTGAAGAGCAGCAGCTTCTTTCAGCTTCAGCTGATTCTTGTCATGTGATGTCTGCACTGTGATTGGCTGCTGCATAATTTAAAAACCCATGAAGATTAAATTCATTCTGGACTGTTCCAGAGCTTTTGATCATATCACACTGCTCTCATAAGCAGACGTAATCATTCAAATGTAAGTTTTTTCAGCCACGTGTCAAAGAACAAAAGAAAATTTACAACTTTTTACCCGATGTGGATTAAAAGCAGAGCTACAGAGATTAACTGAATAATCCACTAATAGAAAATTAATTGCCAACTATTTTGATAATAGATTCAGTGTTTCAGTCATTTTCAAATAACAAAGTAAAAAGAACTGATGGTTCAGTGTCTTAAATGTGAGGATTTGCTGCTTCTGTGTCATTTATGAAAATAAATGAGTGTGTGTTTCAGGCTGTTTGGACAAAAGAAGACATCACACTGGGCTCTGTGAAACTGAGATGAGCAGTTTTAGCACTTTTCTGAAATTTTATGGAATAAACAATGAATTTTGAAAAATAATGGGCAGATTAATAAATAAAATATTCGTTAGTTGCAGCCCTAAGTAAAGGGTAACTTAACCCCTAAACCACTTTTTTCAGCTTAGGTATTGCGTAGTGTTTTTAATCTTGACATTTTAGAGCAAATTAACTGACTTTTCCAAATGTGTGTAGTGACTGTCATCTACTAGTTGAAACCCGGCTATTGCAAGGCAATTTTTTGATGCATTTTAATTGGTTGATAAGGTGAAATGTGATGTCACCAGTGCCCAGACACTAGTTTCCAGACAACCGGGGGATTCCAGATGCATTTTTTAAATTTCAGAATTGAGGCACTTAAGCCAGAACTCTGGCGGTTTAGTTACACTTTAAAAGTTCACATTGTTAGAGAAAAGGCGCCTGCATGTGAAATGAGATTACAAACACGTTTCATAAAAGGTCCTGAATGTTCTCTTTGCTATCTGTTCACTCTCAGCTGTAGATGTACTGTACAGCTGTTTGTGAGTGTGTGTGTGTGTGTGTTATGGAGTGTGTGTGAGCAGTGAGTCCAGCTCGTCCACTCTATGTTTCAGTCCCAGTAAAGTGTCTTCAGTCTCCAGCCGTCTCGCCTGCAGAGAGTCGTGCTGGTTCCACAGAGTGCAGCGCAGTCGAGCCTCAATGACACAAACAAACACTCCGTCAGGTTTCTCTGCTCACACTCGTATGTTAGCTCAGCTTGGCACAAACACTGCAAGCAGAGGGAAACTGTTAGCCGGGCTCCACCTTCAGTTAGCTTCAGGTCTGTCTGATTTTCAGGTGTGTGGTTTCAGCAGCTTTTTGGTGACGACCAACCTGCAGGAGCAGCAAGTGAAGACGCCATGTTTACAACACGCACCGCTCTGTGAAGCAGACAAACGGTGGACTCAGTTTCAGCTCACAGTTTCCGTCTGCGTTCAGTCTGTGACTCCACTGAACCATGTGACTCCACTGAACCATGTGACTCCACTGAACCATGTGACTCCACTGAACCATGTGACTCCACTGAACGTGACCGTGCAGCTGACAGACGAGCAGGATTCAGCTGAATCACACAGAATGGATTTCATTGGATTGTAAACAAAATGCCGATGGTGAAGTTTGACCTTCACCGAGTTTCAGTCTTTTTCTGTTGAACACCTGAAACATTCTTGGCTTCCTCACTGTGATAATTTGCTGCTTTTCTGTTTGTTTTTGTAAATTTGAATCTTTGTGTTTTTAAACTGAAGTTTGTGATTAAATATTGTTTTACCTTCAGTCGATCTGCTTGTTGTCTCAGTTCTTCTCTCTGCAGCTCAACATTCCACTGCTCCTGCTGAACACACACACACACACACACACACACACACACGTACCTGAACATCTTGTGAAGCTGAAACAACACTGAAAACATAAAGAGTGTCACTGTGAAGGATGAAAATGATATGAATTTAAAAAAAAATCACGTCTGTGTGAAAACAAACTGATCAAAACACGGAGTTTGAGTGAATATCTCAGAAATTGTATCAAAAATGTTTTAATGTGTTTTGATCAAATTCACAGTGACAGTTGTCGAGAAGTATTAGCAGGTGACGTCCATGTACTCGTGAAGTAGAGCTGCAGTAACTGAATATTTCAGTAATCAAGTGTTCTACTGATTATTGAAGTGATGAATTGAGTAATTGGGTGAGAAATACCGTGTTTGCTGCATTAAATTACTTTTGCTCTATGTAAGCGTTGTAGTAATATACAAAAGAGTAAATAAGACACGTCTCTTCTATAAACAGTTTGTTTCAACATCAGCTGCAGTCACATCTGTCTGTGCTGATGTTACCTGATCAGGGTTCTGTTGAGCTGCTGCAGCTTGAACAAAGTGCCGTCAGATTAAACTTATTCTGTTTAGCAAAAGTCACTGCACTGTGTTTTTCTTTGAAGTTCTCCTTCATTTTGGGCCGGTTGTTTTTTACTCTGTGTTGCTGCTTTTTGCCTGATCTCACATTCACGTTACAGCGGATCAACAGTGAAAGTGCGTTGTGTGACAAAAATAATCATCCATTTGTCATTCTGGGTTTTTCATTTTAGGTCGTTTGTTCTGCAACTTAACGAGGCTGAAGAGCTTTATTTAGTCTGTTTATTAATTTATTTTCCAATCATTTGTTGATCTTCTCATTTGTTCACTTATGTTTTTATCTTTCATATAGCATTCTCTCATTCATTCATTCATTCATTCATTCATTCATTTGAATGAAAACTCTTTTAGAACATGTTTTATTCTGTGTGGAAATTCACTGAAATCAGGACTCGCCTCAGTACTGAAGGCTGACATGAGAGCAGCTGTAGACAGGTAGAAAGACTCGTCCTTGTCCCTGCTGTCCTCCTGCACACACACACACACACACACACACACACACACACACAGAGTTGGTGACATTTCTGCAGCTAAATTACACAGTATTTATTACTGATCTATTGTTTGTGATGCTTCACCTCCTCTTCCATCTCGTGTCGTTTGACCTTTTTCACCTGAAGCTCTTTCTGTTTGTTTTGTAGCTCCTCCTCCTGTTGTTTAAGCTCCTCCTCCTTGTGGATCAGCTGTCTCTCTCTCTCCCGCAGCTCCTCTGATACTTAAACAGAAAAGTTTGTTTTCAGTTTTTCTTACAGCCTCCTTTCAATTTTAAATGAATGAATGAAAGATTTCAGAGACTGACTGAGCTGGTTGAGCTGCAGCTCCTGCTCAGTCAGACGTCGCCCTCCTTCTTCTAACTGACACACTGCAGCTTTTACGTCCTCCAATCCAACACACACAGCCTGAGAGCAAGAGAGCGAGAGAGAATCGTTACCAGTTTGTCAGAATATCAATGCAAAACTACTTTAATAATCATTTCGTTGTTTTCTGGCTCCAGCTGTGGTTTTCTTTGTTTTTTTATGACAGTAAAACATTTGGATTGTTGATGTTTGTTAAAATATTGAGTTCCAAACAAAAAAAGGTTTTGTTTTCAGCACATAAACTTTTTATACAAGTAAACATGCTCCGCAGCACCACCACAGCATTGATCACATTAGCATATTTCAGGTCACGTGTAACAAATGCTTGCACACTGGTACGTCCTCATTTATGAGGCTATCTTTCCTCTCTTCTTATCTTGAGGGATGGACTACGCAGCCTTCGCTCTTCTGAAGCGGTGCAATGTGTTATTCCCAAAGTCCGAACAGAGTTTTCTGCACCTTTCGTGTGGAACAAGCTACAGTCTGATTTTAAACTGCATACCTTAGTCACCCTTAATGTCTTTAAATCCTTAGTGAAAGGACTCGAATCTAAACTTTTTGTGTACAACTGTTTTATCTGAGGTTTTATGTTCTTCTTTTTTATTGTGTAGCCTACTGTAATTGTTTAGTTGCTATTGTTGCTGAAACTGTGTGTTGCTGCCGTTCTTGGTCGGGTCTCCCTTGAAGAAGAGATCCCTGATCTCAACGGGACTTACCTGGCTGAATAAAGGTT
>JAQFJB010000021.1:29691584-29702990 GCA_029874875.1 Naso minor
ACACACACACACACACACACACACACAATACAAAATATGCCTTTAATGTGTAATGTAGAAATGTAGACTGCAAAAGGTCTTATATCACAAACAGAATGTCAGAATGTGAACACAGTGACTGTAAATATACAGAATGGTGAAACTCAGTAACTTAACAAATCTTACAAGCAGTTTAAACTGTTCTGGATCAGGCTGCTAACTAAACTGCCGGCTAACTTTTGGTTGTTTAAGCAGAGGGAGAATGAATCTGATATAAAGTCATGTCTGAATTGTTCTTTTGACTGTCTGTGTGTGTTGGTGTCTACAGATGAAACACAGACAGCAGCATCTCGTTGAACCTTTAGTCCGTTGACACACTTGTCTTTGACATCCAACCAGACGGAGTCGGCCACAAGCTCAGACGTCCCCTCTCCGTATAGGATGTAGTAGACCAGCAGTCTGATGGATGGGACCATGGAGGGCGTCACGGCAAAGCTCAGAGTCTGTTTGTTATCAGTGCTGGAGACAAATTTATGACTGCCGAATTCCACCACCTTCCCTTTAGAGAGCACCTGAGGGAGCACACACAGGTGTGATGTCAGGTGTAACAGTGGAAACAGGACAAACAGCTGATGATATGCATCGCCAGCTGTGTTTTCTCACCAGGTAGCTAAGGGCTCTGATGGGCACGTAAGAAGGCGTCGCCGAGTACACCTTGATGTTGGCGAAGTTTCCCACCTCCAGATAACGGCCAGGCAGGGGGGGGTCGATGTAAAGGTAACGCTGGTTTGGGGAGTAATAGGCCAACGCCTCCAGACTCAGACTGGCCTGACTAGCATCTGGGAGGGTGGGGTCAGCTGTTTCAAACTGTGTCAGGAAGAAGACAAGTAAACAACAAGCACACCAACTACATTAACAATAAACAACCAAACAACAACAAGAAAACAACAGGACAAACACAACTACATGTAAACAACATGTGACTGACAATGTCTCAGCAAAAAGTAAACAAAATCATGTTAGGAAAAACACATAACACCATGTGAATAGCATCACATAAACATTTAGACATATAGGCAATTAAACAACACATGAACTATAAGAAAACAATAACATGTAAACACCATGTAAACAGCAACACCGAAACATGTAAACATCTAAACATGAACCAATAAAGAACAATTCAAAAATAAGTAGGCCTAAATAATGTTTGAACATCAACACATAGATAACAAGTAAACAACAACACATGGAAGGAGAAACACCAATGAAACAGCATCTTCCTCTTCACCTTCAGTGCAGCTCGAATTCCATCACCAGGTGTGTTGCAGATGAAGACGGCGATGCCGTCTGATTGGCTGTAGGCACTGTCAGGACAGGGCATTTCCTCGCTGTCCTTCCCTGTTTGGAACAGCTGTCGCTCCACCAGACGAACCTCAACCCGGTTCACCGGTTTGCCCTGATGATCCTTCACCAACACCTGCAGAGAAACCATAAATTCTGTGTGCTTGCCTCTTATAATCTGCCCCTCTGGTTCATTTGTGTCCTTGAGGTTTCAGTTTTGGCTAGCAGCTAGTTAGCGGCATTACATGAATACGTCAGGTTTTGATGAAGAATATGTATTATTTTTCCCCACATATGCTGCAAAGTGAGGGCCACACACACCTGGATGTTATAAGGAAGTCCAGGTTTGATGAAGGGAGGTGTGGACACCAGACTCAGTCTAAAAGGTGATCTGACAAACTTCACTCCAGCAAACTCCGCCTCCTGAGTGATGCCACCTGAGAGACAGAGAGGAGGGATGAGGATGTCTGCCTGTCTGCTGTCACCATGTGCTGAATGTTGGGTTTCATTCTTGGATTGGGTTCAGGATAAGTGAAGCAGCTGTGTGTGCACCTCCATCCTCTTGCAACAGCACAGTGATGTACAGGTACTTCCCCACCAGGCTGTTGAGGTCTTTTGGTCCATCATGTCTGGACAGGACCCTTTCCATGTTAACAGTCACTTCCACTTCACCCTTCGAGGACAACTAGACACACAGAAAATACTAACACCAGACGAACGGCTAAACTGAGCATCTGCACACATGCTGCTCACTTTTTATGTCTGAGCTTTAAAAACTTTTTTCAGTCTGGAAAGAATAACTTGCTTGTAACTAAACCTTCATGTAGCCTGTTTGTTAAAACTTTGTCATAATGTTTCTTTAGCTTCTGTTTAACTTCATTCATGTTCTTGATTTATTTGTTTGATTCTGTTTCTTTTTTTATCTTTTCACAACGTTTGGACTGGCCAAACATGCCCACTTATGCCAAGTGATAGAAAAAACTTGTGCTCATCATATTATTTGACACTTTCTCACCAAGATTATAAACAGAAATATCCACAGCAGGGATTACCTGTTGCTGTACACAACTGACATAATATAGATTAATTTTGCAGTCGAGGGCCATTTCTCTGCAGTCAGTACTTTTAATTTTCATTGCTAAATACTTTTTGCTAATGATGCTTTTGAGATTTAAAGTGCAAGGCTTTGTCTAGTAACAGATTATTGTGTATGATATAATTGTATTGACAGTTAAACATTGGCTGCAATATATATTTTCTGCCACTAGAAGTCTCTTTATCAAAACACTGAAAAGAAAGACGTATTTTAATGACGTCAAGAAGCAGTGTGGGATCGTGTTTCTTTTTTTTTTTAAATTTAATTGTTAAACAGCCTCCATGTCTGAAGAAAATCTGTGTGAGTGAATCCAGCAGAAATGTTCACAGACGAGGTAATGTCTTAAAGTTTAATTCACGTTATGTTTATTTACATTTGACGATTTCCTTGCCCACTCTCTGACTGCTGTTACCCCAGAAGTTAGAGACAGGAGACTCAGTGAAACATCAGCTTGAATAAAATGACAGATTTTTCTGAATCAGAACTTTGATGGAAACAACTGGGAAAATGTAAAAACACAACTCAACAACAAAAAGCCAAAACAAAAATGAAGTCGTTTTTAAGCATTTTAAAGTGGAGATGTCAGCCTACATATGATAAGTTTCAGTAAAAGATCTGAAAACTTCCTCTACTATTATTGAAAATTTACAGAGAGGGTTAAGTGTTTATTTTCGAATTAAAAAGTGTATATAATGTATTTACATCTGTATTCAAGGTAAAAAATGATGCTGTAGTTTTGAAAATTTGTGAGCTGTTGTCTGATATGTTTTTTAACAGTGTTGTTGTGTATCCATGGCAATGTTTCTTACTCTCTCTCTGGAAACAGAACTGGGGATGATAACTGGAGGACTTTTTCCGCTCACATAGCCATAGCGCAGAAACACCTCACCGTCAGCCACCGGAGCCCCGTGAAGATACCTGAGAAAAACATACACTGTGTTTAATTCAAAGTGAGATCATCTCGGAACCACCTGAACATGATGGCAGCATGTTTATTCACCTGGCTGAGACCTTAAAGTTGAAACGGTCAAAGTTTCCGTAGCTGATGTAGTTTGCTTCGGGTTCCATGGTGATGAAAAAACTGGGGAGAACTGATGACACGAAACAGTTAATACTTAATAATTTACAGTTCATTTATATTCAGTGTGACACCAAAACACAATTTGCTTAAAATTATATTTTGCTTCATTATTACCATATTCTTTGACTTCGAAATCTGTTCTAGCTGTTGTGGTGTATTCATCAGAGTAGGAGGCTTCAATGGACCAAATCCCCAACCTGAAACCGCATTACCATTACCAGCCTGAAATCACCTTGATAACATTACAGTCAACCTCTTGAAAATGTTACACACAGCCTGGAATCACCTTGATAACATGACAGGCAGTGGAGATCATCTTGATAACATCACAGGCAGCCTTGAATCACCCTGATAACATTACAGGCAGCCTGGCCTGGAATTACCTTGATAACATCACAGACAGCCTGGAATCACCTTGATAACATTACAGGCAGCCTGAAATCACCTTGATAACATCACAGACAAAGTAGAATCACCTCGATTACATCACAGACAACGTAGAATCATCTTGAAAGCATTACAGACAGCCTGGAATCATCTTGATAACATCACAGACAGCCTGGAATCATCTTGATAACATCGCAAACAGCCTTGAATCACCTTGATAACATTACAGGTAGCCTGAGATCACCTTGATAACATCATAGGCAAAGTGGAATTACCTTGATAAGATCACAGGCAAAAGTGGAATCGCCTTGATAACATGACAAGCAGCCTGGAATCGCACTGATAACATTACACACAGCCTTGAATCACCTTGATAGCATTACAGACAGCCTTGACTCATCTTGATAACATTACGGACAGGCTTTAATCACCCTGATAACATTACAGGCAGCCTGGAATCACCTTTATAACATGACTGACAGCCTGGAATCACCTTGATAACATTACAGGCAACCTGGAATCACCTTTATAACATGACAGACAGCCTGGAATCACCTTGATAATATTACAAGCAGCTGGAATAATCTTGATAACATGACAGGCAGCCTTGAATCATCTTGAAAACACCACACGCAGCCTTGAATCACCTTGATAATATTACAGACAGCCTGGAATCATCTTGATAACATTACAGGCAGCCTGAGATCACTTTGATAACATCACAGACATAGTGGAATCATCTTGATAACATTACAGGCAGCCTGGAATCACCTTGATAACATTACAGGCAGCCTGAAATCACCTTGATAACATTACAGACAGCCTTGAATCACCTTGATAATATTACAAGCAGCCTTGAATCACCATGATACATCACATCACAGACAGGCTGGAATCACCTTGATAATATTACAGACAGCATGGAATCAGAATGTGGAAGCCTGCAAATGTAATATTTCATTTGTAGTGTTTTGTCGGGTTTTTTTTTTTTACTTTAAATGGTCTTACTTTGGTTTAATTGGGATCTTGAAGGGGTTTTGCATTGATGGGATTCCATTGTTGACATCTATCATCTCCACAATGTCCACTGTCGTGTGATCTGGGTCCTATTGGGGACATGATCACTGATCTGAGATCATTTTGTGTTAAGAGATGACATCATGTTGCGGCAGGACATTAAACTCACTTTGAAAGTCAGGAAGACGCTGCGATTGGCTGGCCTCAACTCCTGGTTCAGAGAAAACGCCCTCACTTTGACTGGACACGCACACACACACACACACACAAACATACACACATTTAGATTATGTTCCTTACTAAGCTGTTGTTAAAGCTTTAATTATGAGTGTTATTAAAGGTCCAGTGTGCAGGATTTAGGAAAATCTATTGGCAGAAATGAAATATAGTTTTCATAATTATGTCCTCATTAGTCTATATTCATTGCAAAATAAAAATTGTTAAAAAAATTGTTATTACCTTAGAATGAGCCTTTTTTTTTTTTTTTTAAAGATATTTTGGGGGGCTTTTGTGCCTTTTTATACAGGATAGCTGAAGAGTGGACATGAAACAGGGGAGAGAGAGGGGGAATGACATGCAGCAAAGGTCCACAAGTGGAATCAAACGCGGGTCTGCTGCGTGAGCCTCTGTATATGGGGGCCTGCTCTACCGACTGAGCCACTGGGCGCCCCAGAATGAGCCCTTTATATCTACAGACACAGCAGCTCCTTCTTTACAGAGTCTGCCATGTTTCTACAGAAGCCCATAACGGACAAACAAAACCAAACAGTGGCTCCAGAGGCCCTTTTCTGTTTTTCATGTTTGTTTTTTTTAGCCACTGTTGGGTCTCCTACTAACTCTTGCAAACTGGACCTTTAAGGTGTACCCAGAGGTTCTTTATCAGTAAATGCAGTGATGTAAAATGTAAAGTTTCCTGTGAGGTGAAGAGGAGTAGAAGTAAAAAAAGGTGTGAATAGTTGCTGAATAACCAGCTCAGTCTTTGACTTTATTAGTTTGTTTTTCATGAGCTGATATTGTAGAGCTGAGCCTGATGAGCTAAATCTGAGTTTTTGATTTAAGGAATTGTTGAGAACCTGAATATTAAACTGAGACTTGTGTGCAATGGAATGTGGGACACTGAGGATCTGTCACCGTTAGTCGGGAGTTTTACATTTCTCTCACCGCTTTGCTGTGGGTTGTACAACGGTTTGTCAGTCTGGATGAACAGGAAGCCATTGGTGCGGCTGACAGGCACAGACAGGTGCTGGTTGATCTCTGCTGATTGGACGTGGAGAATCACATGATTCACACTCTTATCAAGCTGACCTGGGAACAACTGGGGGACAGGAAAGCAAATGACATCATGATCATGATTTCATCCAAAGATAGATTTTGATAAACTTCAGTTGATTGCTCTGTGTGTCATGTCTGACCCGGACGTGGGCAGCGGCCTGGTGGTTGTTCTGGGTGTTGAGTGTCACAACTTCCTGAGCCAGAATCACATGATCTGGAGCCATGGACGTCTTCAGGTACACATAGACCTTCACCTCGTTTGTAAAACCAAACAACTGCAGCAACACCACCTCCGCAGCATCCAAACGCAGCGAGAGAGGTGCTGTGATCAGATACCTGAGGAGGAGGACACACTGTGTGATGTACTTCCTGATAAAACAGGAAGTGATGGAACAGAACTTGTTGAATGCTTTTGTTTCCAATTAAACACTTTGTGAAGACAATTTTATCCGTAATATTCAGCATTTATCTTTAATTGAAGGGCTGATTGACACGTTTGGGGCTGTAAGTAGAAGGAGGTGAATTTTGCAGTGGGTGTCACACACAAGCAGTTCAACTCTTCAAATGAATGAAAATAATAGATTAATGCCAGATTTCTGACAATTTGCCAGCTCTGGCTAACACATTAGCAGAAATTAATTCTTCTTCATTGCTCTAACAGTATGCACTAAAGGCAGCGTCTGTGAAGGCCTTAATGTCTCAGAGCACTGAAGAAGAACAGATTTCTGGAAGAAAAAAAGGAAGTTTTCTCTGTGTGAAATGACCTCACAATAGATTGTTTGGAACTTTCAACCCAACAAACTGGCGTTTCTCTCCTGTCAAACACAAATGTAGGTTTGCTGTCACATGCTTGAAGCTACAAAAGTCATTTGCTCTTTCTGAACACTGGAATGGCGTTCTTACATTATTATAATGCCTTTTAAACACCTAGGCCAGGGAACTACAGATGAAAACTAGCCTTTGGGCTAACTCTGGCCTTTTTTAACTTTTGTGTAATCATGTGTTTTATTGAGTATAGCGTTAGTTCAGGAAGGTCACAGAGTCAAGCTTGGTTATCAGCTGATTGGCATGCAAACCCCATCACCAGCTGATCTTCATCTCCAGCTGATTTCCTTCAAGCTCCAAACTGGCTAACTGCACTCATGCTGCCTTGTTTAAGTTGCTCTAGCCTGCCTACTCTTTGCTGCCTCCTCTGTAAGCTGTTTTTGCAACCCTCCTCCACCCCAGCTCCTCCATTTGCTGTTTGTGACTTAATCAGTATCATGTTGTTACTGATGCCTGCTCTGTTGGGGTTCTCGCTGCTTCTCTCCCTGCCTCAGGCTTTCCTTCCATGCACAGGAAGGCCAGATTGAGCACTGTCCCTGCTGTATGCTTTCCATGTACACACGTGGAAGGGCAAGGAGAACAGAGCCATACTGCCAAATTTAAATAACTGCAATAAATACAAATTAAAATCACAAATAAAATTTTGTGTGTTTTTTTTAATTGTTAAATGGTCCTGACTGAAATTAATTTGCACTGTCCCTTCTGAAATTAACTAAACCAAAATCCTCTGGCTACTTTTGCAGTAAAAAAAATCTGTTCAGTTACAAATAGGTGAGTGGACGTGGCTTAAGTAGCCCTCATTGTGGGCTCCTGATCCAGCTTTTTCAGGCTGTATCTGAGCTGTTAGGAACATCAACCCAACTATGAACAGAAACATCAGGTGTTTCTGACACGAGCTAAAATGAGTAACAGATAAAGCTGACTTACGATCTGGAGTCGGCCTCAGTCCTCCAACAGAGACAACACACACACATCAGGAGGACATACACCTTCATCCTGAGAAGAGAAAACACACACTGAGCTCTGAAAACACACAACGGTCTGAAAAAACTGACTAGAAGTGACCGACAGTACATAGACTGTTTGATCAGCTCATCTATTGGCAAATGCCTGTGGGTCATCAAACAACAGGTCTGAGCGGGAATCACCTCTGTTGGTGTGTATGTAGAACTGAGTGTGCGTGTGCGCGTGCGTGTGTGTGTTTGTCTCAAAAGTGAGTTTACTCAGCCTGTGTTTTCTGATCTTACCCAACTGTGTTGACTCAGAGCTCTCAGATAGTAAAGGTTCAGATTTGGTGTTTCCATTCTGCAGCAAAAATCTGTCATGTTTCAGTCCTGCTTGCTTCCCTCGGTGGCTGCAGACGATGTCACAGACACAAAAACAACCAACAACTTTCTGAGGACTCACCAGAAAGAGAGCAGAGCTTTACTTGTAAAATTTGTCCTGATGGTGGTGCTAGAGGGGATAGTCTTAAAGCCATTAAAATGGAACAAGGTCATCTTCTTCTTAAACACACTTAAAGCTGCATTGATTGACTTCTTGGCCTCCAGGGGGCAGCAGAGTAAGCTGAAAACACAGCGTGTCACGTTTGATACAGTAGTCATGCTAATGTTAGCAAACCGCTAATTCCACATTTGGCAGACACATATGATCACAAACCGATTGGAGATCCTTCAAAGTGTTTTGTTTTAAATCTGAATTATCTTAAGTTTGTTTGCTTAAATATTCATAATGAATGTTAAGTCATTATTGGGGAATGTTGGCTTGTGTCAAGCAATTCACAGCCTGAAAAAAAGAGAAATGAAGTCCACACTAAGGAGGCAAAAACTGCAGTTCCTGGAATGGCCACTTGAGGTCTCCTCCAGTCAATCTCACAGAGCCTCACATTGAAACACTCACTTTTACAGCCTGAAACCAAAGACGGTTTGAGCTAATTTCATTACAGCTGTGCAGGGGAAGAATTTCTATTAAAACTCACCTATTTACATTACATGAAACTGTGGATTTTTCAGGGCTTTAGTCTTTTTAAATATTGTTTTAATCACAGTGTGTCACAACTACACAGAGGTGAAAGAATGATCAGAATGATGTTGACTGTTGCACAGCCAGCACTATCTCCACAAATGCGCTGACAGCACCAATTATTGCTCTGCTACAGGGTGAAAAAAAAAAAACAGTGATAAACACTGTTGGAGGGGCTATGTCCAGGATTCAGTGACAGGATTCTGACAGCAGTGACAGACACACAGCGGAGGGGACGAGGGAATGCTGACTATTAAACAAACAAAAAAAACGAAAAGAAATAAAATGGAATAAACACTCAAATAAACATTAAATTTGACTCGTTTGATACTCTGTTGGAGGATTTCATAAATACAATGACAATGTTTTATATTTCTGTGCACATCATAGATTTTAAAAGCCTTCATTGATCCATTGAACCACGTTGAGTTAAAGTTCACATTGAAAGCAGTAAACAAATGAAGGCCAGCTCGAAATTGTACTCAAGAAGAGAATTTGAGTAAATGAACTTAGTTACTCTCCACCAGTGATTCCTGTCGTCTGACAGCTGAAATGCATTTAAAACACTGAGAGGTTAAAGGTTATGTAATACTTTATTAGGAGTTATAGTCTCAAATACAATATCCTTTACAGAAGCAACATAGCATACTTCATATACCGATACATATGTCATATATGACCTTATACATACACACAGGGATAAAGTGACGGTAGAATTATATTCTGGGCATAATGCAGATCTCACGTTTATATTCACACTCTTTCCTTTGACAGTTTGGAGCTTATTTTCATCACAGGAAGTGAAAAGGCCGACAAACAGCCATCAGCTAAAGGGACTCATCAAATCTTCAGTTCTGTTTTCATGAACAACATATTTGTACATAAAGACGATCCTGCTAATAATCATTTAGAAACACAAAGATTAGAAATTTAGATTCTAATATTTTCCAACAGGTGTCAACAGAAGCAGCCTGAGACTCGTTTTGGGTCTCAACACATCTGAAGATTAACAGACAAAATAATAACAACTATAATAATAATGATTTTAATAATAACAATAATTTTATAGTGATGAGCTCCTTAAAAGAAATCTGGTGAGCTTTTAGAGGATTTTCAGTAATGGTGCCTTCAAACGGGCTCATGTTTACCGTGTTAATGAGAAGAGACCATATGAGCACCCCCCGCTTCACATTTATCAGAAAGCTCTGAGTTCACAAGTTGTGATGTGTTTGCTGACACTTTCAGAAATGGTGGAGCCTGTATTGGCAGGATCAAAAAGAGCTATGGCAAGTGTAGATAAGTTGTTCATCGTGTTTGTCGTCTCGTTTCTTGTTCCTCCACGAGGCATTTAATCACAAAGTTATAATGTAACATTTACAAATAGAAAGCCACAAGGAGAACAAGAGATCTTTTGCGTTCATATTACCGTTTCCTAACAACGGTTACCACTTGAACGCAAAGCCTCTCCTGCATACAACTTCACAAGTTACGTTTGAAGGCAGCACGGAGCTGAAGTGAAGACATCACTGCTAACATGTTAGAATTTACCTAATGTTGAGCAAAGCATTCAAAGTCCCAAAAGACGGTTTTGTTTTGTTTTTCTTTTGCTTTATAGTGTGTGCACAAGACTGAAAAAATGTCTTTGGAGACTGTGGAGCTTTAGCACACAGCTCAAGTTGTAGTATCATGTACTCACGCTAATGAAGTTAGCACTTCAAGTTCATGTAACTTCATATAGTTTTAGTGTTAGCATGGAGCGCTACAAGTTTTATTTTTTTTTACCAATAAAAACAAAACCATTAATCAACAAGGTGTATGCTAAAGTGCTAACCTGGAAGCTAACATCAATTGGAGCACGGTGTGCTAATACATGAAAACGGATGTGAGGATTGACACGATTCTGTTTATTCCTCTTTGTTTTTTCAAAAGTTATCTCTGTGAAAAATGTTGCGTTAGAAGTCTTTTAGCTCTGTGAAATCATGGTCACAGGCAGGAATCGTTCATAAAATCTCTTCAAGCTCGCAAACTTACTTACAAAATACCAGTTTGGTCAATGATGAAACAAAGATATTCAAACAGATTTTCACAATGGATATTCAGTGATGATGTAATCCACATGGTGGTGCCGTGGGTAGCAATTTTCCCCTACCGGTTTGGGTGTCAGCAAAGAGTTTGCAAGTTCTTTCTCAATGTGTTCTCCAGGTATCTCCAGTTTCCCGCCACAGTCCAAAGACATGCATGCCGGGCTAACTGGAGACCGTACATTGTCCACAGGTATGAGTGTATGAATAAAAGGTGTGTGTGTGTGTGTGTGTGTGTGTGCGCCCAGGGATGGACTGAGGAACTGGCAGAGTGTGCTGGAAGGGAGATCCCCAGGACCCCC
>JAQFJB010000021.1:30039625-30051882 GCA_029874875.1 Naso minor
CGTGTGCGTTGTCAGGGAGTCTCCGCCTACGCCTTCGTGCTGTTATTAGTAGAAATATCAAAAGTCCAACTGACGCCAGTGTTAGGAACATTTTTTCTGCCAGGGTAACGCAAAAGGGGGTGAGTGCTCTTCCATTCCTATTTATACCACATGGTGCCCTCACAGACTCTCACACTCAATCACTTACAGCTGATGTCAGTGAAGTCAATGACGGTTCAGGGCTTGAGTCTTTAGGGGGTGGATTGGAATTGGGCCTAAGTGTTACTTACACTGCTTTTCTCTTCTCCTCTCTGCTCTTCTCCTTCTGTGTTAAATTTGGCAGTCTCACCTGCTGCCCATCAGTCCATTTAACCTGGCTTTATATGATTGGCTTCTGGCCTCTGCATGGTCCTATTGTCCCTCCAGTGGTGGACTGGCTATCTGGCATACCAGGACAAATCACTGACATGGTGTGTTGGTCGGTGGTTTGGCTGGTAGAGTGCTCCCCTTTGACTCATAAAGCTCTAGGTTCGATATCAGGCACTGCCAACTCCAACTTTTATTAAGTTTAATAGTATTTTCAAAATTACTTTCCCTCCCCATCCTTCCTTTTTTACTTGTTCTGCTAAAAATGCACTTTCTGCACACTTCTTTATAGGTACATATCAATGTTTTACATTTTACAAATGTGTTGGGGTTTCTGTCACCCTCTAGTGGCTGGAAAATCATCTGGTCCAAATGACCATGTTGACTCTGGATTAGGGCACATGACGAACACCTGTTGTCAGTTGAGACAAGTGTTTGTCATGTGACCTAATCAACCTTAAATAAAACTCAACCTGACAATCTTGATTCACTTCCATTCAACACACACCAGCAGTTACTAATGGCAGCATTGCACCAAGGTTATTTTCACAAACCAAAATAAATCTGGACTTTATAGAAAAGAGGAGAGAATGGATAGAAAGGAATGTTAATATTGGGTACATAGTTCAAGAATAATTAAAGAAGAATTACTATCACTATCTAAATATTTTTACAGATGAATCAAAACAAGTAAATAATGAGCAGGCAGGATTGGGTATATGTATTCCAGAGTTTGATAAGGGATTTGTGAAGAGGATTTCAAACAGGTTATCAGTATATAATGCAGAAATGACAGCAATTATTATTAGTCTCCAGTGGGTAGAGGAGGTGAATCTTGCTGCATCAGTACAAAGTATTAAAACAGGACAAACTGTCAGAGAGGATCTTTTAACAGAGATTTATGTGATGTTATTAAATCTATAGCAGTTAGGTACTGATGTACATATCTGTTGGATTCCAGCACATATGGGAATAGTGGGAAATGAAATGGCAGATAAACTTTCGAAAAGTGCAATAAATAAAAATGATAATGGCATCTTAGAAATCAGTTTTGGTGAGGCAGAAGCAAACCAATAATTTTTCATGGAATAATCACTTCTTGACAGGATATGTGGGATAAAGATACAAAAGGTAGAGATTATTATAAAATTCAAAAGTCTGTCAAAGTGAGAAGATTAAGAGGTAAATAGGAAAGAAGACGTGACTTTGTCTCAATTAAGATAAGGACATACTGGTGTAAATGATTCTCTGTATATAATTAAATGGACTGAGTCTGATAAGTGGGTTTTTGTAATTGTAAAGAATCTGTAGAACATGTGTTGTTAGAGTGTTGGAAGTTCAGTGAGAAAAGGAAAGCACTGAACAACAGAGTGGTAGACATGGGAAGGGAGTGGAATATTAAAAGATTGTTAGAAATAGGGGACAAGCAAGGTCAGGTGCAAAGGCCTTTATTTAAATATTTAACAGAAACTGGTTTAATTTCCAGAATTTAAGTCATCAATAAAGTCATGATATTACACACTCCAGTACTGTAGGTGGCGGCATGCACCTCTAACACTGGTTTGTAGCTCGCCATTAAATGAAGAAGCAGAAGAAGAAGAAGAAGAACCGATTCATTGGCCCAATCCCAATGTCCCCCCTGAGCCCCCACTGGCTTTGCTGACATCACAACATGGTATAAATAGGAACGGGACAGTACTTTGCAACTTTTCACGTGACCTTGATGATGCTGAAACATTTCATACCATTGTGGGTTTTTTACATAGCTTATGTTTGGACTTAAGGTGATCTAAAATTAACAGCAACAAATCAAGAAAAGCCTGCCTCACTTTATTATTGTGAAACATTTATTACCCTACTTTACATTTTTAATTAGTAGGCCTGTGGGAGCAATGAGTGTTTTTGTTTGCACATCTGTCACTCGGTCACTAGAGGGGGTTGTGTGTGTGTCTGTGTGAAGGTGTGTTTGTGTGTATGGAGGCGTGTGTGCACGTGCGTCACTGGGCAGGGTGGAGCAATAGTATTATCACCTACACCTGCTTGCCATTCATTTCTTGGTTTTGTCAGAAAGGGGGGTAGGAGCTGATCATTTCTGTTGACCGCTACCGCTGTAGTTTTCACCTGTAATCGTAATGTTGTAACTGTGGGTTAAAATAAATACCCAAGGAAAAGGAACAACTTTACCAAACCACTTCTTCTGTGAGAGAGCAGCTGCTGTCTATTGTTTACCTCCACTGTACAACCAAAATGCCGTGTCAATGAAAACAGATACGTGACTGACAAAGACTGATATGACAATGTTTGTCACCACTGCTGTGGCACCACCAGCCCCCCCCACCACCAGAACCACCAACCCCCATGCAAGCTAACATCAAGAGCGAGTGACAGAGACACAGCGCTGGAGGGGAGAGCGAGCATGGAAAGTTTGAATGACAGAAAAACTTTTTTTTTTGTCACAGCAGATTAAAAGCATGCGCTTGTATAGACGGACACCGTAGGCTTCAGTTTTATTTTTCTCCTCTGTATTTCTCCCTCTCATTTAATGTTGTCTAATTATCAACATTAATCTAACTGTTGGATGCATGGCAGAGGAGCTTCAGGGACCCACTGAGTTGAGAATATATTTAAAATAGTGTTATGCACGTCTGCTGACACAACTTTTTATTTAAATGTTTACAATAAGAATTTTATAGGCTAAATCTACGAGCATTCATACTGTCATTCTCTGTCTAGGCTTCTTATCATTTTATTTAATGTTAAATATTTGAAGGGAATTTCTCCAGCTTGTTAGAGAAATTGAAATCTTGCAGGACACTACAACACCATATATATAGCACCCAATTTTTCTAAAGTAAGCACTGGTTCAGACTGAAATCAGCTGAAGTGTCAGTTGTTGTTTAAGCGCTGAAAGCAGCTGAAGTGTCAGTTGTTGTCTAAACTGAAATCAGCTGAAGTGTCAGTTGTTGTTTAGGCACTGAAAGCAGCTGAACTCCACCTCCTGGAGTGGTCTCAGTGTTCGTCGTCTCAGCAGTCGAGTCTGACTTTCAGCTCGCAGCACTGTGTGTTTCAGACGCTCCACCTGCATGCACAGGGGTCAAAGGTCAGATACACCTACAACTTTGAAGGAGTCAATAAGGGGCTGAGGGGTCAGAGGTCAGCTGACCTCTATCTGCAGGTCCCTGTTGGCCAGCAGGGCATTGCTCTTCTCCTGGCTCAGAGTGTTGATGTCAGCCATCAGACTATAGTTGTGATCTCTGAGCTGTTTCACCTCCCGGCTCAGCCGCTCCCGTTCCTCCTGAACCTTCTGCACACGCTCAGTCATCTTTTTTAGCTTGTGGTCCCTGAGCTGCTGCTGCTGAGTCCACGCTTCCTGTAGTCCGCAGTTACCAACAAAACAAAACAAAATGATTTAACAAGCATAATTAAGTCTGTCATCACTTGTGTATTACATCTTAATATATCATACCTGTTCCTTGGCGACAGAGCAAGCCTGCTGGCGTCGTCTCCTCTCATCCTGCAGTGCCCTCTGCAGACGGCTGAGCTCTGACATCAAGAACTGAGTCAGACCAGATTCTCCTGCTGTGTCTGTAGGGGGACAGTCACGTTAGAAAAGCTGAATTGTGAACAAGGACACACTAAACCTTTAAAAGTCAGTTAAATAAGTAAACAAACAAGGTATCATTGGAGAAAAATGTCATAATCGCTTGTCCTAATTCTATCATCATAAAACAGAAACAGTTCCTAAAGTCACCGCTGTATCCTATCACAGAGCTCTAATCTGATGTAAGCTTGATTCTCCTTCAGCACTCGTCCTGTTACAGGGGTTCAATTTTAGAATCACTAAGAATCACAATTTTAGAATCACTAAGTCGAAGGCATTAATTGTGTGGGTGATAGACAGGATATACTGTATAGCTATGAGTACATGATCCAAGAAATGTAAAGCTAACAGGCTGATGTCAGTGTTAGCTTCTCCATCACCTACAGCTTTTAGAATTTCAGTCCGAGTATTTTGATGTTTTTCACTTGATACATTTTGGAAACATTTCCCACTAAATTCAGACATGTAAATGTGATTCCAAAGCGAGATGATATCATTCCAGACGAACAGAGTTTCAGTATTGAGGCCTCAGGTAAACAGTCAGATGGGATAACAGACCAATGAGGATGCTGAAGGTTTTGTTGGGCTCCTTCCCAGTGATGCGGCTGTACAACTGAGGATAATCCAGCTCCAGACTCTCAAGGAAGGCCGTGTAACCTTTGACCCCCGTCCTTTGCAGGATGTCCAGCAGGGCTCCTGTAAAGATCAAAGGTCAGGGATTACCTTTGCCAGTTAAAATGGCTGTTACATAACCTTTGTGAGCAGGTCAACACCTCAGAGACCCGGACATGAAAATAACTGGGACATAAATGCAGCATGACCTCATCACTTAGGACAAAAACTACAACACAATCTCAATGGCTCAGATGTGATTGTGGTCACTGGAAATATACAAGTTGCTACTTGTGTCACTAGAACGTGGCCTGCGTATGTCAGACATGATCTGGAGGACTAGAACATGAGCTTACTGACATAAACAAGGAGACTCAACAATGGTCTGTATTGACATGACAACAGTGTTTTGGGTGACTGGGACATGACCCATGTGACATCTCTGTGAAGCAGATGTGACCTTGGTGACTTGAAAATAACTCGTTTCATCACATGGACCCGCCCTCTGTGGTTGAATGTTGCATTTCTTCAGGTGAGAGTTCACTGATTTGAGGCTCTTACCGACTTTTCTCCTTCTGATGACGAGGGTGGGGTCATTGAAGAGTTGCTCCTCATCCTCAGCACTGATCACCTGACACCACCAGACACGAAACAACCAATCAACATTACAACGAAGGTGAAGGGTGTGTTTGAGTGTGAGTGTGGAGGAGGCTGTATGGTATGAAGCAGCAGGAGGAGCGAAAGGAGTGCAGAGCAGCACAAGTAAGAGACAACAGTGGTATGAGGTCAGGTAGGATTTCTTGGCACTGGTGGTGGGAGGAGGTTGTTAGTGTATGTAGTGAGCACTTTGAGCAGGAGCAGGAGAATGAGGAGTACACACTGGAAGGAGGAACGGCAGGAGGAGGTGTAGCAGGATAAAGAGGTGCACGAGTTGGAGAAGGTAGTGACCGAAGGAGCAGGAGGAGTACCTGACACTGTCGGAGGTAGGGGGTGATCCTGGAAGGTTCGATGGTTTTGATGAGCAGCATCCTGAAGTCATCCAGCTGCAGCCAGCAGAGGTCATCTTCACACACTTCATCCATCGCACGCACACACACACTCACCGCACTACTGACCACTGTATGCACTTCTACACACTGAATGTAGACAAACAGTTTGTACACACCTGTGCTGCCTCTCCTGTCTGTGCTGATACACCTGTCGGTCTGTTTCCACTACCTGAGCTCTCTGTCTGTCTGGCGTTTTCTGTGCTTCTGTGTTTCCTGAGGAACAAGTTATTTCTTCCACTTCCTGTTTCTGTCACCACCCTCTCTACCCGGCACATGATTTGACACGTGATTTATTTAAATGAATCTAAATCCACCAATCAGAAACAGCTATGCAGGCCAACAGTGACACTTTACGGGTCCATGGTTACTGCTCCATGTCCATCTGCTCTACTGATGAGTGTCCTAGGGAAAAAAAAGTTGGTTGAAAATTGGGTCCGATTCAAAAAAGTCTAAAGCTGAGAGACTTTTAGCCAGAGGACAAGAGGGTAGCTGATCACATGACATGTCAAATGTTGGTATTTAGCCTCACAGAGTTTCTAGTAAGACTGCAGACTGAATACACGTCTGTATGCAAAACATGAAGGCCAGGTTATGTTACCGCTTCATCCTTAACATGAATTCACTCAGCATCCTGATGGTTTAACATGAGCTCTATGAACACCTCAAAGGACGACAGGAAAGAGACCAACGTGGATTGTGGTGTGACTGAAATCATTACGTTGCGTAAGAGACACTTCAACTTAACATCAAGGAGGAAAAACCGAAAGAGTTCAATTAATATGTAAAAGAGACGTGAAAAGAGCTAAATATTGAGATTTCAGTTGATAAAATGTAAAAGATCAAACATCCACCAACTCTCAGATATCAATCAACCTTTGATATTCTGTCAAAAAATAAATGTTCAGTTCTACAGGAAACAGAAACAAGTTCCCTCTGAGCAACTTTACTGGTCATTTCTCTGAAGAAAGTGCGATGTGAAGTGACAGATAACAAGAAGTCAAAAAACTATCATCTATAGTCTTACAGAACAGACAGCAAGTGACTGTTTACTCTTTAATATGTACAAATAACATACTACTTTTTACCTGTACTTTGAGTACATACTAGAGGAACTAACAGTAATATCCTTGATTTAAATACCACTCAAGTTTAAGTACAAAAGCGAAGCATTAAAATTTGAAAGGTGTTTTAATGCCGTGGTTGGTCCAAATTAAGTTGCGGCAAAAACATGAGATTTTATTTGTAAAAGCAAAGTTTCAGTTAAAATCACCCATCTCTCAGTCATTTATCTGTTTTCTGTCCAACAGAAAGTCACAAAAGAGGAAGAAGCAAAAGATTACAGAAGTTAAAGGAGGAATGACCCACTGTGAACAGAAAACATCAGCTGACTAAATCAGGAAGTGATGTTACAGCAGCACTAATTTCTATTTATAGAAATTCCTGAAAGTCTGAATAAGCTGAAGTGAAACTCAATTAAAAGTGTTAAAGTCACAAATCAAGCTGTATGAAGACAGAAACAGACAAGTCCTGTGTCCTCACAGTGCAGGTGTGAAACAACGTGGTTCTCACACCGAAACAAGTGCATGCTGCTTCATTTCACAGAAACTTTCTCTTTATTACAAAATAATCAGCTTATAATTGCTGAACTTTTCCTCACAGAGGCTAAGAGTAAACAAGACAGAAACCAAAAACAGTAACAAACACAACAATCTTTAGTGCAACTTCATCACTTTACAACCCTCCTGAATTCCCCGAATGCACCGTAGAGTGACAAACTATTCTGCTTCATATGCTCGTCTCACATCCCTGCTGATCATTTGAACAAAAGTCTATCACTTTTCAAGGTTAATGTCCTTTCTTCATGAATTAACTTGTTTATTTACAGTCTGAAACCTTTTTAAAATTTGGAGATTTATTTGACTTTTTTTTTTTTTAACTATTGTTTCCTTGTTAGAAAATTCAGAGACACTCAGACATTGTGGAACCAACTGCCGATTCACGGGTAACGTTTCAGAACATCTAACTCCGACTTTAAACTCAGCAGATTCTCCCATATCAAGTTTTGGGTGTCATTTCACATGCAGATCCCAAACTTCAACCTTTCTCTGATTATCAGCTTCAGAAAAGACAGAAACTGAACCCTGAACTGGACTTGCAGAAAAATGTGAACATCCTGTACGTAGTGATCATCTTTTCCAAACTCAAGCAGCCTTTCAAACAGAAAGAGAATTTCTCTTTTTGAGTTCATCACATATTTTCTTTGGAGACTGACCCACTGGTCGGGTCAGGCGGGCTCATTGGACAGTGTGTTGTTGTCGATGACTCCTGAGAAGTGATTGGCTGGAGCTCCTGATCCATCACACAGCAGTAAAGATCTCTGCAAAGAAGAATAAAAAACTGATCAAAAAGTGTGTGTGTGTGTTTGTGCATGATGGAAAACCTCTTCTGGGTAAAAAAACCCACTGAAGTTGAACCAAAGCTTCATCAGTTTGGTGTTTGATTGAGGGAATGACTTCCGTCAGCAGCTGAGCTCACCTCTGCTCTCCTCTGTTTTCCTCTTTCTTTGATTTTCCTCATCTCCTCCATCACCTCATCTTCCTCATCTTTATTCTCCTCCTTTGCCTCCTCCTCTTCCTCATTAGCTTGATGAGCCACAGTCCTCTCTGTGGTTGGCTGCACAGTGGCCAGGAGGGCAGGGACAGAGAAGCAGGACAGGAAGCGGGCCTTTAGCAGCTGGTAGGCGGGGTTACTTGAGAAACGCTCTGCCACAAGCCGACGGACCGCCACCATGAGCTCTGCCTCCTCTGCCTCCTCCTCCTCCTCTTCCTTAGAGCTGACAGATGAAGCTGCTGGGGGACAAACCAAACACATCTGAGGACAAACCCGAACAGGTTGAGCTGTATCCAACACAGAATCAGCCAGTCAGACACACGCATTCATTCATCGAACATAGTACACTGCAAACACTTTGAGTTTAGGGCTGTCAAACCGTTATTTTTTAAAATCATGATTAAATGCAGAATTTCAACTTTATTTTCGACTCACTGTGTATTTAACATGATTTACATGTTTCCAGCATGAATAAGGAGCAAAACTAGAACTGAATGATACGGACTGGGCATCTCACCTTCAACATACAAAGTCTGAGGCGTGCAGAGGCTACAGTGGGAGTCATGTGAAATTCAACAACCTTCATATTTCACAAACTACATGTGACATTTATGTACGTGAGTTTATTTGTGATAAAAACGAGCAGTAAACGCCACCAACATGACATTTCTGTGACTGCCAGGTGTGATACCTGGCTGGTCTGCGGCAGCTCTGACATCAGAGGTGGAGTCTGGCATGTCTGACGGCTGACTGGATGCTGTCTTGGGGCTGCTGTCAGGTTTGGGATTGGTTTGGGGACGTCGAGGTCTGGACCCTTGGCGCAGCAACAGCAGGGACGATTTAATCAGAGACTTCCTGGCCCGCAGCAGTGCACTGAGCGTGGTCAGACTGCTGACGAATGGAGGCAGGTAAGGAAGAGCCACATCAGCTCCAGGTACCACCACTCCTCCTTGACCGCTTAGCCAATCACACACTGCTGCCGGGGACTCCACAAACATTAAAGAAGGATCAAACCGCAGCACCTCCCTCCTGAGGGGAGGGGGTGCTGGAGGATCCACTCTGACTGTGCCCTCATATGGCAGGAAGAGTCGTGGATGAGGCTTAGGTAGACTGGTGAGCAGGGGTAAGGAGGGGGGGTTTGGGACAGGTTGCAGGATAAAGCCTGGGGGGAGGGACCTGGAGGGATTAGGGGGTGGAGCAGAAAAGGGGCGTGGCTGATTTGATCCAGGCAGGTTTACTGGGAGGGCCACAGTGGTGGGTGAAGGTGCAATTGATCGTGGACTGCCGGCAGTGAGTTGCAGGGGATTCCCAGGTGGAGCTGGGTGGGCAGAGCTTGGTACTAATGCTAGCTGCAAGCCTTGGGGTGGGGCTCCTACCAGAGGCACCAATCCAGCAGGATTCATGACCCAAATGGACTGACCAGGAAGTAAACACAACCCAGGCTGCTGAGTCAGCGGCTGGTTCTGTGCGCTGATCTCCTTTTTAGTACGAGAGCACTTCTTATGAGGAGAAGAGGAGGTTTTCTTCTTCTTCGCTTCAGCCTGGAGACAAAAACAAAGGAGGAGGGGTCAGACTAAGAGGAAAACCACTGGGAGCTGACTCCAGAAAGACGGTTTCCGTCATTTGAAGTTGGTACCATGCTGGTGTTTCTTCAAGTGTTCCGGTTTTAATTAGTTATTAGATGCTAAAATATGTTGTGACTTCATGACTGACAGCTGACTTGAACCCATAATTGAGTTTCTGACTCCAGATGACATCACCAGGACAAGATGGTGGCATCTGTGTTAGAGGTGTGAACCCTCACTAGTCTCACAATTCAATTCAATGTCACTGATTCAAATGCAAAACAATAATTCTCGGTGCATCTGCAAAATGTTGCATCCTTAATTGTTTTTTTTTTGTATTGGTGCACATGACAACTTTTTTAAAAATCAAACTTCTTCTATAAATACTTGCAGCTAGACGCCACAGTAACACCATCATCGGCTAAATGAAACTGTATAAAAATGAAAATGACTGATTCTTCCACTACTTGGTATCCACAGGCTGACGTCTTTCTTCAGCTCTTTGTATTAACATACTGCACACACTCAAAGTGGGAGGGAGTGTGTGTTTGTGTGCGTGATGTGGAAGGCAACACATTTTTGGGTGTAATGAAAGTGGCTGTGGTTGAATTAGCTTTTGTCATTGATATCGTTGGTCTCTGATCTACAGCTCAGAGTATAGAAATGCCCACAGAGTCGATATGTCCAACACCAGGAGAATGGAGACACTCTTACCTTGGTCCGAGCGGCCTCCTGAAAAGCTCTGGCCTTCTGACTCAGCCTCCGAACCCTCTTTCCGTACGGTGTCTCACCTGTAGCTGTCCCACACACCTCATCACCTGTCTTGCCGGGACTTTGGTCATCCTGACTTCTTGTCACGCTTGGCTGCGCCTCCCGTCTCACTCGTTTCCTACCTCTGGGTGGAGCTTTGGGAGACTTTTTGTGGACGGTGTTGGATTTTTGTTGGGGACGCTGTTTAGGAGTGGGGCTTGGTTGAACTGAGTTGGAGACATCCTGACTTGTGGTGCTGCCATTGTTAAAAAAGCCATAGTTATGATCATTGTGGAATGGAGCAGAGAGGCTTGAAGTGGAGGTAGCAGTGTGCTGATTGGTCAGCATGGAGGGGGGTGGGGCTAAACTGAGGTCTGGGGTTGGTGAGACAGTCGTCTCTGAACAGGCAGGTGTGGCGTTCTTTGGCAACTGGCCCAAGCTCACAGAGACAGGAGGGAGATCCAGCCTAAGAGGAGGCGCACTTCCTTGTGCTGAGGGAGGTGAACCAACTTTAGTTTTGGTCAAAGGAGAGGAGGCAATGGCAGAAGGAGGGCCTTGAGAAGCTGCAGGGGGCGTGCTCAATTGAGGACTCTGAGGTAGCAGCTGCACTGGTGGAGTGCTTTTGTTCTGGATCTGAGCTTTCTTTC
Organism: Naso minor; assembly: GCA_029874875.1. Lineage (NCBI taxonomy): Eukaryota > Metazoa > Chordata > Actinopteri > Acanthuriformes > Acanthuridae > Naso > Naso minor. Next base: position 30,050,805 of record JAQFJB010000021.1, read on the forward strand.
GTGAAGACGAAGCAGCTTTCTTTTTGGTTTTAGCCTGAAGGAGTGAAAAACATAAAAAACAGACTCTTTAAAATACAAAGAAGAAGTTTAAAGTGCAAAAAGCAAGGAGCAGAGGGAGAGAGCCAGCTGCAGATCCTCAGGAGTCACAAAGACCCCAGGTGCCCATAAGGCAACTGATTTAAGGGAATTTAATTTCTTACAAATGTGCATGTCAGAGCACAAAAGTGAGCCTGTGAGGATCTCTAGAGGATGCTCTAACTGATTCAGGGATCTCAAACAGCAGTAAAATAGTTCCTGAGTTGTTTTTCCGAGTGTTGTTTCTGTGGTTGCTGTAGCTACCTGAGACAATGACTTATAGACTGATGTTTATTTTGAACGACGGGTCCCCAACAGGTTAATTGAGTAAGGCTAGGAAAAGTACTAGGATACTTAGAGTCCAAAAGAAAGGATTCATTTTATTTCTTCTGTTTAATCAATAATTCCATCCCAATAATTTGTTAAAGGGTTCTTACCTTGATCTCACTGACTTCCTGCAGAGCTTTGGCCTTCTGACTCAGCTTTCGAATCCTCCTCCCTTCCTCTACCACACTGTCACCTTCCCCACCTGAACAGAGTCTATTCAGACTGCTGCCAGCTGCCTGTTGAACCTCAGCCTCCGAGCGGGCCCCCCTGGCTGGGTTCAGAATGGTGCTCGATGGACTGGTGACAGGAGAAGGCTGGGTGGGGCAAGTGACAGGGCTGCCGGAGTCGGAGGCAGCGGCATGCTGACTGGGCAGTGCCGAACCAACCGACACCTGGTGGTTATGGGAAGGGGGCAGGGAAACTCTGAGTGTGTGTGTCAGAGGTCCAGCCTGCTGGCAGATTGATGTAGAGCAGGTGGATGTGGTGTTCAAGGGGACTGGGACCATGGAGACAGGAGGGACATTCAGTTTATGTGGAGCAGGAGGCGCACATAACGGAAAGGTAATGACACTTGCAGGAGAGGGTGTGTACGGAGCTGGAGGGGCTGAGGTCAGGGAAGAGGGAGGCATGAGCTGCACGGAGGCAGCGCGCAGATTTGTGGCAGGATGAGGAATGA
>JAQFJB010000021.1:30090667-30102052 GCA_029874875.1 Naso minor
TATTTTGCTAGAGGACAGAGATCTGATCATAATGTGGCTGACCAGAATGCATTCAACCATACAAGGTGTAAATGCAAAGGCGAGATTGGATCGCTTATTGTCTGGATAACCTTTCTAAATACAGATCACATTTTAATACCAGGTGTAAAAGGGGTGTAAGTGACCACACATAGATCCAAGACTGGTTCACCTAGCCAAGCATTGAGACTGGAAGCAGCACAAAGGAGAAACTGCTAGCCTATCGGAGCACAAACTCTGAGAGGGGAGAACAGCTCGCTTTGCTTTGCACAAAATGTAAGAGGGGGAGACTGACAGCTGACTGCTAGCCTAGCATAACACAAAGAAATGGAAGGAGACAATTAAGCTGTGTGGCTTCATCAGTGGAAAAAAAACTGTAACATGTTCATCTAATGCAACTTTGAAACACAAGCATTGATAGATTACTGATGGATGACGTATTATTGATTTAAGTAATATTAATAAATTAATGAAGTATTGATCAATAGATAGTAGATAAATTACACATTTTAAATGGATTATTGATTGACCATTGATAGTGAATGGATTATTGATACATTTTTGATAGCTGTTGATGGACTGCTGATGGATAATTGATTATTATGGATTATTGACAGAGTACTGATGTTTTACTACTTTTTGGATTACTGAAAAATTATTGATGGATTACTTGAGGATTATTGATAAATTATTGATTAGCTATTATCAAAACCTGCTGTTTTAACTCACTGTGTCGTTTCTTCTCTGGGAGGGGAGGTGGACTCTTGCTGGGTGACAGAGAAGAGGATGGCAACTCATCAGGACCAGTAACATCACCACAGATGGGTGGGCTAACGTCTTGAGGGGTGGAGTCAAATCCAAAAGAATGGGGGGCCTCGGAGTTGGCTACTCCTGTAGATCAGAACAGAGGATACTCAGACAGACTGAGAGACTGACAAATGAACAGACAGAATTGTAGCTCAGGTGTGTCCTCACCTGCAGCACTGCGGAGTTTCTTCTCTGGCAGGGCAGGGGGGAGTGAGGAAGGGGGAGGAAGAGGAGGGAGAGTCTCAGAGGAGGAGAGGTCAGTGTGGAGGAAGTCATAATCTGGATCCTCCTCTGAGAGAGAACACACACACACACACACCCCATGTGGTTGAACTAACATCAAATCCGTCATATGAAAGTGTTCATTATCATGAAAACAGGTAACAGGTAAGGAGAAGATTGAAATAGCACTAATTCATCTGAAACACTGTCCTCTGCTTCTGAGGTGAATATCTGAAAAGCATGTATGACACCTGGATATTACAATGAACAGTAGTACAACTTTAATCTGAGTGTCAGCATGATGTCGATCAGCTCTTACACTGCAGGGACAGCAGGGGGCAGCAGTGAGCTTCACTTCAACACCCAGCTGCAGACAGGAAAACACAGAGGACACAACTTCCTGTTTCTGTCAACTGACAGGATGTGATGTCACTCACACCCTGATGCTGACTGGAAGTGTGTTTGTGTGTGTGTGTGCGCAATGTGTGCGTGTGGGTTACCACAGTGTGTGATCTCAGCAAGAGAGTCTGCAGATGAAGAAGAGCAACGCTTCAAACAGTCATCCTCCTGTAACACCCCCCCCCCCACACACACACACACACACACACACACAGTAAGAATCTGGTTTTAAAGACTTCTTCTGATGATTACATTTGATTTAGAAATTAGACGTAAAATTTCAGACTCAGTAAGAATTACATGTGCGTACCTGTTGTACCTGTTCTTCTACTTCATGCTCTCGTCTCATTGGTGCTACAATGGCAACCCTGCAAGGGGTGGGGCCTGGTAATGAATGACGTTTTTTAGGCGGCAGGGCTGGAGGACTGAATTGAGGCAGACAGACACACAGACAGACAGACACACAGACAGACAGAGAGACAGAGAGAGAGAGAGGGAGACACAGACAGACACACAGACGGACAGACAGACAGACACACAGACACACAGAGAGAGAAAGAGACAGACAGACAGACAGACAGAGAGACAGACAGACAGACAGACAGACAGAGAAGTTTTTTAGATCCAGATGTGACATTAAATGAATTCTCAGTTCTCTGTGGGTTGATACTCGAATGGACGGCAGGAGTGCCGAGGGAGGGACACCCTGCTGTGTGCTCTGCTGTGATTGGTTGTTACACCATCAGCTTCCTAACAGGGAAACAACAAATCATAGAAGGAGAGGAGTTTTTGACACTGACTGACTGCTTTGATTACACTACAGAGAAAATAACTTGTCTTTGTTGTTCTGCAGTGATGTACAGGTGTACTCTGGTGCACTGTGACATCACTGAGGGCGTGGTTACAGCAAGGACAGACACTACTGTTACTCCATAAGTACAGCACTGGAAAACTAGTTACTTCTTGCAACTACTGTTACTTCATTTGTCAGTGAAGGGTAACGTGCATACAGACAGTGATGGAACGTAAAGTGCACTTACTAAGTACTCTAAGTACAATGGAGTATTTATTTGAAGTGTTTACATTTTATACAACTTTATACTTTTTCCTTTTAATCACATATTGTCAGGAAATATTTTACTTTTTATTTTACTACTTTTATTAGATAACTTAAAACTATAACTATATAATTTAATAGCCGTAGTTACTTTGTAGATTTGGATTATTAGGACAAAAAAACAAAAAACAAAACAGATTAAACTTGGCAGCAGAATATGAAGCCATTAAAAGGAGCTCCGTCTTCACCAGCTGCTACAATAAAGGGATGAAGACATCAGTGCATCATTATTATGACAGCCTAGTAATATCATGTATAATATTCTGCAATGGGTCATTCTGCATCATGAGTATTTGTGGTAGTTTAAGTATATTTAACATGATATTTTTACTTGTACCAGAGTGAGCCACAGCTGCTGTACACTGAAGTAAGGGTGGAAGAGCTGCTTACAGGCTCCTGATTTGTTTGCCTTCTTCTGATGTCACATGACCTGCTGGAAAAGTTTCTTCTAATAAAATTGCTGGTTTCTTTAAAAATGGACACGGAAAGGATGAAACTGTCTCTTTCACTTCTTCTACTTGTTCAATTAACAGGGAGACAGGAAGTACAGAGACGGGGGTGGGGGGACAACACGCGATCTCGTCAGCTTTTCTACTTCCTGTTTCATCCACAGATCTATTTCTGCTCATCAGACTGAAAGTGTTTGTTCTGCTCACAGTCAAACTTTCAGATGCAGAGTCACATTCACTTACAGCGGAGCAGCTGATGAAGGAGTGACGCTGAAGAATCAGCACAAAGTTTAATTAAAACTCAGTTTGAACAATTGATCCTCCTCCCATACAACATGAACTGTCATAATATTTGAATTAGGCTAAGATATTAAAAACAAGAGAAAAGGAAAGAAAAAACTAACAATGATGTGAGTCAGTCAACCTCTGGTGTCCTGACACATAATCAGACGTATTTTACATCAGAGATCCTGTATTTACATGTAACGATTTAACAGTTAACGGTTTAATGGTGTTGTACGTCAGCATGTCATTCTTCATGTCTTTCACCTCTGTATCTACACCTTGTGTTCAGACTGCTGGATGGAGTGTGATGAGATGTGGTTCAGGCATTCATGAGTTATAGTAACTTTAATGATCCTCTAACTTTTCATCTAGCGCCATCAGCAGGTGTCGTTGGTGTATGACAAATACCTGCGGCATTGATGACATTCCCATCAGCCTCGGCTGCACTTGATGTTTCCTGCTAATTACTGAATGTTATGATGCTAAATAGCTAAACTAAGGTGATGGCAAACATTGTCACTTGCTAAACCTCAGCTTGTTTGCAATGTCATTGTGAGCATGTCAGCATAGTGATGTTACCATAAGAGCCTCACAGGGCTGCTAGCATGAGGAGCTAGCTAGAGTGGAACTCAGATTGGTTGCCACACATCTGTGTCTGTTGACCTCAGTACAACACAAAGAATTTATTTACTGAAGGAGCAGCAAATTCTCTAAAATATCAGCTGGAATTTTGTTTTGTTCTTCTCACCTTAGTCTGTGCAGGGGGGGCATCTCGGGAAGGGCCTCTAAGAGGGAAATTGGGGGTTTAGGAGGAGCTGAAACTGCCTGGACCTCCTTCTCCTCCTCTGCAAGAGCTCCTGGACTATGGCAGGTAGACGCCCTGTCTGATGTCTGCTCGTCATCAAGCCCACCTGGCTGCTCCACGGCAGGCCTTGATTGGACAGGAGACATGGGAGTGGTTCCATCTTGTCTCTCTGCGGCCAATCGAACCAGCTCCTGACAGACAGATAAGTCATTACGACTCATAATACTCACAAATACATGATGGAGTGTGACTGGACAGAATGGACAGGAGGGGACAACAAACAGGACGAATCACAGGACAGGGGAAGACAAGGCAAGAGGAAACAGGTCAAACATAACAGAACAGATTACAACAAGAGGAACAGGACAAGATGTTTGTGACACTTGCTGTGGCCTCTATCGGTGTCTGACCGGACGCTAAAAACTGGACATGAAGATTGGACAGAATAAGTCAGAACAGTATTATAGGAGGAGAACTGCAAAGAAGAGAACGAGATATTAATTCAAGATAATGAGAGTATTTGTTTTTAAGGGGCATTTTAGCCAAGTCAAGTCAATTTTGCTTATATAGCATCAAATCACAACAAGTTGTCTCAGGATGCTGGACATGTAGAGTAGGTCTAAACCGCACTCTATAATTGAAATATATTAAGTTTTGGACTGGATTGAAAGCAATTCCCCCATGAGCAAGCACGAGGCAACAGTGGTGAGGAAAAACTTCCCTTTTAGGAAACAGCAGGATGTAAAAGACTAGACAGAACAATGGGATCAATGAGGATTCATGGTCTGCAGCAGACACTACAGTGTCACCCCCACCAACTGTTCTGATAAAAACAGTTCACATTTTAAAAAAACACAATGAGATAAGTAATGGATAAAAAGCTCCGATATACCAAAAGAAAATTCCCATCTGTAGAATCTGTATAATGCAAAAATGAACTGTGCCCCAAAATATGTGCAAAAACCCAATTTTTTCCTCACAGCAAAAGTGCAAAGTGTGCAAAGATTGTTGTGAGTTCATGATCTGTATGACTTTTGGAAAGAAACTCTGGTTCTGAGGCAGCAGATTCGTCTGCTGCAAGGTAGCCACTGGAACAGACCGTGACCCGGGTGGTGTGAGTCTTTAATGATCTGCTCTACTTTGGATCTGCACCGTTTGGTGTAGATATCCTCGAGGGCGGGCAGAGTAGTCAAGAGAACAGGAAATGACCAGGAATGCAGGACAGCATGGAACAAAGAGAAGATGAACAGGTCACAGACTGACTTAAGAGAAGAAAACAAAGGACGGGGCTGAAGTAATGAGACCTACGGTGGAGGCCATAGCCTCCGCGAGACATACCATTGCTGGACAGAAAGTACAGTGGTGGGTCAAGAAGAAGGACTGGGATGGTTTTTGTGGTAGCATGATTCGTACAAATCTTATTTTTTTGTGCTCACAAGATGTAAGGTCCCAATACCCTTGACCTTTGACCTTCAAAGTCGTATCAGTTCATCCATGAGTCAGAATGGACATTTTTGGCAAAGTTGGAAGAAAATCCCTCAAAGAGTTGAGATATAGCGTCACAAGAATGTACAGATGAACAACCCAACAACATAGCGCTGCCCCTGGCTATCGCTGGCACGGAGGCATTAAAAGGGCGAGATATAGTAGGACAAGGTGGAACACAGTAAGACAGGACCCGGCTGGAGAGGACAGAGAGAGGACATAATAAGACGACTCTGTGTGAATCATCTTTTTACTTTCATGGCCATAAAACATGGCATAATTTTTCCAAAAGAACTAATAACATCAACAAGTTTTCAAACTGACTCCTGTCTGACAAAGCATTCAATACTCACACAGCAAACATGTATACATGTGCACATTAGAGCCAATTTACTCTACAACCTTATTTTATATAGGACAAAATAGTACTGGACAAAAGGAACAGGACAAAAATATAGGACAGGTTGGTCATAAAACAGCAAGCAACATGAGAAGACAAAGAAAAGCTTTGCAGAACAGATCATGATAGAACATCAGACGGTTCAGCAGGGGACAAGTCGTGAAAGGACGACTGAAAAGAAAAAGAGGGGACAGATTGAGGCAGGACCAGACACTGAGAACAAGACACTATTCTACGACAAAATGCACACTGAGGGCAGGACAGGAGAGGACATGAATGAGACAGGATACCAAGAGCCTGTCCTCCTGTCAGTCAAACAGGGACACAGACACCAGTCTATTACTTATCCTCACCTTGACCCCATCCAGCACAGCCCTGATCACAGTGGTAACGCTCGCTGTGGACTCTCTCTTGTCATGAGCAACGCCTTGCAGCATCACCTGATCGACCCAGCGAATCAGCTGAGCCACAGATTTGTAAAGACAACTGAGACAGGAGGAGACGGTCTTACTGCAGGGAGGACAGGCAGGGACAGGTCAGGAGATAAGAAACAGGTCACATGCTGATGTTTAGGGGCAAAGTTCAACAGGAGAAGCATACCTGTTGTGCAGGTGTGGCTCTAGCTGGACCAGAGTCTTGACTGCCTCCAAGACTCCACTGGACGCCCCACCCAGCAAACGGCCCACCACAGACTGGTCCAAAACCAGTTTGTCCACTCCCAGTCTGTCCACAAGAGCTTTGAAGTACTGCAGAGAGCTGACAACGGCCCGCTGCTGGTCCGCTAACACACCAACCAACTGACACAAAACAGTGTTAATGAGGAACACTTCCCATGAGCCCACTGACAACCGACGATGTCATAGTGATGTCATCAGGCTACAGATTAAGAGTCTTGGAGTTTGAGAGACTTGGCTGTTTACCATGCACAGATGTTTTAATGAATGACACCTGGTGCACCATGGGAAATGTAGGAATCAGTGTTACTGGACAAAAGAGTCATTTTAATTCCACTTTTGCTGCTCACATTTCTGTTTTAACTTTGTCACCACACACAAACACACACACACACACACACACACACACACACACAAGTCCATATACAGCAAAGAATGTATTGACAAAGAAATTACTTTTGAAGCAGATGTGCTCAGTGATGGAGGTGATCCCCACAGCTATGATGAATTTATTTGGAAGAAAGACTTAAAGTATCACAAAGACAGTATAATAAAATTATAAAAAGCACACCTGCACATACACACACACACACAGCACAGTGTCAGCAAAGCAAAAACAAAGACACAAGACAACTGCAGAGAAACAAATATGGTAAATGTTATGGAGTTATGTTCCTGTCTTTAATGAAGAGCGTAGTCTTTCAATTTGAGAACATGATTTATTGATTTCACACACAGATTTTGTGATGCTTTTCCTCAAACCCTGCCCTCACACTCAATAAGTTCCTTCTTGCACTTGGATTTGCTGTGCTTCCACACAAACCGTCATGCTGGAATGCATACATACTGTAATGTTTGCTTGGACAGATTTCTGCGCTCAGGCTTCAGCCTCTCTTCTTGCACTAGTCCTCGTCTGTGCGCTCCTGAAACTTTTGCTCTCTGATCTTTTCTCTGCTCGCAGATTTTTTGTGTGACAATCCTGTCAAAATTTCCCAACCAATAGAATGACAGATGGAGTGTTGACCAATGAAATGATCGCTGCCTTGTTGCGAGGGCGTTTGCTCGTTTTTAGGTCCTATATGGGCGGATACTGTTTAACGCTCTTCATCCATTGATAGTATATACAGTTTGAGCTCAGGTTAATCAAGTCTTGCTGTCCGGAGCTTTATTTAGTTTTTTATTTTTATTTATTTATTAATTTTTGTTAAACCACTTCTGGAATAAATGGACTGTCAATGTAGCGCCTGTACTTTTACTTATACAGCTAAAAAAACATTAGCCGTGTAACACACTGCCCGTCGTTAGTGTGCTACATGGCTACTATTTTATGTAGCTGTTAGCAGCTATATTAGCAGTGCAGTGCAAGAAGTAACTGTATAACTAATAACGTAATGAAGTAACAGTATAATAAAGTAACTTTACAGTTGCAACAGAACAGACCAGCAGCACAGAGATTGAAAAGTGGTCATTCAGCAGCATATGCCAAAAGCTAGACTGGTTTACCAATCCTAACAGGGGTACGCCGCTCGTCTTAGACCGACACACACAGCTTCCTAACACTTTAACGATGTAGCCCAGTATTGTTAAGCTCACAGTGGAGGTTATTTCAGTCAACAAGCTAAATGTTCCAGCCACTGGAAGTTAGTCAGTCAGTGATGGATCTCACAGTAAAACTGTATCAGACAGTTACCCTAATACATATACTCCAACATAGGCTATGTGCTAGTCATAAATATACCAGTAAAAGCGGCGAATGCTATGATGTTAGCAAAAGGTTACTCATTCAAAGTTTATGTGGCAATGCATGAGGTTTGTAGATGCAATGAGAGATTCTTAATGGTACCGTTACTGATTAGTCTGACTGCTACAGAGGCTAGGCTAAGATTTAACCTTGTTTGCTAAAATTAGCTCTACTACGAGTTTACTGTGCCGGAGCTTTTATGTTTTATCACAAAGACTTTGAATGGGCACTAGAGCTGAGAGATATGATAACATTTCCAACAGGCAACGGTCAGCCCATCAACCGGCAATTGTCGATATGTTCACGCCCGTGTGTGTCAGCACGTGCAATGTGTAGTCACTGCAGTTTATACACTGTGAGATTCAAGGTGTCAATCATGTAGGCCTACAGCACTTTATGTCCTTAATAAACAAGCGCTGCATGGCCACACATAGGAGTGTGCAGGGAAGAATGGATGAATTAGAGCCTGAAAAATACAGATGAAAATACAGAAAAATATGAAATGCTGTGCATCACTTTATATCAGTTTTTGAACTCATGTAATTAATTTACACGTATGCATCGTGTATAATTATTTTTACTCTCAGCTCCTCACAGTGTGTGGGAAAGCTGCACTGCTCTCAACTGGCTCACAGAGCAGCTCCACAGGCGGTCTGCCAGAGAATAAAAGCATTTATTTCAACAGATGAGCCACTTTACTGTGCAACCTGGTTAATGAAACAACAATACCAAAACATTAAACCATCCACGTCTTGTTAGTTTTAATTTACTTGGGTGAAACTGAAACCTAGAAACGTAGGTCCACCTTTACTGCATGTGCACTCCTGCAGCTGGAGAATTCACTTCCTGTCAGGGGTGATTACCTCGACACCACACCAGCATTTCTTTGCACTGATCAGCTCTGCTCCTCCTCAACTCTTTTCTAATCAGTTAAAAAACCACAGACTCTGCTTGTTCCTATTAATGGCGCTTACAGGTTAATTACCTATTGAGGGAAACTTTCAAGGAGGCAGACTCTATATTTAGCAAAACATAATGTCAAAAATTGACCAAAATATTGGCTCCAACTAACCAACCGGCGATGGGTGGAGCCCAGTGTTGATGGTCGATATATTCGTCCCATCAGCCAACCTGCAGTCTGTAAACAGAGACGTTTTCATTTGGGATCTTTTACCAACAGATCTCTTTGTTTTATGGCTCTAGGCGTTTGGGTTTTGTTCACAGTTCTTCACCTGGTTACAAAAACTTGTTTCAGTTTTATTTTGGAATAAATATCAGAAAAGCTCAGCGAGCGCCGACCAAAACAGCTGATGACCTCTGACCTCACGACTGCTCTGACCTTAGTCACAGTTCATCATCAGGCTCCTGCTTCATGTTCGTTGTTCTGAAGCTGTTACTGACGCTTTGTGACCGATGTACAGAGACGAGCAGCGGTGAAATAACACAGATTATATGTTTGGATTATCATGAAAGTCTGATCATTTTAACACCACATCAAATTATCATCAAGTGTGGACACATAAAACTCATCCAGAAGTCAGACAGAGTCCTCACCAACACAAAGAAAGTGCAGCACGTTACACCTGAGCTGAACTCACTGCACTGCTTCCTGTGAGCCAGAGGAAACATTTCAACATCCTTTCACTCGTCTGTTAAGCTCTAAATGTTCTCGTGCCGAGATAACAAAACATCCAGAGCTCTCAGGTCATCTGGGACATTTTCCTCAGTTTTCAGGATCCAAACAAAGCAAAGTAAAGCAGCTTTAAGCTTTTTTGCTCCCACCTGTGGAACGAGCTTCCTGAATACCTGAGGTCTGCTACAGCTGTCAGCTCATTTTAATCAGGGATTCAAACATTTCTGTTTAATGTGGCCTTTCACTAAGTTACAAACAAAAGTTTGTTTCAAATTGGAGCTCTTTTGGCTCTTTACCAGATTTTCATGTACTTTTTAAATTAATATAAAATAATATATTAATAATATATTGATATTATTAATATTACACATATTTAAAGTTGATTTGGTGTCAACAAATGCTGAAAATGACCAGTTTTGCTTTACAAACACATTTAGTGGTTAGCTTGCCAAGTAACTGAACATGTTGTATTTCCTGTAAGTAGCCTCACTTCAAAATAAAAGTTAACTTGTGTTTTGCTAGTTAAATACTTTTAATGTGAAGCTGCAGCTGTAGGAAATAATCGGTTTGCTTTAGCAGTAACTTGTCACACTGGCCAAATTCACACAGACTGCTAATCTAAGCGGCTTTATTTCAATTTATCAATCAAAATCTAGTGGCAGTAACACACTAAAGGATCCAAATAAATTCATGAACGATTAATGACAGTGTAGCATCGTTAAACTTGTCTTAGGTACGAGTGAGTGATGTTTCGTGCCGCCTGAATCAGCCCTTCAGCTCGGGGAAGGCAGTGAGTGATGTTTGGCTCAACAGGCTCAGAATCAAGTCGAGTACTGACTGACACAGTGAGCTGGGCAATCTCACACTCACACAGCTCAAGCTGGGAGAGAGAGACTGAATACTGGGGTTGAAACAAGGGCCACAGCAGGCGGCCAAATCCAGTGCTGCATACAGACACCTGCTGAAAGAGGCAAATGATGAAATGAAGGAATGCGTAAAGGACGCATTTTTACCACTCGTGTCAACCCATCTGGTAGAAGAAAAATAAATCTGTATCGCGTTTCCAGTGATGCAGTTTTGGAGCTTTTTTTTAACCCTCTCCAAATGAATAAAAAACCTGATTTAGGTTAACAAATACATGATAAATACAATTTATTTTATTATATTTATTTTTATCTTAACTCATCCTAATGTAATATATGACATATGACATACTACTACACCAAATGCTTAAAAAAAGATCTGTTTATTCACACACAGCTGGGTGCAGGTCCAGGTCCAGCAGAGTCTGGTCTCTGCTGCTGTTTTCTTCAACACAACACACACAGAGCTTTGAGTGTGAATAATGAT
>JAQFJB010000022.1:0-12167 GCA_029874875.1 Naso minor
CAATCCCACCACCTCCCCAGCATCCTCCTGTGGGCTCTGTTTCTATGATCCCCAGCGGGGGTCTGCTATTCATTCCCTGTAATGTCTAAGCAGATCATTATCAGGGAATGAATGCATTGAGACAGAGCCCGACGCCAAACGAGCTTCAGTCATGCAAAAAATTTATATATATATTTTGATGCTCTGCTACTTTTGCAATAATTATGCTCAATAAAGATATTGAATTTAATTCAGAGTTGTCTGACTGAACTGGGAGTTATGTGGAGCTGACTGAGGTGGATATAAATTCATAAAATTTGGGGATTTCTTTTTTTTTTTTTTTTTTTGAGTTTATGATTTTCAAAATTTCCTTGCTTAGTTTAGAAGGTTGTAGTGTGTTACCGGTTATATTCATTTTAGATTTGACTACAGATTTTAATTGCTGGTATTGGAGGAACTGGTCTCTCCCAATCCCGTACCTCTGGATCAATGTGTTAAGACATAGGAAATGGTTATTTTGAAAGAGGTGATGGAGATGAGTGATTCCTTTTTCTTGCCATGATAGAAAGTGAAAAGGAGTTTTGTGCAGTTGGAAGTCTGGATTGTACCAGATTGGGGTGTATTTACATGGTGCAAGTGACGATTTAGTGATTTTGTTGGTTTTCCACCAGGCTGTCAGAGTTGTGTGGATTGTAGTACTCTTACAGCAATTCTGCTTCTTCATTGATTGTGGTAGGAGGGGGAGATCTGTAATTGAAGTACTTTTATATTGATATTGTCCTAATTCTAACCAGGAGGTATTGTAGTTTTGTCCTTTTGTGTCCATTTGAATAAATACTGCAGTTGGTTTGACAGGAAGCAGTTGAGAAAATTAGGTGCTTCTAAACCGCCTTCTGATTTTGTATTTTGTAGAGCTGAGAGAGAGATTGTGGGTTTTTTGTTGTTGCAATAAAAGTTAGTTGTTAACGGGTCTATTGTTTTGAACCAATTGTCAGTGGGGGCTGTGGGGATCATTGAAAGTATTTATCTGAGGGAGGGTCTTCATTTTAACTGTAGCTATTCCTTCAATGAAGTTGAATGGAAGTTTAGTCCAGCGTTTGAAATCATCTTCTATTTTTTGGAGCAAGGGTTGTACTTGAGGTTTGTAAAAATTTCAGATAAATAATTCTTATTATTTTTATCACTGTGGAGTTAAGTTTTAGTACATCACAATTTATTTTAGGTTCATTTCGATTCATTGTTGATTAATGTCCATTAATCCCCCTTTTTACCACTCAGTTCACTTTGGCTTCATTTCACTTCATTTAGAAAAGTCATGGAATGGTTTTAGTGTTTCTGAATAACTGTCCATCAATATATAGTCTGTCGACTACCAAGGATGCACATTTGTTGTTTTTTTCTGTTTTCCTTTAAAATTGGTTACAGTATTTACCTTCATTCGTTGATTTCTTGTGGGTATTGATCATTTAGTCTGAATGTGGTGCCTTCAAATTTTGTGATGATGGGTCTGGGTCTGTTGTCTGTGTGTTTTCCGAGGCGGTGAACTCTGTGGAATGTTATGTTTTGGATGGTGTCAGGTGGAAGTTTCAGGTGAGTACTCATGAAGTTTTTAATGCCTCTGGATTGTTGGATGATTTTTCCAGGATGCTTGTGAAAATTAGATTGTCGTGCATGGATCGAGTTTGTAAGTCTAGAGTGACTTCTTTCATCAGTTTGTTTTCTTTTGTGACGGTGTGCATCTGATCGGTGAGTGATTGGATGGCGGTCTGTAAATCCTTGTTTGTTTTTTGGAGTGAGATGATGTTGTTGTGCACAAATTCAAGGCTGTTGCGCATGTCATTCATGTCCTCGCGTAGTGATACAAGCAGATCTAGTTTTTTGTTCATACTGGCCAGGAGACTAACCTCAATTTCGGTGGTGGAGATGGTCGGTGTCTGTTGAGGAGTCCCTCTTTTTCCTTTTCAGGGGGTTTGATGTGTCCGAGGGGTCCATGATGTGTTGCTGGTAGTAGTAGCGGTCGATGTAAGCTTCCAGGTCTATTATGTCTTCCACTATCGGTGTCATCTTAGTCGGGTTGATGGTAGTTGATGGGCTGTGGATATGGTCTGATCCCGGAGGTAGTTTTTCACCTTCGAAATGAATTTTGTGTGGTTTAGTCTTCTGAGCTGTGTTTTTCTCAGCAGTAGGGCATTGCCATGTTGAATCTCACCTCCGTGGTCCAACTCTCGCAATACGCACGCTCACTCACTCTGTCATCCCCCTTTCTTCCACTTTAGCCGGGATTGAACCACTAACCTTTTGACTGGTAGACACTGGCTTCAGTCCCCTCTCCAGCTTGAAGAATGTCATGAAAGACTGCATTCTGTTGGGCTAGGTAGTATTTTTCTACCACCGGTACTAGAAAGGTTGACAGAAAAATGTCATACGCGGTTCTCTTGAGTAGCTGAAGATTTGTCATCTTCGAGGAACTTGATTAATTTGGTCAATCCATCTCAAAAACACAGCCACTGTAAAAGCTCTCCTCCTCAACTGCAGGTTTAAAGTTAACCTAAGATCACAGTTAAACTGGAGTTTAAAGTTTTTGTGCAACAGAAGTAAATTTAATCTTTGGTTTAGAATAACAGATCAAATTGAGCATAGCAATAGTTCAGGCAGGCCACGGAGTCAAGCTGAGCTGTCATCAGCAGCAATCAGCTGATCAGTGAGCCGATCACCTGCTACCCATACAATTGACTAAACTAGTCACAGGCGTCTTATTAAAACTGCTGTTGCCTTTTTTATACTGCTGCTTTCTTTGCAAGCCGATTTGAGAAGAAAGATAAATTTAAACCTCTTTTTAAATTTGCAAACCATCCCAATGCATGTTGGAGATCATGGACTGAAGAAGCCAAGAGAACAATGTCATCTGCAAGAAGGAGAAATGCGGACTTCCGGTGGCACGAGCTTCATGGCGGACGCGTAAAAGTTGCTCCTCTCCGGTTAGCTAATTCCCCCTTAAATTCAACAAGTTTTTTAAACTAAGACCGACCTAAATACAGCAAAAGATGGACGGGGGGAAGGAAAAGGGCCGCGGTAGGTCACAAAAAAGACTTCAGAAGAGAGATACAGATCGGAATGACGACCCCATGGAAAACACAAACACGGAGGAAGATGGCGACGAGGAAGCACTAGCTACTAAGCTAGGTGGAGAGTCTGCAATACTGACAACCATAAGAGAAGTGATGAAAGATATGAAAACAGAAATCAGAACTGATATCGCAAATCATCTATCAGACTTTCAAAACAGTCTCCAAGCGGACATTAAGAAACAGCTGTACGAACTCAGAGCCGACATCAACAAAGATATCGAGGAAACGACAGGAAAAATCGATCTCGCAAACGAAAGACTCGAAGAAGTTGAACAACGCATCGGGGACATTGAGACATGGAGCACAGGTGCTCAGGATGCCGTAACCTCCCTTCTGAAAACGCAACAAGCTTTACAAGCTAGAGTAACGGAGCTAGAAGGACACTCACGCAGAAATAACATCAGGCTCTACAGCGTAAGAGAAACGGCAGAGGGCACCTCTATGATCAACTTTGTGGAGAAACTTGTCAGGACTGAACTGGGTGAAGACATTGCACCTGACATGGATCTGGGCATCGAGCGAGCGCACAGAGCCCTGGGCGCGTGGCCCCTGGACAATGCAACGCCAAGATCCATAGTCATAAAATTCCTGAAATTCACAACTAAGGAGAAAGTCATTCATGCAGCCTGGAGGAAGCCGATCACATTTGAGGGCAAACGGTTATCTTTTGACCACGACTACGCACCTGAAGTACTGGCAAAACGGAAAGAATACACGACAATTAAGAAGACACTAAAAGAAAAGGGCATCCGCTCTCAAACTCCTTTAACAAGGATGCGTGTATTTCTCAAAGATGGCCCGGTCACCTATCATAGTGCGGAACAAGCGATGGAGGATTTACGCGCCAGGGGTATAGCAGTTCCCCACATTCAGCTGACCAAGAAGACGTCGGATACCATCCACCTACCATGGGAAAACGTGAAAGACCGTCGGCACAGAGACCCAGCAACATTTCAACGAAGTGTCCAAGAGAAACTGCGGGGATTTCAGCGGCGCGAGGAGAACACTACATCTGCCCGTAACTGAGAGCAAGAGCTTGGCTGCTTTATACACTCCCCAGCCCGCTTTGGTTCTGGATCTCGTCCGGACTATCAAATAGGGAGACGTAAGTTGAATCCCTATATGAAAGGAAAGAGGGGAAAGGAAAAAAAGGGAAAAGTTCTGTTTGCTTGTTTTTGTTTCTGTTTTTTTTTTTAGTTCTTGATTTACGGCGCCTCGGTCAGTTAATTGCTGCTTCTGCGCTCTCTTTTTTTTACATTGTAAACCTTAGGACAGAATAACAGCGGACTAGAACAAATTCACCTTGTTAAATCACCGGTAAATATGGAGCAAGCCACCAGTGAACTACTAGTTGTAACTAGTCAGGGGCCCCACCTAGTGGTTGGAACACACCCCCCACTTAAGAGGTTGGATTAGTCTGAGCCTCCAAACTGGAAGCCCACTTGTTTATTTTGTTTTATAATTGTTCATACTTTTTGATTATGTTCTATTGTCATTATGTTTTGAGGTCAAAGAGAGCTTTGTCACAGGAATTGAGTTGCTTCACAATTATAGACTATGGGTGAAAGGGAATTTCAAGTTGTCACACTCAATGTAAATGGTCTTAATAGCCCCATTAAAAGGGCAAAGATGATAGCTAAAGCAAAGAAGGAGAAATCACAAATAGTATTCTGGCAAGAAACACACTTAACATCCTCTGAACATGAAAAGTTAAAGAAAATGGGATTCAGAAATACTTTTTAGAGTTTCCGGTGACGTCATGTTGGAGACAGCAGCGTAAAATCTGAGCTCTGTCGGCTAACTGTTAATTTCCTGACAAAAATACTTAAAACTCGGCAAACTTGCGCAAACTCGACATGACAGCTCCTGGGAGAGGCAGAAGTTCGAGACAGGAGAGCACGAACGACAGAAATGAAAATCTCAAACAGCTAACTTTAAGGCAGACTTCGAGCGGCACGGCAGGCACTAGCACTAGCAGCTACGAGACCAAAATATTAGCTGAACTGGAGAAGTTAAGGAACGGAAACCGAGACAGACACACGCAGACCAGAGTGTCGCTGGCGAAACTTGAATCCTCCATGCAAGAACTCAAAGGTGAAATGACTAAACTTGAAAAGAGAACAATGGAGGCAGAAGGGCGCATTAGCGCCGCGAAGGATACCGGGATGAGACACCAGAGAGCAATACGGTACCTGCTGCACAGAGAGATGGATCTGACGGCCAGATGTGAAGACCTACAGAACAGGTCGAGACGAAATAATTTAAGAATTTATCGAGTACTCGAAGGAAGCGAAGGAAAAGATACAAAGGCTTTTGTGAAGGAGCTACTTCAATCGGTTCTTCAACCGATGCCTGACGTGAATCTACAAATAGAGAGAGCCCACAGATCCCTAACAGCCAGGCCGAAGAACCCCAGTGCCACTCCGAGATCACTGGTTGTTAAATTCCTGGACTACTCCGTGAAAGATGCTATTCTAAGACAAGCTTGGAGTCAAAGGAAGATCCTCTACAAAACAGAGCCGATATTCTTCGACCACGACTGCTCCCCGGAGTTGCACAGGTGCGCCACGTAATCAAACAGTTAAAAGGGAAAAACATCAACGCCAAATGCATCTACCCAGCGCAGCTGAGGATCTCCACAGGTGATGGTGAAAAGACGTACTCGACGCTGACACAGGCCCTCTCGGAGCTACGGGAACTCGGGATCCAGGCCCGGGTGGATGAGAGGGAACGGATGGAGAGCGAGCTCTCCCACTACGGGTGGAACGCCGCGGGAGAGAGGCGAGGGAAAGACCCGGCGGTGTTACCATCTACGGATGTCAGAGCGCTCCTTGGAGGAGATGAATGATGCTGAGTTTCAGTTTCTGGTGGTTAAAGGAATAAATGTTAGGATGAATACCAAGTTTTACTACAATGGACGGAATTCAGTAAATCGCGAGTACAACCCGCATACCGAGCAGCAACGACCGCCTCACCAGACGGACGACAGCAGCTCCGACTCAGTGTGTGTTCCCCACGGAGGAGCAGTCACCCTGCTCAGCCCAGGTTACACCAGGGACTGGTTCATGTTCAGGTTCGAAGTAGCTGAACTACAAAATAACACTGAAAAACCCAGTTGGGTAGTTGGAAGCTCACTTTATCTTGTTTCTCTAATGTTATTTGTTCTGCTTTACCTTGAGATTGGATATGGGTCACTGTCACTAGACTTATTTTCAGTTGTTTTTTATTCTATGTGTATTTGTGAAATGTTGAGAGGAGAGCATACTAAAAAGCACAAACCAGCAATATATGGATAGTTTAAATTGTATTACTTATAATGTAAAGGGTATAAACAGTCCAATTAAGAGAAAAAAAATATTCAACCAACTCAAAAAATTACAATGCTCTATAGCTATGATACAGGAGACTCATTTATCAGAAAAGGAGCACTTGAAATTAAGAAGAGAATGGGTGGACCAGGTATATAGCTCCTCCTTTACAAATGGGAGGAAAAGAGGAGTTGCCATCTTGTTAAATAAATCAGTTTACTTTAGTCACGAAAAAACAATTGAGGACAAAGAGGGTAGATATGTGATAGTAGTGGGCACTATTAGAGGTACTAAAATTACACTGGTTAATTTATATGCCCCGAATGAGGACTGTCCAAATTTCTTTAAGATGATAGCTTCTCTATTAGCAGACAAAGCAGAAGGACTTATTTTAATAGGTGGAGACCTTAATTGTGTGATGAGACAGACTGTAGACAGGCTTCCAGTAGGTGTGGGCGCTATGTCCAAAAAATCAAGAACCCTTCATGCAATGATGGATGAATTGGGCATGGTGGATGTCTGGCGCCACCTACATCCTAGAGAAAAAGATTATACTTTTATGTCACAGGTACATGGCAGCCACTCTAGACTGGACATGTTTTTGATATCAGGAACAGATATCTACAGAACTAGTGAATGTAATATAGAACCAATAACTATATCAGACCATGCCCCTGTCACCCTAAAGATACAGATAGGGTCGAAAAAACAGTTTAAATACTGGAGACTTAACGTGTCACTATTAAACGATGAAACTATTGAACAAGAAATTCGCAAAAACCTAACAGACTATATGAATTCTAATGATAATGACACAGTTTCCCCTTCTACTCTGTGGGAGGCAGCAAAGGTGGTGATGAGGGGAAACATTATTGCTATCTCATCCAGATTGAAAAAGCAAAGATTAGCTCAGCAGATTGAATTAGAGAGGCAAATTAAAAAGTTAGAGTCACAGTATCAACAATCAAAAAATCAACAAGATCTGAAATTGTTAAAAGAAAAGAGACAAAAATTGGATGACCTGTTGACTTACAAGGCAGAGGGAGCACTGCGATTTACCAACAGGAAGTATTACGAATTTGGTAATAGAGCAAGTCACTTGCTGGCCTTCCAGCTACGTAAGGCCCAATCTAATAGAATAGTGCATAAAATAAAATGCCCAAACACCAACCAGATATTAACCCAACCAAAAGAGATCTCAGAGGCATTTGCCGCATATTACCAAAAGCTATATACAGCTGAAGATCAGCCTCATAAAAAAGAAAAGATTGAATCTTTCCTTGATTCAGTTAACTTAGCCAGATTAACGGTAGATGAGGCAGAAACAATGACACGTCCAATTACAGAAGAAGAAATTAAAGAAAATATTCTCAGACTTAAAAATAACAAATCTCCGGGAGTGGATGGCCTTCCTGGAGAATATTATAAAACCTTGATAAATGAGTTAACTCCAGTCTTGTGTAGAGTCTATAACTATGCTTTAACAGAAGGACATCCCCCTGGGTCATGGTCAGATGCGATGATAAGTGTTATTCATAAGGAAAACAAAGACCCAACACTATGTTCATCGTACCGCCCTATCAGTCTCCTGTGTGTAAATCTTAAAATCTTGACCTCCATCATTGCAAGAAGAATACAAAAATACATAAGAAAACTCATAAAGCCAGACCAGGCAGGTTTTATCAACAATAGACAGGGAACTGATAATGTGAGAAGGGCCTTGAACCTGCAATCACTTGCAGCCAGGAGGAACACCTCGTCAATGCTTCTCAGCCTCCACGCTGAGAAGACATTTGACAGGGTTGACTGGACCTACTTAGAACAGACTCTCAGCAGAATGGGCTTCAGTGACATCTTTGTGAGGTGGATTAAAACTTTTTATAAAACCCCAAGATCCAGGGTTAGAGTAAATGGGCACTGCTCTGAATTTTTCCCGCTGGGACGTGGCACACGTCAAGGAGATGCTCTGTCACCTTCTTTGTTTGCTCTTAGTATTGAAGCGCTAGCCGAACTGATAAGATCTGATCCCCTCATACAGGGAATACCTGATGATGGAAATATTCAACATAAACTGGCACTTTTTGCAGATGATATATTAATATTTTTGGAAAATCCTATTACATCTGTACCTGCTCTTTTACACGATCTTAATGAATACAGTAAAGTGTCAGGATATAAGGTTAATACAAACAAATCTGAAGCCATGATGATTGTTGGGGACTGGCCCTCTCAGTTAGATGACTTGGTCTCTTTTAGAAGATCCAAGCAAGGATTCGGGTATCTTGATGTTTTCCTCACACCTAAAACCACGCAATTATTTTCCTCTAATTATGACAAACTGATTAAAGAAATTAAAAAGGATTTGAATAGATGGGATGTACTCCCACTGTCACTGTTTGGCAGAATAGAGACGGTGAGAATGAATATCCTTCCAAGATTGTTGTTCTTGTTCCAATCCCTCCCTATCTTGGTACCACAAGCTATATTTAAGTTATTAGAAAAACTAATATCAGAATTCATTTGGCAAAACCAAAGACCAAGAATACGGTTGAAAGTACTGATGTCAGCAAAAGAGCATGGAGGTCTGAACTTGCCTAATCTAAAATTTTATTATTGGGCAGCTCAGTCAAGAGCACTGGTGGCCTGGATGACCGGGGACCTGGAGACTGGATGGGTTTCGATTGAACAAAACTCCATACCGGGGATATCGCTGTCCAATCTTCCATTTCTTAGTCGGCACTCTCAGAAAAAGTTTGAGATTAATAATTTATGGATTGTACATACACTGAAGGTCTGGAATATAATTCAAAAGCAATTAAAGGGAGTTGTACGCCTGTCACGAGCCATGCCTATAGCAGGAAATATAGAGTTTTTACCATCTATATATGACAGAGCTTATAAAAGATGGGCGGAGACTGGTCTAAAAACAATAGATCAACTCATGGATGGGCAGGTATTTAAATCCTTTGTACAACTTCAAGACAAGTTTGACTTGCCCTCAAGTGATTTATATAGATATATGCAAATCAGACACTATGTTACAAAAAATGCAGACTGGGAAAATATAAGAAAGGCACCTACGAATATAGAAAGTTATTTTATACATATGTTTGAACACCTCTCCTTGGCAAAAAAACAAGTTTCTCTTATATACAAGAAATTAAGGATGGATATCTCTGACAATACATTACACATCAAGCAGCAATGGGAGCTGGAACTGAATGTTGTAATAAATGATGACTCTTGGGAAAACATATGTTCCAGATGCCATAAGGGGATAGGAAGCCATCTGTACAAAGAATTTGACTGGAAGGTCAAAATCAGATTCTTCAGGACACCATTAATAACTTTTATTTCCAAGAACAATCTCAGCAATAAATGCTGGAGGAACTGTGGCATGGTCGGTGACCATACGCATATATTCTGGGACTGCCCGAAAATACAAACATTTTGGAAAAACATCAAAGAAGAACTGGAAAAAGCCCTGTCAGTGGACATCCCCATGGACCCTCTGTTATTTTTACTTGATGTGTTTCCTGACCACCTGTTTACCACAGAACAATGTTATATATTACATGTTTTGTTGATGATTGCAAGAAAAATGATTACTCTTAACTGGTTGAAACCTGACCCCCAGGGATAACTCAGTGGGTACAGAAAGTAAAAAATGTTTACATGATGGAATATATGACTGCCCAGCTACAGCTAAAAGTCCCTGTCTTTACGAAAAGATGGACCAAAGTTATTGATTATTTTGCCTAGGACTCTTATACAAGGGAGAACTGAATTAGAGAAGGAATGTGTGCTATACCCTCTGTAGGATTATATGTATGGGTGACAGATGAGACCCAATCTCAAGATGAGCTTTTTCTGTTTTATTTTGTGATGTTAATTGCCTGTTGATATCATTGAAGGCAATAAAGTTAAAAAAAAAAAAGCCAGGTCAATTCTGTTGTGCCCAAATGTTTTCAGAGCAATCTGGCGCTTAATGTGGACCACAGACTTCTCATGTTTGGCTATTGCACAGGGCAAGTTGTTCAAGTCACAATATCTAGCATTAGTCCAAACCCGTCCGGTGGTGCCACCAAACAGCAAGCATGGAAAGCAGAACAGCCTGTTCAGTGTGGCACAGCCACAAAGCCAGTCCTTTCTTTTGTACCATTCGGTCTAAAAAAGTATGAACAATTTTCTGTCCTTTCCTTTGCTGAAAACCACTTAGGTCAGGCATTGATATCTTGTCACTTAAAAGTTGAGTTTCACCTCAATAGAAAGCCTGGAAAACTGTTTTAGCCTTGAGAGCAGCGTTATCGTCTCCATTAGCCAGCTTGAACTTGCAGCAGGTATGTCCTTGTCCTTGAGAATAACTGATTTTTTTAAATACTGTAAATGGTAAATTACAGTATTTTTAAATACTGTAAATGGTAAATTATTAGCTACATATTTTATGCTGATGTATGGTACTTCTGGAGTGTTAAAAAATGTAGTAAAACAACAACAACAACAACATGTACCAATCTGAACCAATTGAACTGAGACACTAAAACTGTGATACGAACCAAACTGTTGATTTTGTGAACCATTTCACCCCTAGAAACTGGTTAGGATGGAGCCACTAAAATTCCCCTGCAGTCTATAAAGCATTTACCCCATAGGCTGCCATTGTAAAAAAGACATCTGTAAAACTGTTGACAGGTCACCTCAAACTGGAAACAAGCTCAATAATGACTCTTTCTATTCCGAATTTCTTAATCCATGGAGGATTTGTATTTGTAAAACTTTCTGCGAGTTGAGAAAATTGATTTGAAAATCAGTGATAAAGTGATAAAGTATCAGTGATAAAGGAAAGATAAAGTAAATCAATGATAAAGTGATAAAGTATTTTATTTGTTTACCCCAGAGATTTTTGCAAGTTCATGCCAGAGAGGGGAATTGACTGACTTGCAGTAAAATTATTTTGTTATATTGTTCCTGAAGCAAAGCAATTGTTACATTCTCCGTTGAGAGCTGTTCAGTTGTCCAGCCCAGTCAGTAAGATCAGTCAGATGATAATTTGCATTTCTTGGTAGTGGGGAAAGAAAAACTCCTTTGCATCAGTCT
The DNA here is from genome assembly GCA_029874875.1 of Naso minor. Lineage (NCBI taxonomy): Eukaryota > Metazoa > Chordata > Actinopteri > Acanthuriformes > Acanthuridae > Naso > Naso minor. Next base: position 11,513 of record JAQFJB010000022.1, read on the forward strand.
CTTTTGTTTACAAGGGTCTTGCATTTGGCATCCATGGGTTTTCCTCCTCTTCAGATGAAGCTGCGGAGCTAAATAAATTAGAGCTATCACTTATTGACCTACTTACTAGGAAAACCTCAATATGACTCCGCTTTTTTTTTTCTACCTGCCTGAACCTTGCCCACATTTGGAATAAATCATCATAACACTCATTACACTCCTTTTTGTTTGTTTGTTTTGTTTTGTTTTGTTTGTTTGTTTGCCATAATCTATCATTACGAGAGACTGATGTTGTACTGTTGGCTGGCTGGTTTCTACTGTATGAACTATTCCAGTATCTGGAATAGTCAGGGATGGGCAGTGCTTCAATTACTTATATTTGAAATGCATATTTAAATTACTTTTGAATATTTTGCAATTTGTATTTGAAAGTGCTAAAGAAAATTAAAATGTAATTTGTATTAAAATTCTTTAAAGTGGAGTAATTTTGTATTTTCAGAATACTCAAAATACTTACTCTGAAAATACTACTCTGTGATTCATAAAACATAAAAAATAATGTAAATTTACACATCTTAAAATGAAAACAATACATTTAGACACACACACACACACAATCAAGTTCATCATCTTTCCCTCCGTCCCTTCCCTCCCCCCTTCCTTCCTCCTTCCTCCC
>JAQFJB010000022.1:106876-118292 GCA_029874875.1 Naso minor
TAGACTGACTATGCATAAGTACCTCATACAAACACACTTCAAAAACACTGAACTATCCCTTTAAGTTTGCTTCAAAGAAAAAAAACACCAATGTATAATTATGAGCAAAGCACATCGCTCACAGCACACAAAGCATAATCTGAGAAATAATAAAGCACTATAGCTTGCATCTGAAATTATTCACTCTGTATGCACCATACAGGGAGCTTTACGGAGAAGAACTTTGTACTCAGCATCGTTTGTTTGTTCATTTTCGGAACCACTTATCCTTTTGCAGGGTCGCTAGGTGAGCTGGAGCCAATCCCAGCTAACACTGGGCGAGGGCGGGGTACACCCTGGACAAGTGGCCAGTTCATCCCAGGGCTGACAGTATTCAGCATCAGACAATATTTACATCATCCATAATGCAAGATGACAAGCTGTGCCTGGTTAGAAACCATCACTTGTCCCTAAAAATGCAATGTGGAGTCATTTGAGCCCACTCGCACTATATAAACACAATTCAACTTATTTCTAACACCACATGAGGCATCAGCTTGCTACAGTAAAGTGACTGTGGTTAAAGCCTCAGTAAACCACACACACACACACACACACACACACTGTGGGCTAGATGACCACACTCCATTCAGATGAGCTTAGATCCACTTGCATTTGACGCAACCCGAGCCTGAGTGTCACATATTTATACATAGTCAATGAGAAGATAAGCTTTTTTTCCTGAGAGGACTGAAGCAGACGAGCAGAGTTACTGAAGAGAAGAAAAGCTGTCAAGGTCTCTTCCTCCTCTGTGCTTGGATTTCATACAAACACGGCATGTAAATGGGCTCTTGTGACGACAGCTGTAAGCGGGACTCTGTGTTCATGTTTAATAGATGAGAAATATTCTAAAAAACAAGCAAGGACAGGAGGCAGGAGGCAGGAGGAGAAACCTGAGGACATGGCTGTGTTAGAAATACATGAGGTAACCATAATACAAACAGGGTGGTGCACAGGTGACAGAGCAAGAAAAATAATCACCCACACACACAAACACACACACACACAGCATGTCTCACCTGACTTGGTTCTCCAGGAAGTGCATGTAGCGGTAAAGCAGAGTGTAGGAGGGAGACAGAATTCCCACAGACTTCATCCTCGCTCCACGCTCCAGCTCGCTCTCCACAGGCATGTTCGCAAAACAGGCCAGCCCGAAGTAGCAGCCTTTACGGAAATATCTAACCCGGGGGCAAAACAAAGGAGAGGAGTAAACACAGAGTGACAGATTTCTGGCAGCGACTGAACGGACCTGTGTTTCCTTTATAAAATGAAGATTTCACGCTTCTCGATGAGTGGGAGGACGTACATGAAGTCGTTGGTGATGCGATGGGAACCGCTGGCCATCGACTTGAATTCAACTCCATCCAGGTTGATGTCGTGAGGGAGGCACCACTCGACCATATTTCCTGCCATTCACACACACACACACACACGTAAAACAGAAGATAAAGCTATTTCCCACGCTGGTTACTTTCTCTCTGACAGCTTCCCCTAATTCTGCATGTCAGTCATGCAGCAGCAAGAGGTCAGAGACAGTGAGAAAGCACTGACTCAGCTACTGTAACTTTCTATAAACTGGCACTTATTGACCTTGTTTACTGTTTTGTTTGATGAACTATTTAACTACAGATGCAAATGATCTGTTTAAATTCTACTCTAAATCACACAGGATGGTTTCCTTTTATTCCACAGTGGGCTTTAGTCCCTCAGCTCTCACATACAGGCTCATATGTTTCCAGTATGACAGCTGCAAGGAATGAAGAAATAGCAGCAGGAAGTTTATTTCTTTATGCGGGGTTGCTCCACAGATAATGGGGTTACTTCAACCTTGTGGGTTGTTTTCTAAATCTTGGTATTTGAAGTGTTTTACAGCCCCACCTGAGCTGACAGCAGCACACGCCCTTCACCCCCATGACTCAGTAAAACGCACTAAAGCACGCCCCAGGTCATCCCAAGAAAACAGGACATCATTTTGGGAAATCTTCCAGGTAATCTAGTCCAAATCAGCTGTAAACATGGAACTAGGGATCAAATGTTCTTGTCATAGTCTGATTACTTACCTGATCTTGAATCGAAGGTAACCACAAAAACAGCCACGATCTGGTCCTTTTCCTCCCACTGATCCCTCACCAAGAGGCCGGGGAAGGGAACATGACGATCTGTACCGAAAGGCGGCGGGCGGTCCCTTCCGTGCCCGCAGAGTACCGTCCGCGGGCGGCCGGGGCTTCCGTCCCCGCTGGCGATAACAGCTGTTACACTCTTGGCCGGACTGATGGCGATGGTGGCGGCGGCGTTGGTGCTGCCGCTGCTCCACCCAGTGCCAGCCGCAGTGCCGGTCAGCGTGCGCCCCTCGGCTGGCTGCGAACATTTCTCCGGCGGTGCGTCTTCCTCCCGCGGCGGCGAAGGCGGCGGCGGGGCCGCCTGGTTCGGATCGGGCGGTGGGATCTCCTCCCAGTCCAGCAGCGGGGCTCGGTCCGACTGCTTCACCATGGTGTTGCTGCCTCGGAGAACTCGGGAACGGAGAAAATGATCACAGAAGTGCGCGGTCCAGTTTATGCGAGCAAACTACACGCGCTCCTGGAGCCGGATCATGATCTCCTGCTGCCTAACGGGCTTGTTTTCTATGTATTTGTAAGCGTGTCACATCCACTGACGGGCTGCTTTCCCTCCTCCTGTCTCACTGTTTTGATGACGTCGCTAACTTCCGCCCACGTGTCTATATTACTATTTAATACAATGACCTAATTTTGGTTAAAGGATATTTATTTTGCCCATATAACATTCCTGTTCCGCCAGAATTTTCCTGCTGTAATCCAGCCAGCTGCGTCATTTTAAGCACTTTCATGTTTTATCTATACCTGAAATTCTATTTAGATTTGTGTGTGTTTGTGTTTTAATATTATCTAAATATATGTGCAACCATAAATATTATTAGAGTTAAATTTCTCCACTTTTGATATTTTGGTAGTAACTGTCCAGAGTTGTTTATTAGTTTCTCATGCGGTTTATAAACAACTTCAGTCAGTTGAACTGGGCAGGTCGACCCGGTGGCACGATTAATTTAAACAGGAAGTCATTTACATACAAGGCGGGAAATTCAAGCGTGGCGTTGGGGCAGGCGACTCGTTCGTGAGTATCTATGACAAACATAAATTACTGCTCAAACGTTAAGAGCATGCCGATGTGTTTGTGTGTGAGTCACTATGTGAAGCCTCTGCGGAGTTCCAGATAAGTTTGAAAGTAACATGAGGCCCACAGCTTGACTGCTGTGCTGCTTTTCAACTGTCTTACATGACTTGGTGAGTGGGATGTCTTAAAAAAAAACAACATAAATTAGTAATATTGACTTGATGATTAAATTGTGGGGGTGGAAGCCAGTGGTGAGCTTGCTGTGGAGATCTTGTGTTATATTGGATATATGCAGGCCTGCTGGTTTCCTTTTATCCAGAGGTGTCAAAAGTACACACATTCTTTACTTAAGAAGCAGCACAGATACTTTTTGCTCAAGTAAAAGTAATGAAGTAAAGGTTCTAAAATGTTCTCTTAAGTATAAAAGTAAAAAGTTTCCCTCTGAAGGATGTTTCTACAGGCTGTGTCTGTGCAAAGCTAACTGAGCCCCATGTCATATTAATACAAAGCAAAAAAAATTAAACTTAAAAGTAAAATCAGTCCGAGCTGTTCCTAAACGCACCAGGAAATTAGTTGATTGTTGAGTCTCATTCCCAGAATGTTAAATAGAGACATTTTTGGGTTGGTAAAGTATCCTGAGCACAGTCAAAAAGGCAAAAGCATTAAAACTAATGAGCCTGCTTTGAAAATGTGAGTAGAAAGTACAGATACTTGTGGTAGAACGTACGGAGTAAAAGGAAAAAGTTGTCAGAAAAATAAATACTCAAGTAAAGCACGGATACCTGAAAAAATCTACTTAAGTGCTTTTATCGTCCTAAGGAGATGTACATGCAAAGGCTAATAATGGGTACCATCAATCCCAAATTTTAAAACCAGTACTTTTGGCTCTCAAAGGGCGTCAAATACAAGATTAAGCATTAAAGTAAACTTTTTTCAAAACTCAGGCCCCAAGCATGATGATGTTTGACGGGATCAGCCAGCAGCTGGACTTCTCCAGCTGTGGAGAGGACGGGAGCAGCAGTGACAACAGCTCTGATGACTGTGCCTCCAGGACGAAGAGTCCCAGGGTCCACAGTCCGAGGATCAGGAGTCCCGGGATCTGGAGTCCAAGCTCAGCGTGCAGGACGCCCAGGGTGCATCGCCACCGCAGCAGAAGCGACACGTTAACTTCCCCTTTACACTGCACCAGCCCCATACCGTACGCTTCCTGGAGGAAACTGAGGCTCTGTGACTCTCCCAGCACACCCAAAGTGAGGAATAGTTGGTCCTCAGTGTGTCCCCCGCCCCCTCGTGTTCCCGGATGATTTGTCGACCTGAGTCTGAAAGGTTAAATGAATTTAACTTCACGAGAATGAGTTGCGCTTCTCTTTTCTGCCCCTTGTAGAGCCTGCTGTCAAAGTCGTCCGAGCCTTGTTCCAGCACTAAGATAAGTCGCCATCAGAGGACGCTGCATGCGGCCTCGGCTCCCTCTAACCACGTTCACGCGCTTGCTGTCAATGTGAATCCTTTCACCCCCGACACAGTCCGCAGGAACAGCGAGCTGCAGTGGAGGAGTAGTTGTAGGAGTGATGACGATGATGATTATGGACGCAGGTACGTAACTGTTGCTCTATGCTGTGTCCTGATCTGTGAGGGTGCATGTGTAATTTAGGACTTTTTACATCACAGAGAAATTAGTCAACTTGTCTATCTATTATTTCGGTGTCTTATTTTTGGTTCTCCATCTGTCTGTTTCTGAGTGCCCTTACACGTGGGCCTGACCTTTTAATCCCAATGCAGATTTGATCACAGTATCTAAAAGTCTAATGGCTCTTTTCATCCGTCAGGTTGAAACACAGCCTCACGTCATCTGAGGAGGACGATGAAGCCTTCCTCCCACCAAAGGTATAACTATTTTTATCTGTGCTTTCTGCTGGATGTAACTCTCCCTCCCTCTCAGATGTCTCTGATATGATTTCGTCATCAGGCTTTGTCATCTAAGGCTGCCTCCGCACTTCTTGTTTTGTCCAAAATTGCATGCTGCCAGTCCTACTTCCGGGATTTCTCTAAGGAATCTCCTGCAAAGGGGAAAAAAAAACGAAACAAAACAAAGGCCTGTCAGAATTTTCAGCCCTTCCCTCGTGGAAGTGCGACCATATTTGGTAGCACAACAAAGAAACCACCTCGGCTCTCCTAGCTGTAATCATAACCCAAACTCAACTCTGTGACGTGTTTTCCCTTTTTTAGTCATTTCTTTTGGTTTTACCACAAGGCCCCTCCGTCTGTTTATCTGGCAGAGACGAGCTGTTCAGGCCTTCATGCTGTCACGCTATGAGAGTGAGTTCCTGGAGCTGGAGTGCATCGGCGTTGGCGAGTTCGGGGCAGTTTACAAGTGCGTGAAGAGGCTGGATGGTTGCTTGTACGCCATTAAACGCTCTCGCCGACCCCTGGCAGGCTCTGCCAATGAGTGAGTCAGCAGCATGTCATCTCTGTGCCAGAGGCAGATAGTCCACTTTTTTTGTGTTCTGAATGGATTCAGATTTATCTGTTTTTTGTGTGTGTGTGTGTCTCTCAGGCAGCTGGCACTAAAGGAAGTGTACGCACATGCTGTTCTTGGGCACCACCCACATGTTGTTCGCTATTATTCAGCATGGGCAGAGGACGATCACATGATTATTCAGAATGAATACTGTGATGGTAGGTTTATACTGGCTGCAATAAAATTAGACGTAAATTCCTAGATTGCTTAATGTGGTTTTGAAACTGTGTGTGTGTGTAATGCAGGTGGAAATCTCAGCGATGCCATTGTGAAAAAGGAGATGCAGGGTGAGCTGTTTTCAGAGGCTGAGTTGAAAGATCTGCTCTTGCAAGTGTCCATGGGGCTGAAATACATCCACAGCTCAGGCCTCGTGCACCTGGACATCAAACCGAGTACGTCTCATTGAGCAGTTCTTCTACTGTCCTGTCCTCAATCTGAACTAGCACAGTGCCTTTAATCAGACTAAAGGCAGGAAACACAAAAACAACACCTCAGATGGGGGAGGAGGGGAGGACCTGCTCCTACAGTGCTTGTTCGAAATGTGTGCCTGTTGGAAATGGACTCATTATAGCCCGTTGTCTTATTCGCCCACTGCCTGTACCCGTTCTGCCTTTTGAAGGAACGTTTGTCCACTGTAGAAAATGATGCACACCTTGCACACTGGTACAGTTACTCGAGTCAAAATTGTGGGCTTGGGAGGGGGTCCGTGTATCCAAACCGCACCACAAGTCGACATTGCGCAGTAAGAGATGTAACGTATGAAAATTTGACATCACGATCACAGTGACCAAAACGATCACGGTTTTCAGTATTATCGCAGTGCTGTTAAAATGTGCTGAAAATGTTTTCACGTTGCTTTCTCAGGCTACAAAAACACTCAAAATCTGAAAAAAGTAAGACGTGTTTTCAAATGCAGAAGTTAAGCTACATTGTCCAACATTCCCATACACAGCACCAGTTGCCAAACTGGCTAGTAGGATGTAAAACTCCAGCAGTAAGACGCTAACTAAATATCCTGAGCAGGGCTGTCACTTCCTTCCACCGTGTTTTCACTGTTCACATAACGAATCTACGTTGCTGCTGTGCATGCACGCCTGCGTCTGGGACACTGCTGCCAAATTTAGTTGATGCCTAACAGATTTTTCCATTAGCTTGACTCCAAGGTTATCAACTGCGATTTGAATGATAATATAAAATTCATATGATGACACTAACCGTTGGGAATTTTACTGTGAAACTGGTGACAGTTAGATTCCTTGCGCACATTGCAAGTCATCAGCAACACACAGCCAAGTTTTAATTCAATCTGATGCACGGTTCCTGTGCTATGCGAGGTACGGACAGATAGAAGCATTCTCTTATGCCTTTAAAAACCTGCCCGCCCTCTCTCAACTCTTTGTACCGTAGGTAATATATTCATTTGCCGGCGCTCCAACACGTGTGCTGCAGCTGAAGGGGAGAGTGAGGAGGAGGATGACGGAAGCACTTCAGCAGGAGTCATTTACAAGATCGGTATTATGTTAACTGTTTGGTACATTTCTATCTCGCAAGCTTGTTTGCCGGCACATCTGAGTCTTGCCGTTTTGTGCAGGGGATCTGGGTCATGTGACATCAATCAACAGTCCTCAAGTTGAGGAAGGAGACAGCCGCTTTCTGGCCAGTGAGGTTCTGCATGAGGTAGAGATGCCGTGTAACCACTAAAGGAAAAAGTAGTCTCAGGGTCTGATTTGGTTGCACCTCATTGTAGATTTAAGGAAAGTCAAAAATTCCTGAGTTTCTTGTGATCAGTTCAGTTATTTCTCTCCTTCACAGGATTACAGCGACCTCCCCAAAGCAGACATCTTTGCTTTGGGACTTACGGCGCTTCTGGCAGGTGGGGCTCCTCCTCTGCCTCTAAATGGAGACGAATGGCACAGCCTCAGACAAGGGCAGCTCCCCAAACTGCCAAATGAACTGTCACCTCCGTTCAGAGGACTACTTCAGGTACTCTTATTTCTGGGCTGTTTATATATTGTTGTTTGAATATTTAAATCTATCATGATTTAAAGAAATTAGATTTTTAAGTTGTCACCTGTATGCATAGCATTTTTTATGTAACGAGAAAACATTTATGTTCACTCTTGTCACTTGCATAACTTGTTAAAAATAACATTTTTTGATCCGTTAGTCGTTGCTGGATCCAGACTTGACGAAGCGGCCGTCTGCCAAGGAGCTTTGCAAACACACAGTCTTAAGGGAAGAGAGAACCGGACGGCTGGCTGCTCAGCTACGCAGAGAGCTCAATGTAGAGAAATTCAGGACAGCCATGCTTGAAAAGTAAGAGGAAAATAAAGTTTCAGACGCCATGTTGTCTTTAGTTTTAACCAGGTCTTACTAAGTCAGTAAATTGGTCCTGCTCAGCACAAACATTCCAATGCTGGTGAAAAACATTCAGTTATTTCCATTTTCTCCGCAGAGAGCTCCAGGAGGCCCGTCTGGCAGCTTTGTCACCCAAGCAGACCCTCCCCTCTGAGCTGAAACCCCCTGCTAAGATGGGGTCCCTACCCAGAACAGGGAAGAGGCTTGTTGGAAGGAAGACAGCTCGATCTATGAGCTTTGGTTGCTCGGGGTTTGGAGTCTGATGGGACAATGTGAAGCCTGCATGTCCGTCCTTTTGCTCTGATGCAGTGTGACTCCTCCTGTAACACTGTTGTGGCAAAAATGTGGCATGTCTATGTGAGAAGACCATGTGACACGATTCCTCATACAGCAAAGGCTTGCCGGAGCCAGATGGACAATCCTGTATAAGTCTTCTGAGTGCAGTGTGATGCAGTGTGACTGAAGAACGAAGGAACCTTGAGCAGCATTGGTTTTAAAGGACTAATCTGTCTTTTTAAGTGTCTCTTTTTTTAACAGTGTTTAACTTCTGTAGATCTGTGTACTTAAGCGATTAATGACTTTGGGGTTATTTTTAGCTGTAAATAAACATTTTTAGCATTTTTATCTGATGCTTTTGTTTTTAATGTAGCTCTGAAATTCTTGTTTTGACTCGTGTAATATGTGATTAAAAAAAAATCACACAGGAGGCTACTGGGCAAAGCAGGGACTTTCCAGTGATGTGTTGTTCTTGTTATCTGGAGGTGCAGCCAACTGTGCGACAGAAACTGACTAGGACTGGACTTAGGGAGTATGAGCCTGCACACTGTAAACTGAGGGCACATGATCACAGTTTTCTGAGAACACTTCACGTAACATTTGTATGCCATTTACAGCAGAGCATATCCACACAGAGTTATTTAGATAACTATAATCACAAAAGTTTCTATTGGTTCATTAAGTCAAAATTCTTTAATAATAAATAATAGATAAATCAAGATACCTTGGATTCACTGTTTGGCTCTTTTTTAGTACTTATTAACCAGAGGAGGGTTATTTTTAATTTTACATGTCTATTGCAGCTGACCACTTAGTTTATGTCTCCAGTGTGGCTTCTGATGTCAAGTGATTCAGTTTTATTTTTTTAGAGAAATACAAGTAAATTTCTCAGCTACACGGTGCGGCAAAAAGTTATCTAGTTTCTAAAGTTCAGATTTCCGACGCATACATTAAGACCTGAAGGCGTCGTGACGACAACAGCGGATACAGCGGTGGGACGCGACGCGTTTTTCTTTTCTTTTTTTTTTGGCATTATCGTGTCTGGCTGTCCATGGCGCATCACTACTGGAGCAAGTTATTTGTATGAAGGTGACGCTAAAACTTCACGTACACGTCAAAAAGAAACGAATGTGAGAAAAACGAGCCTTTGCTTCGAAAACTAACTTAACGGCCGCTGTATCGTTAGCTAGCTTAAAGCAAAACTAGCAGTTCCGCTGTAGGCTGCGCTCACTTTGATGCTGAAAGTTGTTAAGTTAGCGAATTAGCATCAGTTTATCTTTCCAGCTAACTTAACCGTGAGACAGCAGTCCAGTCACAACTTTCTGTAAGTCTGACGTTACTTTTTTGTTTCGACAGGTTTTAGTAGCCTTAGTGTGACTGTTAGAATATTGAATGTGACTTTTCGAGTGAGGTTATCAATGTTTGTTTTAATTGGGCTAACGGTTAGCCGCATTATTGTTGTCTCAATTAAATAGGCCGAGATGGATGTCGCGGATGTGACTAGTGGGCAAAACGCCGCACTGGTCATGTTTGCCTTCCTTCAAGCGGACTGTAAAAATTCCGACTACAGTCAGGAGCTCCTGTCTCTGGGTCAGGAACTAAATTCTGCCTGGGACGTAAACTGCAATGGCGTCAGCATCGCCCCTCTAGAAGATGGAGACATTGAAACTGATGGACACCTGAACAGCTGCATCTTAGACGTCCTGGGTGATATTCAGCCTTCAGTGGAGCTGCAACAGCCTGGTGTGTAACTACTGCAATGCTTTCAACCTCATGTGACTGAATGATGGATTAATGAAAGCAAAAGACATATTTGTAAGCACAACATGAGCTGGCAGGTTCACTCAAGTCTGCCTGATGAAGACGTTACAGAAGTTGTTAGACTATGTCAGTCTGGCAGAGCATTGACTTTCACATCTGGAAAAATTATTTGTTTAGACTTGTAAGAGAAAGGAAGTGAAAGCTGTAGGCTTTGTGATGTTGTGGTTTCACACATCTCTCAGTTGACTGCTGCATTCTGGAAATATCTACTAAAGAGGTTAAATGTGTGAGATAAGCTTAGATTTTTGTTTTACATTACATGTATATGTATGAAGGCTCATTGCCAGATGTTCAGTAATGGGAACATATCTTTCTTCCTCCGTCCTTCTTGTTCAGCAAACAGTATTTTGACTAAAGTGTACTGTTGTCTTGTTTCCCTGTAGAGAACCGAGCAGATGCAGCAGCTGCCCATGTGATTGCAGAGGCGCTCAGGGAAATTGCAGCCCAGTTTGAACACAACGTTGTGGCTCAGGCTACGGAGAACCTGAGCAGGAACATAAAAAACTCCCCCTATGAAGTGAGTATGTTCTATTCACAGGCAGTTTAGAATTTTTGGTTTTGTGATGGTCACTGCCTGTGTCAGATTGGACAAACTTTAAAGTCAATAATCTGTCTTGGATTAAGATTTATTGTTAGTGAATAAATTTATGTTAAGATTTTTAAAATAATGTTTACAAAGGTGCTGAATTTGGTTAGATATATTTAGGTAATTAATTAATGGTTAACCAATTTTCTGAATAGCTCAACCTCATTTATTCACTAAATCAGTTTACACATGTGCAGAAGTCAACAGCAAAATACATTATTAGTGCTGCAAAGTAAGAAAAGTATAACCTGTGTTGATTTGTGAATGAATTAATTGAAGCTATTTTTGTTTGTGCTTTAAACTCCAATTTGCTTTCTCTTCACATCGTGATGCTAGTGACACGTGCGCGGATTAAGAACTTCTACATCTTAGAGCGCAAGTTTTCACATCGAACGAAACGTTTTTGTTTCAGTTTGGTCTCCCACTCATGATGTCTTATGACGTTTAACATCTTGCTGGCGCGCCTGATACCGCAAATGTTTGAAACTGGGTTTCAGAGTGTAATGTTTTGAAACCACAACCTTCATCTCCGGCTGTGTAAACTGACAAATGGAGTGCCTGTGAATGTGGTGACAAAGCTAATGCTAGCTAGTCAATGCATTCCACTCTAGCCACTATTGAACTCTGATTAAACACTCCGCAGTGCACCGAAAACAGGTCAAACACCATGACAGTCTGCAGAGGCAAAT
>JAQFJB010000022.1:239931-251634 GCA_029874875.1 Naso minor
GGTTGGGGGCACAGTGACTTCGATGCCATTCAGACCCAAGAAAGTTACGGGTGCGAACATAGCAGCGAAGAAAGGAAATATCGCCCTAGTGAGGTGAAACGGCAAGCGGATAACATTTGTTTCAGAATGAGAGCGAACCTCGGTTTGGCTTTCACTCACCTTGAAGCACTAAAAGGGATGAAAAGTGAAGCAGAGTTGGCTGCTTGAGCTTATTAGCTTGCTAAATGATCGAGTTCTCTATAAAAACAAATGCAAAATTCCTACATAGCTTGCTGTATAACTTTAGGCACAAGCAGTATAACAGTGCACGTAGTACACACTAACTTATGACTCTCATGGTGTGTTTAGCTCGGGAAGAAAGGCCCAGTTTGAATGTTGTGTTTATAAACTGCAATGAACAAATCCCAGTGACTCCACTTTTAAAAATTCCCAGAACAACAGAACTAATTTGCTGTGTGCAGAGCTTTACAGCACAGACTGCACTGTCAGTGTCTGGCTTTGCAGTAACTGTGAGATGAGTCTCAAAAGAGATATAAGAGTCTAGACAACAGTCAATCGGCATTAAAACAGGCCATTCATTCATTCCATGTAGTCTAACACACAACTGCCTGCCAGTTCCCTGTTTCATACCAGACAGCTAAGCCTGTTGTCACAGGGTGAGGTGAACTCAGTTCAGTTTATTGTAAACACAACACAACAATGAAGACAGCCCAACAGACTGGCTGGTTCATGTCTGCTGCTGCTGGATTAAGGTCATACAGAGGCATCTGGCCACATACAGTTCAGCTTAAGCAGCTGTGTCTGTGTGTGAAATGAGAACTAACATTTCTTTTAAAGAACCAAAATGATGGTTTTGACTGCAAAAAATCTGAAATCTAAAGAAAAATTGCCATTGCGTGATACGAGTTTTGACCAGTATATGAGCTATATCCAACTTTTAGACTGAATTCTTCATTTCCACCAAGGTTTAGTTTCAGTTTGTGCTAGTTCTGCATGAAAGCCAACTTTTCTCAGTTTTGCTCTAGGTACAGCAGGTAATTTGTCTTCATTTTTTCTGAAAGCCAGGAATGCTTAGAAAACTCCTTTTTGGTGCATTCAGGTGCCTCAGGGAAATTTTAATACCTGAGATTTTAGAGCTGACAGCAAAACAGCAAAAAAAATTTCCAGTGCAAGATGCTGCTCACATAAATCTTTTTCATGATTTATGTTTATTCAACGTTTGTGTGCCAGACCTAAAAGCTGCTTGTTGCCTGCGAACAATAGTTCAAAACCACTTGGCATGAATAAAAAAGGACGAATTTTTGTAACTCTTAATTTCTCTTTCTTAACATAACTTCATGGTGGAGTAAATTCGAGGACAAACACAGGTATCGCAGCTCCATTTAGCACTTTACCCTGATGTAGCTTCCGTGCTCGTCGTCATATCCAGAGTTCTGCGGTGTGCCTTGGACACCCTCGATCTTCTGAGCGCCCAGACCCATGAACCAGATCTCTGTGTAGTCCATGATCTCCTCCTGCTCAAACTCCGTCAACCTCTCTTGGAAGTTCTTCAGTGCCTCTGCAACCGGAAGAAGAAGGAGGAGGAGGGCTGGATGAGTCACATTTATATTGATTACACCTCTGCCAAAAGCAGAGGATTGTGAATAATCAACTTCAATGCCAGCATGCTATTTTTATTGTATCAGCTGAGTCAAAACTGATACTTATTGTAGTTACATGTTTGTGTTGGAACACCCTCAAAAGATTCAGCATGTGATGTAACATCTCTGTACCTTTTTAATTCTGTTGTATTTTTATCCATAGTAACTTACCGATGGGGGACATAGGTAACCTTTGTCCTTCGTAGGATTTCTCTTTCTCCAACTTGTTGCTGAAAATCTTACTGTTGCGGGAGACTGACACTTTATCCATTGCTGCACCAAAGCGCATGGCCAGCTGCTGGACGGGCTTCGGCCTCTCATCCTGGACGATAAACACACAGAGAGAAAGTGGAGCCCCTTGTTATTATGAGCTAAGAAAAGTTGCTGTTTCTCAGCTGCGAGTTATATCAGCTGCTGATGCTCAAATCTTTTTCTTCCAGACAGATACATCATAAGACACCAAACTAGCTGCTGTCATCGGATACTAGATGTTGGTAGCAAATGAAAACCTCACTGGGTGTGTCTGATAGTTGTTTTGGCCCCCTTTGTTGGCAATTTGGGGCAGGATGCTGTCCGACTGCTGTTGTTGGTTTTTGGCATTGCTGACCACCACCTGGACCACTGGTGGCTCAAGCTGAGGCAGGGTCCCCACGCCAGGGCCAAACTTCTGTGAATCAGAGAGATTCTTTTAAGCGCACGGCCTTCAATTAAGGAATCAGACACACCACAACATAAGGAAAATGTTTAAAGACAAAAAATAAAACTCAAGTCATTGAATAGAGCTGAAAATCCAAAGTAGCCGGACTAATTGACATGAAGTAAGATTACTGAGGAAAATCAACAAAGATATTTGCTACCATGCACAGCTAGAAGGCATTTAATATCTTTTTCTGGAGGACATACTCCACTGTACGTTTCACTACAGAAAAAATAACAACCTCCAGCTGTAAACAAACAACAAAAGCAGCAAGAAAAAGGGTCAGCAAGTGTAAATTATAAAATACATTAGTCATTTTACACTGTAGCCACAAGCTTGTTACAGCCTCTTTCATTTTTTCATGAGCATGTGTTCGTGTTGGGCTGCTCCTCGTCAGATTTGGTTTGTGATCTACATCCCTTTCATATGCATTTGTCTGTGGAGGCTCAGGTGACCGGGACCCCCAGCAGGTTGCGGCTGGAATTACTGATCGGGGTGAGAGTGAAATGGGGACAAAGCATGTGAGGCTCGGTTCTGACAGGGTCTATCGGCGACGGCTCTGCAGGAGAGGTGAAGAGAAACAGCCTGCTTTTCTCTGACTGACATCCTGCTTGCTCTGAGAGCACGATTACATGTGTCAAAGCTTCGACAGACTCGTCATCTGCAGTAACGGGCAAACTTAGCCGTCTGTCTTATGCCAAGTTCTCTGTGGGAAAAAAAAGAGATATCCTACAGAAGTGTATCTACGTCAAGAGCTGCGATTCCACTCAAATTTCAGTAAGAAAAAATCAAAACAGAGCTGCCTCTTCATCCTGTATGCTATCGTGTAGCCCAGCAATGTGCTGTATTTGCAACATAATCAGTTCTTTCATATTAATTATTAAGCACATTACAGAAAAAGAAAAGCTTTCCCAGTTATACAGCAGATAATTTTGATATTTATCTCACGTGTTTAGAGCTGCTGCATGATCTGCCAACTTGGGCATGACGCATAGAGATAGGGGCTAAATATAGTTGCAAGCACCTGCCACAACAGGCAGAGGGAGGTAAACACAGTTACATGCCTGTACGTAACTGTGGGGCATGATGCTTCAGTAACATGTACTTACATCTCTGGAAATATGTGACGTGTTACACAACATAATTACACATGTGGAGACAGATGTGCAGTCACGTCAAGATCGCACGTGGAAATAAATGTCAAATGACCTGAAATGTGAAGTCAAAAAGGGAGGATACAATAATTCAAAAGTATTTTACATAATTAGAACACTAAGGGGAGAGACGGCTTTGTGGATACGACACGTCTTGCGGGTCTGCAGTATCTGACGGAGGAGGAGTTCTGACCTGCGAGCAGGGTCGGTTTGTCCCAAGGCGGCCGCCTTCTGCTGGGAGTCTGTGGGGGTGAGGGAAGGCCTCCGGTCGTGACGACTGTGAGAGGAAAAAGAGCAATTTAAAAAATACATCACAAGAAAAAGGCTCAGATTTTTCTCTATTTATGTGATTAACTATATTTCTCTTGTGTACTGATGTTTAATGCTGCACAAAATATGACAGCATCATCTCCAAAGTCAGACTGAGGAATCATTTTACGCCAAAAGACATAAAGCAGTCATGTTGAATCATTATGAAATAGCTTCTTGTTTTCATGCTGCCTGGATTCTCCGGCCTCTTTAGTAACACACAGCCTGTGGGCAGCTGAAAAAGGTTGCAGCCAGACGAGCAGAAATAATGCACTGTGATCCTAAAATAGATCACTTCTGCATAAAACCCGGCTAAAACTCTGTCACAGTGATCCAGTATTTTCTGTGCGCATGCTGGTTTGTGCAGGTGTATGCACATGTGCACATTCATGTGGAAGGCACTGGGTGTACACGTGCCTCCGAGCCTGTGCACACTGAAGATCTGCTCGCCTCGATGTGTTAAAGAGAAGCAATAAATGTTGTGAAAAAAGCTGCAGAGTTCCAGATATACAAGACAAGGGAAAAAAAAAAAAAAAAAAAAGTGCCACACGCGTTTTGGATGATTCTGCACGCTTCTCTCTGACACCAAGCCAACTTACACGTGCATTATTAATCGGGGTGGGGAGCGAACAGCTGCAGTCGTGACACCATATGGGTGAAATAAAGCTAAACCCCATATGGAGATACGTGCTAAAATCAATCTGCCGGCCTGGTATTCGAGGAAAGCAAGAGGGAGGGGGTGAGACAGGATGGGTGGGTGTTGTCCACAGGTGCCGGATAGGAAACAGCTTTCCAATCATCTTAAGCTTACCACTTATTGAGAAACAAAAGCAGCATCAGATCAGTGTCACGCCCGTATCATCAGAGGGAGGAGGAGAGAACTGACTCATTTCAAGCAGCTCAAAGGATGAAAAGACACTGAACTTGCCTCTGCTTTACAAACTTCTGAGTCTTACTGATAATGCATTAAAATTGAGTTAGTGCAAACACTCACTGGCTTTGCTTTTCATTGAGGCTGGGCAATATGTCAATATTGTAACGTATCATGATATGAGACAAGATATTGTGACAGAATTTGGATATCGTTATATGGTGATATGGCGCAGTTATTGTCTTTTCCTGGTTGAAAAGGCTTTATGACAGTAAAGTGATGTGATTTTCTGAACTTACCAGACTGTTCTTGTTGTTCTTTTATTGACCTTTTTTCCACTTACCCACATTACTGAAGATTATTTGTCATAAAATGTCATTGGGTTAATATTTTGCAAAATCACTGGCAGCAATACTTAAAATGCTGTTCCAGTGTCAAGGTATTTGGTCAAAAGTTTTGTGATATTTACTCATTTTATTTCTTTATTATGCACAAAAAGTCGTCAGCCACAACCTACATGATCAGTAATTATCAATACTGACTGATATGAAACTTCACTATGGTGGTAGGTTTTTCAGCTGCATTGCCCAGGCCTACTGTTCACATAGAAGTTGATGAATCCTCCAGAAAGACAGACAGCATGTAGCCAAAGAAAGAATGGGATCGTGTTACAATCTCAGGATCCGTGCGAGTGACAGCAGGAGCCATGTAGGTCAATGTGACAGGTTGGCTTCTAAAAAACATCACCTGTAAAGATCTGCGGTAAGCCTGGCTAATGAGCACTGAGCCAGTGGAAACCCAGTGACATCACAGCATGTGCCCACTGGCCACAGAAAAATATTGACCGTGACCTTTAATTCCACTGTGATGACGGACAGTCTGCGTTTGAAAGAAATAAGTTAAACAT
Source organism: Naso minor (assembly GCA_029874875.1). NCBI lineage: Eukaryota > Metazoa > Chordata > Actinopteri > Acanthuriformes > Acanthuridae > Naso > Naso minor. The sequence continues at coordinate 245,510 of JAQFJB010000022.1, forward strand.
AATCAGAATTCATTGAATGGAAACGAATCTGAGTTGATAGGGAAATAATAAAGAAGTACCATATTTCTCTACGTCTTGTATATCTTTCTACATTTTATTTTATTTTGTTTCTTCTTCTTTTTTTTTTTACACTTTAATGATGATACTTTCTGTTCAGTTATATTTTATTTGTTTGTACTACTTAAATTGTTTCTGTGTTGTCTCTGTGTTGGATATTTCACATTTGGATGGCCGCTTGACAAGCCCATCTGTTTTTTCTTGGCTCCTCCTGCACATTTCTTTCCAAAGTTACATTTTTTTCAAACTTCCAAATCATTGTGGACCACATGTATTCCTTGGTATTGTGCTGTATGTTATTGTTTTTGTTAAGTGCAATAAAATAAAGTATAAAAATATAAAATATCTTGCTTCCGTTATTTAAAGATAAAATAATGACTTTTAAAATTTTTTTTAAAGGCGCCAATACGTCAGAGGTTTTATAAACATACAGCTGGATCTGTGCCTTCAGGTCTGCACGAGAGAACAGATGACATAATACTTCAGAGTTGGATATGGTTTAATTGCATGGTACTTATCTGTGTGCATCTGAATGCATTCAATTTACACTCTACAGCAATGAAACTTCCATGAACGGAAGCATTTGTTTGTAATGCAGAAACAAATAAATGCAAGTGCTGGTGAGTCTGTTTCTGTGTGACTGAGGTTCTTTGCTGGAGGTTGGATCATCCCAGCAGGTGTGTGAGGGCAGCTTTGGCTCATTAAAGCTCAGTCATCCAGAGTCAGATGGTCAGAGAGTCAGCAAAGCAATAAAACCAGAGCAACCGAGGGTAAACATCCACAAACTGTAAAACTCTGCTCGCTCACACTCTTAGCTGTCAGACTTGCATTTTTCAATGTCTAATCAGGCTGCCTGCCACTCACTGATCGATCCACGCGATCAAAATGAGTGAGTCATTACGATCATTAGTTTTTCCTGCGTTTCTAACACACAGTGACAGTAAAAAGCTAAAATTCTTTTAGGATCCCAAAACAGCAAGGGTTAATTTTATTTCACTTTCCATGTAAGGTGTAAGGAATATACCAGAGCACATATAGACTTACAGAATCTGTCAGCACAACAAACACTGAAATAAGGACGCTAAACAACGACTGAAATAGAAATGGATCAGATCAGGATTCATCATAACTTGGCATGCAGTGCGGAGAAAGGGGGCGGACTGAGAAATAAGCATTCACAGTGGGATAACTTGTAGAGGAGACATGGAAATCATTCCAAAGTGAGAATAACTTCACATTATTGGCAAGGACCAATAAACATAAAAAGGGAACACACAGTGAACAATGTTTTATTTTAGTTTATCACTGTAAGCGGATATCTGTGGAAGGTTTTCCCAAAATGGAATTAGCCTGGAATGAAGCCCTGTATCTGGGCAAAAGAAGTTCTTATAGATGTGTACATTCAAAGTGGATGAATATTCAATGGATGCTATCTTTAAATATGGTTATAACAAAGAAAAATGTCTTTTTAAATAGATGACCAGTCACTATAAGAAGATCGCAGTCACTGATGGACCCTGTCACCTTTAAAAAAAGACTTTATAAGCCACAGTTGTACTACATTAAGCACAGGAGTAACAACAGGAATATCAAAATCAAAGAGCCTCACCTTGTTATTTATTTCTGGCAACATGCTGTATTTTCAATCTCAGTCTTTACAGCTGCTTGGGAATCCAAACACAGATTATAAAATCCAACAGAGCTGACAAAGAGTCATTGTATCCAACTCATGTCAGTGCAGCTGCAAAACCAAGACACAAGTCCAACTTGGTGGAGAGGGCTGAATCAGCACTGGTGAGTACAATCCTGCAGACTGATCGGATCCACGGACCGTAACGTGCCGTACTCCTAGTTTTACGCGCACGGGGTAAATGCGCTGTCGTCAGAGAGAGGATTAGCGAGCGAGGCAAGCTGTTGAGGGTCCCTTCGCCTTGAAGCTCACTGCTAAGACGTCGGAGGGGCCACCTGTTCAGGTTTCTGCCGCTGACAGCTGGGGCTGTCCCGATATAGATTAGTATTTTATTTGTGCGCTTTCGTCCACCTACAGCGCGCTGTGACTGATGCGCTCTGCACGCCGACGCTGAGTTCACACCGACGCACGCGCGTCGCCCGCGTGGACACTACAGTTAAATGTTATGTAGATTGCTCGCTGTCAAACTCAGTTGCACAGAGGGACTCCACTGTCAGAAACGTGTCATGCACTCTCAGTGTCGATCTAGAAATCTCGTCTCCTTAACATATTATAATGTTATTTGCCTTGAAATAAGCGACGCCTCGCTTGGGAACAGTCTGGACCGAAAACACATATTCCACCACCAAAATAACATCTTTGAATTATTTAAAAGGAGCATCTTTTGAGGAATTTGCTTCCTTTCTGTTGTAGTGCCTGATGTTTTGTAGGTTACTGTATGCAGGAGCAATTTCTAGTGCCATTTTTTAAAAAACAGAGGGCTTTTGGACCCTTTTTTGTTGGAATATTAACCTACGATCCACAAAAATGATATAATTTCTAATTTTTCTGAACCCAGAAAATTAGCTTCCTCAGGCCAGCAGAACAGCTAGTATATTCTTGGGGAAACACAAACTGCCACTAATTTTGGATGGTCTCTTGAGATCTAAATTTCTTTTCATGCAGTAAATTGTCCTTCTTGAAAAAGCAGCACAAATGTTACACGGGACAAACATCCGAAACATCTACGGAACAGACCAACATCCATGAAGGAAAGGGGAAGTCAAATGTTCAACTGTCAGAAACAAAGAAAGACAAAATGTCCATCTTAAAAAAAAAGAAAAAAAAACCTCAACACGATATTTTTAATTAGTGAAGCAACCTACAGACTTGATACAACCAAGAGATTTCTCTTTAACCCAAACCCAGACGGCAGGAAATATCCTCAAACTTCAGTTTAAAGACTCTCAAGGTTTCCCTCTGACCACAGTGACGTGAAACAGCATCTCGTAACAACAGAGCAGACATTACAGCATTAACAACATGGCTCCATTTGTTTTCCAATGAGTAATCGCCACTGCAGAGGAAAGAGCTCAGCCGCTCTGTGTGATGAAGGTCACAAGGAGATGAATATGATTAGATGACAGCTGTTATGCAACGCCGGTGACCACTTCAGTAATGAGCCTCGGCCTCGGAACATGATGAGATGAACCATTGAGGAAGTTGCTGCTGCCGTCCTTGTTACATCCTTATTACAATCTCATCTATTCAATCAATCTCGTCTTTTCCACCAATCTGTTGTTGAATTCAAGATAGCCCTACAATAAAAACAGTATGTAATATTGAAGTCAGACCACTGGAGCTGGATCAGATGTGAGAGGTGCTGCTACAAAACATGCAGCTGACACATGATTGCTGAGCCCCATGTGTGATTGGCCCCTGCTGGTGGAGTTGATTGGGGAAAACAGAGAGACAACAATACTCAGACAGTGGGAGGCTCCTTTAAATCTGGCCTGATAATAATGACAAGGTCTGCAGGAATACACTTATTTTATACAATGTAGATTACAGTCGGAGCAGAACAGACCAGGCTGATTTGTTTGTAAAATGCTACTGTGATGCTACATTTTGGACAAAATCTCACATCTTGCATTTCATCATCATGTATTGCTTTACTGCTGCATGAGTAGAGGACAGTGAACGTGACGATGAATACGATTCTATGCGATTTAATTTTAAAAAGTCCAATTTTATCTACTGTCTTGCCAGTAGTTAGGCCTAGATGACATTAACACCCTTCTCCTGTCTCTACCAAATATGAATCCAGTATTATGGCTTTTTTATTTAATGATGTAAAAAGTCCCAGCAATGGCTTTTCTTCTTAAGGAAACTTAGGGACTTTGCTAAAAACAGTCAAATTCTTCTTGATTTTGATCACCGTATGATCGAGGGCATTCTCATTAGCTCATGTGCAGTATGGTCTGGTAGCCTTGCTGTCCAGGGGTGTAAATCTTGAAAAAGAATTGTGAGTCGGGCAAGTAGAATAGGTGATGTAGACCTGTCAGCTCTAGAAGCTCTTTACAGGCTCCTGTCCCGTGTGACGCCTCTCATCCTGCTGCTAGTCTCTTTGTCCCCCTTCCTTCAGGCCGGTGCTTTTGTCCTATTAAATGCTCCACCACTCACTATGCAAAGTTTTTTTCCTAGTGCAGTGAGCAGATTGAATTATTTTGAGGTATGCACTTTACTTTAACATCATGCGCTTTTCTTACAATCTGCCCACTTTAAAGATGAGCTGAAGTTCCTTTTTCCAGAGCGTCAACTGCCATGTTACATATTCGCTATTCAAACAATTAACCAGTGAACGAACCGGGCTGTGGGGGCAGGACATAAGTTGGAGGAATCTGACTGGAGTGTTGTTGGCAAGTGTTGCTGTTACTCCTTGTCAGCCGTTGCTGGGGCTTTGCTTGTTGATAGTTAACTGCTAAATTTGAACACCAAGCTAGCTTTAGTTTATTTAACATTTACAGGTTCATATTGACAGGTGGATTGGCGTGATATAATTGGCTGAATTAAAAAAATGAATCAACCAATAACGGCCCGAGTCAACGATGACATCGGGGAGATTTTGTTTTAAATGAAAGAAGGAAGTGGCAGGCTTTAATTAAAAAATGCAAAATAATTCATGTTTTGCAATTTTTTTGTGATACAGTTTAAAATTTCACCGCAGTATGAGCAGGGAAATGGTCCAAAATGGTTGAAAATGCATTTTTGACTTCAGCGCGACTTTCAGTAGATTAGGCACTTAAACACTGAGCTTGTCTTTCTGTTTTTAGCTGTCTTCCTTGTGATATGCACATGCACTTTGTTTAGTCCTCTATTAGCTGTCTTATCTTGTCTTATTATGCGCAGATTAACTGTTGGACATATCCATGTGTGGGGATATGTCTCATTCTACTATTCTGTGTTTCCATTTTACTCTATCGTGTGATTAATGTTGTTTTTTTATGTACCTCTGAGCTCTTGCATCTCTTTTCCCAATGCAGTATTGGCTACAAATGGCAAATAAACTGACTCTTGACTCTTGAAACCAAAGCAGTTGTGGCTGTACAGGGGTTATTTCTCGGCTGAACTCTGCTGGTTCCTCTGCAAATTCATTATGGCTACAAAACCAGGTAGACGATTTAACCTTTTGCCAGTGCCAGGCAAGTTGTTTCTCCCTGTTTTCAGCCCTAAGCCAAACTAACCAGCTTTTGGCTGCATCTTCATCACGTTGCAGAAAATCAAATAGAACTTAATCCAACTGCAAGCATCCCATCTCACAGCTCACCTGGGAGAATCATTACGCCTTGCGCGTTTTGTCACCCAGGTGACACATTGGCGATGAAAAGCAACTGGAGCAAACAATGCAGATACAGTATATCTCACCATGACAACCACCAGGAAATGAAACAAATCATCACAGTTTTGTGTGGGTCCTACATTAGCCAAAACAAGGACTGTGCTCCAACTGAGTGATTCTAAAAATAGAGAATAAGGTGCTCGGAACCGGAAAAACAACAAAGGAGGGAGAGAGAAAGATGGTGAGTGTGATCATGCAGGTAGAACAAATTGTCGCCTGATGTCTGTCCTTGCCTCCAAACATACCTCAGGTTGCACCCTCCTGTTCCTGCCCCAGCAGCAGCCCTGGAGGCTAAAACCACAGCAGGTGGGTGAGGTCCCCTCTTCCCACATAGTACATCTCCTCCATGCTGCCACGACCACAACCTGAAGCCCACCTCAGTCTCCAGACACCATCTCCAGCCAGAGAGGAGGTAGTTTCTCAGGAGGTCAGAGATCAGATGAAATGCTCTCAGGAGGAAAATGAAGGATGATGATGCCAGGCCTGCATTTCCTGCTGCTTTTAGTCTAGAGAGCGTAAGTTGGAGTGTTGCTCCTTGACGGCATTTGCCAAAACGAAAATCTTCTTGTTCAAAGAAGTTTGACGATACCAAGTTCAGTTTTGTTGACTTTCCATTGTCCTCCTGTCTCCACTACGCTGTAGACTGTATCATACTCATAACATTACATTATGGTTGTTTAAGGCCTCGATACTTTTTTGCTTTCTTCCTCATCATGTTTG
>JAQFJB010000022.1:747435-757477 GCA_029874875.1 Naso minor
GCCTTTTGAAGAAAAAAACAACAATCCTCACTGAAAAACAGGCATTTTTAAGATGCATGAATTGATTTGCGGCCACTAAAAGACTTGAAAAAAAAAAGCCCAAGCTGACCCATGGCGTCTGCAACACCCCTTAGAGCTAAAGAGGGTACTCTCCCTGACTCTAAACCTGCCAATAATCAATGCTATACAGTGAGCCTTTGATTTTAAAGCCAAGAAAGACACAAAGGCTTTTCAGTTTAGGTATGAACTAAAAAACCCTCTCTCTCTCTCTCTCTCTCTCTCTCTCTTTTTTTTGCTGACTGACAGGATGGAGTATATGAGATCTACAGCAACAAAACAATTTGTGGGAGTGTTTAGTCTTTAATTAAAAAAGATGAACCAATTGAGGGCCATATTCAGAGGTTTAGATCTGTGTGTGAAGCCTCTGCCATCTATGAATGTCTTTATGCACAAAGTCCAAATCCTTTTGTCAGACATCATCTCCAGTTCTGTGTTAGTAGCTCAGGTTTATCTTGGAAAAGGTTCTTCAAACATTCGACTGTACATGCTGAAGCTTATTGTCCGTGGAGATGTTACTTTCCACAAATCACAGCCAAGTCAGGAAGGGGCAGCATGAAACAAAATATGGTTTTCAGTGCAGCTGAGCTCACGCTCAAAGTTCTCCGAGGAGCCTTTTTAAAAACACGTTGCTGTTCCAGCAGCTTGTTTTTTGGCCCCGTGTGAGCTGCAGCGTTCCAGCAAGTAGCCCTGCATAAAGCATTAACCTGGAGAAAGTGTTGGGAGGTCATCTGCAGGAAGTTCTTACAGGGCTCTGTGTCAGGCATTATGTGCGGTGGGATATATGAACCAAACCAGAAGTCATCTATTAGCCACACAGAAAAAACAGCTAAATTGAATTGTTTTTTAAGTTCAACATCACAGTTCAACGCTAGGGACACACATCTTGCGTCTACCTCTGCAGTGCGTCTGCATCACTGATCTGCTGCGTCCTGCTCGCTGTTGTTGTTCACACAGGCAGCGTCTGCTGCAGGCAGCGCTACTGTCTTCCTCATAGTTTTCCTTTAAAGTTCCCCTTGATTATGTATGATGCATTTACAGTTTTTCACGTTTAGTTTAGACAGAAAACAGTGTGCTATGTGAGAGAGAGGGGCGGCAGGGGAACCTGGAGGTAAGCCGCAGCTCCATTTGCTGCGAGGATGAAATGCCAAGTATATTACCTCTGATCCATCATTTTCATCATGAAAATGATACTTTACAATTCTTCATTTTATAAACAAACGGAATTCTCTAAAGCCAGTCATTTGCTGCTTTTTAAATCATTATATTAAGCGCAGTTCTGTTCCTGTTCAGACATCGTGGGTGTGTCTCCACTCCAGGCTGGTACGATGTGTTGTTAGGTAAAGTCAGCCAAAGCCTGTGATCAATCTAAATTAAAAAGCAAAGCTAAACTTGACTACATTTGGTCTCTGGTTTGACTGTTATTTATCCTAAAATACAAATACTGTTTTACACATCAAAATCCCCCACGTGCTTCACAATTAAATCTTTAAATGAAGCGATTCTCTGCACATACACGCTTGTGAGAGGTTTTATTCTGACAGACACACTAGGTGTTGAAACTACAGCGAATGTTGATGATATGGTGTCAGTATGACTGAAAGCAGATTATTTCTCCGTCTATTTTAGCAGAGAAATGCACGTCTAAATGAAAAAAATCGGCGAGCCTCCTGAGCTGAAGTGTTGCTTTGCTACCGACGTGAGTCAGACGCCCGTCTCCCGCATGCTGTGTGGCTGCTCTAATCTGTATTAATGGGCGCTGAAAAAATAAGCAGACATGCTGCCGACGCAGACGCAAACACAGAATGTGTGTCCTGGACATTGTGCAGAAAAATGCCTGGTGTGTTTTCCAATTGTTACATTACAATCTATAAAGCAGAGCCAAAGTCAGGCATTAGAATGGACAGAAGGTATCATCAACTATAATTCCATTGTATGAAGATATTGAAAGTACTGCAAGATGTCTCTGTAGGACTGATAACCAAGTGTACAAACAGTGTGTCCTAATATTAAGCAAAAGGTAAACGCTGCTGAAAGGCATTTGATAATGTGTGCTGGGTTTACTTTCATGTCTGTTGTGCTGGCAACAAAACCTGCAGGAATTCAGGAGAAAGTTCCTCTCTGAACGTGGGTGTTGATGAGTGAGCTGAGTCCTAATTCGTGCTGCCGTTGTGGAACCAGCAGTCAGCATGGGAGTTTAGGAGAGGTCAAGATCAATTTGTTCTTCTGCGAGGTAACATCAATGTGTGCAGAGTTCAAACTGAACTGGTAAACCTGGCATTAGTCCCCATTAGTAAACCAAAGAACGTATGAACATGAATAAAATGTACTTGTGCGGATGACGGGCACACGGACGTTATTTTGCTATTTTCAACTTTGGTTCTGAGAAACTTTTTTTTTTAAAAGTGCATTTTTCAAGCCTTTTAAGTTCAATCTATAGATCTTGGTGTTAAACGAAACCTGACAGAAAGCTGAGCTGGTATAAAACAGCATTTCACAGCAAGTGCAGTGGGATGTAGGCTTATTTACCAAACTATTTCTATTCATAAAGTAGATCCCTGACTCAGAGCTGAGCTAACAGCAAGTATATTTCCCTTGCACATCAAAAAATCTGGCCTCTTGAGAAGCAGGAGACAACAACTAATTGGCCTGGTGACTCATTCAAAGCGTCTTCCGAGCTTCCTGGCACTGGCTACCACATAATCAGGCCGTCTCTCACACCACCATAAAACTGATTTGATGCGGAAACTTTTAGCATTACATTTTATTCAAGGAGACAGGTCCCATTGTGATGCAAATCCCACATCCCCCGGCGGGGGTGTAGAGTTGCGTGGTGAGGTGGCGTAACTCTGACAGTATCATGTCCTCACCGGCAGTCTGCTGAAATCCCTTTTCTAGTTGGCATGCTTGTCAATACTTCAACCTCACACACCTCTCACTTCACTACACAGGAACGGGGGAGAGAGGTGTGAAGTGAGAGACTGAAAAACAACAAGAGCGTCGAGCTGCAGGCACCAGCTGCTATCCGGCAGAATTTATTTGAATGCACTTTATTTCTTCCCTGTTGGGATTTGGCGTGTCAATCTGAGCACGTTCAGCTTATCTAGATGGCATGTTCATTCACCTTGAAAGGGGTGTTTTGTCTAATCGCCTCAGTGAGTAAACTTGACAAAGAGTGTTTCTTTCTACATATAATAGCGACTTTCTCCTGTCTTTGTTGGAGTGTGTTGTGTCTAAACAAAAGCCGCGACAAAGTTTTCCCAATGAACCCTTCTGGCCATGGCAGTGACGAATGGAAACCCGATGGCACTGCACAGGCTGCTGAAGCTAAAATGGTGCCCCATTGACAGGGAGGTTACACCTTTTCAGGTGTTGTCAGTGAGAGCCGACTTAAGAATGGTGATGTTATCACGCTTTGCTCTCAAAGACTCCAAATTGCAACACAATTCACGTTTGAATGTTTTAAATCAGGAGCTGTGTCGGAAACACAAGCCTATCTTTGGCTGGCATCACTCGGTGATGCACTGGGGTGAACGAGAAGTGATAAAGAACAGGGAAGTGTGCAGACGTAGATTCCCGAAGCCTGTTTTATCACCCAGCCTATGTCTAAAGCCACTCTTGGATGCCTGGTGGGTTGCACATATGTATTGGTCGGGGTGGTCATTAGAAGAAAAGGATTGAAGTCTGTATTTGTTTCTCCTCGCGGTTTATCTGTCGTTATCAGCTTACCTTTCTCCTCTCTAGCTGACCTCCATTCATCAGCAGTAACGGGCTGCTGCTGATACTGTCTTCAAGCACTCCTCATACCACCTTGAGCTGACCTGCACCGAAACCTTTCCATCTTCTGCTTTTTCCTGGTTGCTGAGCAAACGCAAGATTCACCTCTTATCCCCTTCCTTATACATCTTCTACACCGCCTTCCAACTCTCTTTGCTCCTCTCTGATTCCTCCTGTTTGCCTTCTAAATTTGATTACTGATTATTCTAGAGGTTCCTTCTAACATTAAACTCTGACAGAACTTGTCCCGCTTTCTCTTATGCAACTTGCAAGCATATATGATTCAGTTAGACAGCCTACTAATCATGCCTATCTTCAACAGCCCAGCAAGGTTAATCAACACATCAATTAAAACCTGTTTTGATTGCAATCCACTGAAAGAGACTGAGACAATTAGCACATTATCCAACTGTGAACTACCCTCTACATTCCATAGTTGTTTCTGTGAGGCTCATGTCAATGTTCTACTTCTTATTCCCCAAAAAAACTTACTTTGAGGAGGCAGACTTTCTGTACAGGGGAGGCCAGATATTTATTGGTGCCAATAAATTATTTGCCATTGATGGGAAATTTATATTACAGGCTACAATTTTATTTCAGCTGATAAACAGACCTGATAAAACAAACCAAATTGCTTTTATTGACTTCAAAAATGCAATATTTATGCACTGTGAGAGTGAGTGGCACCACTGAAGTTGTTTTGCAATTCACTATTAACCCAAGAGATGGAGAAGGGGAAGAAGGAGGCCAAGAAAAAGAAAACAAGTGCAGCACACTGTTGTGCTCATGTCAAAGTGCTGCATCTGGGTAAAGCCAAACATTGGAGACCAGACAGTCAAATTTGTCCCTGCTAGTGTGGACATTTTTTACACTTTCAGTGGGAGACAACACCATGTTTTGCAATACATCTCCCAAAAATGGACCGAAGAGGAAGGATACAGATTTCAGATTTACCTGTTTTACTCCTGACAATGTCACTGTGGTATGGAGTACAAAGAAAACAACCCCCACCCCCAAAAAAAACAAAAAACAAACCATGGTTCAGTGGTAAACAACCAGGGTCAATTCACAACATAAAGTTATTTAAAGAGAGGCAAAACATTTTTCAAAAATGCACCTAGTTTACATATTATCTTTGGTTTATCTGTCTGCAATAGCAGTCTAAGTTTAAACATAGATGGCTGATTTAAAAAGTATTTGGGCAAATATTTTCTCTTGTCGTCAACAATACTTGTATTTTCACATTCAAAGAAAACACGAAATTCATCCCCCAGGTAATTACCATTACATAAAGTACAAAGTCTTTTTGTCCTCTCCAGACCTTTATATCTTCCTGTTATTTTAGGTTTTCTGTTATTGGAGACTTGGAAATTACAGGCAGCCTGGAAGTTTCCTGTTTTCACAAAATAAATACTTATCAAACTTAAACTTGTGTTTCAGTTGACAATACAAGTCACATGATGACGTACTCCAGAGTTCACAATGCCACTTCTGTAAAAATTGATCTTTTAACCTCTGCTAATTTCAGCCATTTATCATTATAACATCTCTGTTCCAACCAAATGTATGAAAAAACACATTCATCAAATATTTGCTGGACAAATGTCATCCATGGTGATGCATATCTTGCGGTGATACACAAATGAAACAGACAGTTATACATTTCCTGGCTAAATTTTGTTTCCTTTCCCTTCAACAAACTCCCACGATAACCAATAATGGTCTTTTCGATACTAATACATAATGGGTATCTACGTAATTCCCCATTAATCATGTTATTACAGGTTGACGCTTTTACCGTCAGTGTGTACTTTAAGGAATTTCAAATGAAATCTCTCCAGGATATCTACCTTCTCAAATAGTACTAAGAGGGGTGACAAGTTGGTAATTTCCATAATTGTCTTAAATCAATTTTGAAAGTTACAAACAAATGTGTTTGCTTGAATGGTTCTTACATGAGGCCCATAGTTTTCAAAAAGTAAACTCGTCAATATAAGTTATTCTCTAGATCAAAGATAAGTCTGCACAAATTACTTTTGTTCTCTAAGACCAATGTTGAACAAAATGATAAGTGAGAGGTACTTTGAAACATCAGCAGCAATGACGAGAACTCCTTGAGTAAGTCATTAATTAAGTAATCAAACAGACACTACAAAGGGCACTTTGCTGTATACAAATGAAGACTTCTCATTATATCTATGCCTCTGTTTGATGTGACTGTCTCCCACTCTCTCCCGTTCTTTTCTGTATTCTACATTTTATCTCATCGCTTTCTTTTTGTGCCTCACTCTCTTCACCCTTGTCTTTCACTCTCTTTGTCCCATAATCAGTCATCATTATTTCCCCGCAGTGATGGAGCACAGTCATAACTTCCCATTCCTCTCACACACCGGACAGCAGAATGGGATTTTAAGCATTTCAGCGACACACCGCACAAAATGCATAATTTTTATCAGCATTATTTGACCAAAATATATCTTCTTATAGTCTTCTCAAGCTGGAGGCTGCTGAAAGTAGGATTTTTAGCTATTTGGTTTAGAAGAAACTGAACATATAGAGAGCAGATAAAGAGATGGATTTTGCTGTAGGGTATTTGGAGAAGCTTCTATTTATTTTGTATTTTCTGACCATTGAATCCATTGTATCTGACTACAGCGGCTAAAAAATAGCAAACTGAAAATGTTCTACAAGCCCAGCAGGTGTAATTAGATTTTGAGATTAACTTAAATGAAACTCTTACTCTGCATTTTCTGGTTTACATTTGTTACAAGATGCAAAATCATTGAAACTGAATCAATATTTGTCCCAAATTGCTTCTCTATTCTCTTCAAAGACATTTCTTCCAACTCCTTTTAAAAATACAGTACAGAGCACACAGATTCTCTGGGAAATGTGGTTTTTGTGTTTTCTTTTTTCTTTTCTTTTTCTTTAAATGACAGAACAGCTAAGCAGGCAGACACAAAGCCTTTTTTTAATCTACATTTGAGAAGTTTCATCTGAACTTTATTTTCCCCTGTAAATCTGATAAGTATTGAAGATTTAGACATCGTGTAGGATTGTTTCAGGGAGACTTTTTGCTTTTGTCTTTCTTGTCTTGAAAGCAAAAAGGCAAACAAACAATCTAGCACTGGTATCAGTTGCAAACAGCAATACACCCATCAAGCATTGGTACACAAAAAGCGTCACAGGAAAATATGGAAAAACAGATCACTCAAGTGTGAGTGTCAATATATCTAGAGGGGATTTACATATTCTTGTATTTCCAGCCTTGGGAGCAAAATATATCACGAACACAAGCTGTATCTGTAAAACTGAATTTGCCCCAATAATGTACTTCATTCGAAAAATAAATCCAAAGATTTCAGGCCTCATAAGTCTACACGAATGAACATTGTGCGATCACAAAGTCAATTTAAAAATATTTTCCAGACACAGACAAATTTGATTCTTTTGATGGAATGTCAGAGGGGAGCTCCTAACCTGATTTAAGGAGGTAAAGGAAAGTACATTTTCAAATTTCAGCCGTACATCCAATCCTATTTGATCCTGACAAAAGTACTCTATAAATTGGGAATCATATTCCAGGCTGCTTCCCAGCTGTGGGCTCACATTCAGCTCTGATGCAGAGGGGGGATAGATTATTCTTAAACAGACAACGTTGTCTAGCCCCATTGCCCTTGAAAGACATAAAACAATATGGATAAATATGCGATGCAGGGCCTCTAAATGCTCTGTTTGCCACTGCTGCTGAGTGGGTTTGGTTTCACTTGACTGAAGAGACCGAGATATTTGACTCGGGAGATGCTGTAGCAAGGCGTTGCTTGTAGCAATCACCCATGCTACATTTCTCTTTTTATCAACGGGAAGTCTTCAAGCTCCTTTAACAGTTCTGCTTTTAATTTGAGCGTGTTAAATGAGTTTTTCTCTTTAACAGTGAATGTAAACCTAAACAGCATGTTTGAAATATTAAAGAAATGTTGCTTACAGACTGATTAAACTGCTCATTAGCCCTTATTTAACACTGAGGGAGTTTCACAGCAGTTTTCTCTGTACAAAATGTTGCCATGTCACTAGTGTAGGTGTGTAAGCACTTATGCAGCATGAGCTTTGATGAAGGGACTTCAGGCCGTGGGTCATTTCAAGTAAATCCCCCTTTAATAGGAGAACGGCATCATTAGAGACCTACATCAGAGTTTCCACTTCCGTTCCTCCTCTCTCTGTCTTCGTGCTTCTCTTTATGGGAGACGAGAGGAGAGAATAAGAATCACCATCAGTCCACTCCAGCCGCTTCTCTTGATCACATGGAGCTGGCAGGTATTGACACAACCCTGCAGGTATTGATCCCATCCTTAGTGACACCCAGAGGTGTGCTTTTTTCCCTCTCACACTCTGTCTTTTTTCTGCATTTCATCTGCAAGCACTTAAGTGATTTGGTCCCTTTGATGATACTACCATACAACATCAGTGAGCACAACTGATTTGATTCTGGCTTGGCTAATGAAAGATCACATCGCACAATGTTTAAAAAGACTCAGGTGACAGTAGTCCTCATAAACGAGGATGCAAATGGTTCACGACCTGTGTTGCTCTCTAACAGGGAGCAGGTTTTTTTTTTACAAATGAAAAATATATGTTTCAAGTAAACCTAAAGATTTGGATAACTAACATTTGCTGCATCCCTCCAGCTGTACAGCAAAACAGCTTCAAGATAAAGAGATTTAAAATCCATGCTCTATGTTTGTAACAGGCTTTCTGTTAAAGCTTGAAAAGGCCATAAACACAGTGACCTCATCAAGGTTATTTTCAAAAACATTTGAGGACTACATTAGTAATTATGCAATTGTTTTATCGCGCTGAGAAGTCCCTCTCACAACACTTGAAAGTGGAGTCAGTAGGATATGTTTGTTGTGGCTTGTAAACGCAACATTCAAATTGGGCCCCTCCCCCTGATCTCAATGCATCAGAAGTATCTTACTCAGTATGCACTACGTGTACTGTTATACTGCTTGTACCTAATGTTATACAGGAAAAATGTAGTAAAATTGTTTTTATTATTATTTGTTTTAAAGGAGAAGTTGATAACTTTGTAAGGTAACAAGCTAACTGCCAATGATTGGCACCAGCCTGTCCAACAGAAAGCCAGTTCCACTTCGCTCTTTATCCCCTTTAATGCTTCGAAGCGGGTCAAAGTCAAACTGAGATTCACTCTCCTTCTGGAATAAGCTTCTTCTGCTTGTCCTATCACCTCACTAGGAATTTATTTCTTTTTGTCCCTGCTACGTTCGTATCTGTAACTCCAGTCTGTGTGGCATCCAGTCGCTGTGCTCCCAACCTCACCTGCACACTGTTATTGGCTGAGGAAACTGCACCCCTTCTGGTTCCCCTCTACACCCAGTCTCATCCTGAGCAGCTCATGAGACAAGCAAAACATCAAAATACAGGTCGAGGGCGTTGTGTCTGCGTACACAGTCCCTGCCACACATTTACAAAGGCCCAGAAGTGATGATTGAGCAGCATTACTTTTGTATAAGTCTATGTTTTTGTTGTTGTTGTCATTGTTTTTTAGGAAAATCCTACTGACTCCACCTTTAAACTGACCTTGATGTGTAAAGTTTCCCTTCAAGATGATAAAAAGAAGGCAGGTTAAAACAACATAATCACTCCTCCCATTTCTTATTTTTTACATTTCTCTTAATTCTTTCTGAGTTTCTTGGGTCACAAAATGATTTGAGTTCTTTGAACAGTTTTCATTTTGTCTGCAAAAAAAAAAAGCAAAACTGTTAACAGACTACAAACAAATCATTTTAAATAAAAGGGCAAAAAGTAAGTCTGGTTGATTAAAAAATGTATTAACCTACTGAACATTTACTGATGGTATTCTGATAAAATTGTTCTTCACTTGTGAATTAAACAGTCTATGAAATTTTAACTGCTACAAATGAATCTCCACTGAGTAGTCTATGGCTTTATTTAATTTCATCTTCATATTCATGATACTTATACAGTATTTATGCGTAGATTTGGAGTGGCTGATTTGTTTTAGCATTCTTATGAGTTGACTGTACAGATGCAAACATTCGTTCTGTATTCCTCACACAGACCTGTTGAATAAGCTCACAGGATTCACTGTATCACAGCATTCAATGTCACTTTGCTGCCCTAATTGCTTGTTACTGCTCCCTCTCTTGTGTTATGACTATCAGACACT
>JAQFJB010000022.1:792561-802672 GCA_029874875.1 Naso minor
TTGTTTTCCTTATACAATGACAGTTTTTCTTTAAAAAATAATGTATATATTGCTTACGGTATTGCAATTAATCACAATATATGATATCATAGTGGTGGGGAAAAAAATCAATTCTTAGATGCATTGCGATTTGGACATGGACAATTCAAAATCAATTAAAAAATGTCCAATAATCGATAATCAAAATTTTAAACAACATCAAATAGACGGAACAAAAAAGGCAGAACAGTGCACCGTGCATGCGAGCAGGCTGTTCCACAGGTTGTAATGGATCCCCGCATTCGCTGTGGGCACTGTCCATGAGACCGCATTTTTGCATTGCTGTCCCGAAGCGTCCTACGCCTGTCCTCAGGCAGTTGAGGGCTGTCCATTGCTTTCAGTGCAGGTGCTGGCTGAGAACATCCGTGGGGTCCTCAGTGTAGTGGTGAAGCTTTGATGGTTCCATCAGTCTCCTCCATCTTGCTTTGACCCTGGCAGCCTTGGAGGTATTAGATGGTGTTGTGCGGAGCAGCTCTTGGGGGTGCGTGGCAAAGGGGCGCTGGGACTGGAGATGCAAGCGTTGTGGCATCTCCGTGGTAATCTTGTGGAGGAGGTGGGATTCATTTGCCTGTGCCTTTTGAGTGAGGGCTAGCGTGGCAATTGGTTTGCTGGGATGGCTCGTAGACATCCGGAGGCAGTCTGTACGGCGGTGTTGAGGGCAACTCCAGCTTCTCCTTTTGGCGAGATCCCTTTGGCTTCTACAAAGTTGACGGAAAGTAAACTGGACCAGAACCCTGCTGTATGTAGGAATGCAGCCCCCTGATTCAGGTACTCATATCAAAAAATTTAAGCTTAGTCTTGTCTATTAAACTGGATGTGGTGTAAAGCAGTTAACTCCAAGTGAATTGCAAATAAATTAATCATACAGGGAAAAAAATTCAAAAGCTTTTTCACCTACTCATGTGGTTTAGCATTTTCCCCAGCAATGCAAAACCATGTCACTTATCAATTTTCAGTCTTGCAGGAGACAAATTGCTGTGTTACTACAAATGAACTCACGGTCAAAAAGTAAAACCATGAGTGTGCCTGGATATCTGAAAATGGCTTTGAGTTTAAATGGATTAAAAGCCTTGTCAGCTTGAAAGGACACATCAGGTCACAGTAAAAGCTTCATCAGAGGCGGAGTGGAACGACAACTTAAAACGGCTGCTCAGTCGTGTTTCATGTAGACAACAGATTACGTTTTCCGCAGCTGCCATCCTCACTGCCATGTCTGCTGTGCAGTAACAATACACGGACTATTAACTCATAAAACACACATGCAGTTGATCAAGACTGCATTCAGAGAATAGAAAAGTGAGGCGGAGCATCGTTTCAGCAGGATGAAGCCGATCAAAAACTGTTTTATTTTATATTTAAATCACTGATCGGGTTATTTGACATTTCAATTGGCCACTTTAGAGGATTTAATCCCTACACAGGAATGTCATACGATGGAGCACTCTCCATGTCAACCCCAGCTCCATCTGAACCAACTCCGCTCTGCAGTCATTCAGCCAACTGAGAGTTAAATGAGCTAAGTAGGAGAAGATTATGGTGGATTATAGCTGGATGCAGTAAACCATCTAAATGCTGTCACTTCATGATGGAGGTGAAGAATTATGGTGGTTTGTACACTCTGCATTTATCATGGAGACTACAAATGTGAGGGAGAACAGATGCACAACACATTACTGATGCTGTTAGAACAGAAGTGCCACATCAGGGCATACAGGCTAATGTGCTGTGAGTGGGGAGTTTGGATGATTTCTTCAAGACCTCGTAAGTCACAACAGTTTATTATCATGGTCACACTCACATCTTTACATTCCGTGCTGTTTATCAAACTCCAACTGCTACTGGTGAGACTCAAATTTGAAAGTGAATTTAACTTAGATGCGTGTGTAGGAAGATTGGACACAATGAGAAGGAAACAAAGAAAATACCTGCAAATTGTTTGCGTAAGATAAGCACCTGAACACCTGCTACCAGTGTTTAACAGCTGTGACCTTCACTGAGGGAAGTGTGGAGGTGTGCAGACATACATTACATTTCCACTGCTTTTTATTCATCACTGAATAAAGGGTATTTGAATGAAGCTTGTCTTTGGTTTCCTGGGTTGTGGATTTCAGTTGCTGAATATCATCATGCAACTGCTTACTCAAAAGTGTCTTGAAATCTCTTTTTGGTACAATCCTCTCCTCAGCAAATGTCCCCAGTGATGGAAGGTCAAAGGTAAAGGTAAATGTACTTCGTTGGTCACATATACACAGTACGTAATTTGTAAATCAGAAGGTGCCAGAATGTAAAGTGCATATGAGAGTGGTGGGATGAGGGGGCGGGCACAGGTGCCGGATTACACGCTGAAAGAATGCCATATACACAAATACTGTGCTGTGGCGTTTACACAGGCCTCAATTTCAAAGGATTTACATGATAAAACTGTTATGGCAATATTTTAAGATTATCTTAACTACACAAGCAAATGCCCACATCACTTCATGTGGGGCCTAGAGTAGCAATTAATTTCTCGACAGCTCTAACATATACAGGAAGACAATCGCTAATAATAAAGAATCAAACAAGCTTTCTAAAATTTAATTAGGAATAGTATTGACAGCAACAAACTGCTCCCTCAGTTCCTCTGGGATGTCTTTCCCTCCTGAGTCTCTGTACTGTCTGTAGGCCTGTATGACAGTACGCAGGCTGTTAATGTCAGAGCGCTGACACAGCAATGCAACTCAGTCTCTCCATGCATGGCACCTGCATCCTCGGGCCAGTATTGTGCGTAAAGCACCTTCCACTCCTCAATAAACATATCTGCCCTCTTTGTGACAGCATACACTTCTTCAAGTTCTTTGCCAAACAAACTGCCTCTGGTTCAGTGTTTCAGCACTGGGTTTCTCCCGTTCACTGTGATGCCTGGAGAGAGTTCGCCTCAGTGCCCCGTTGCCCTGTGTGCTAAAATGACCGCAGTGTCACACACTCAGGGTGAGAACCTTCAAGTTTCTGGATGGAAAAAGTCCAAGAGACATTCCAGTCCCTGACCTCACAATCCAAGATGGCTACTATGTGCATCAACAACATTGTAGTAATATTCTATTTATTAGCACTTTTGTCTTACTTCAGCCTGTGGACACATTGCTATAGTTTCTGTATTTGCGAATTATCAACTGGGTTTGCTGAAAATAGCTAACCTGGCTAAAGCAAACCCCACTTCCCCCAACCTGTAAAATCTTGGTTTTCCCCCTCATTGTGCTGGAGCTAGAGTGTGACGTCATTCAGCCCTGACTACCAGCTTCCAATTAAATGGAGTACAGCACAGCTTCTTGTCATTCCTCCAAAGCAATCACCCGTCTGCCTACTTATTCACACACCTGCTTCCGCTGATCATCAGCCTTGCAGTCCTTTGAGTTCTCCCCACCTGCATCTCATTCAGTAATTACCCTTGGACTATAAATTCATTAGCGTCCCTCCTTTGTTCTTCGTCAGATCGCCTGCTTTAGTTCGCGTTTCTGCTCCAGTTTGAGTCTTTGAAAGTTTGATACCTGTGGAGTGCAAGTGCTTTCATGTGTTTCTTCTTCCTCTTGTATTGAATCCTGTTGTTTGTTCCTCCCTTTGCCTCTTATATCGCCTGCATGTTTAAGCACCTGTAAGTCTGTTTACATCAAAAGCACCTTCACAACATCAGCTTGTCTTGTGTCAGCATTTGGGTCCAGAGCAAACCAAACTATGACACGTATTCTCTCTCTTCATGTATTTCTTGTTTTCTCACGTTCTGTCTTCATCTCTCAGCTATTCATTTATCAAGATTCAGAGGTGACAAGGATTCTATACGAAGGTACTGGAACAAATGGCCCCCTGCCCTGCTATCGACAGGCTCCAGTCAATTGAATTTAATGCTTGGCTGCCCTTGTGTTTTCTGTCTCAGTCTTGCAAACAAACTCATTTGTTCTAATTTCGTGATGCCTCCATTTGCATCTGCGAGCTGTTAACATCAACTCCACCCTCTTGCGGGGCCATGCTTGACTAGGGTGGCATCCATTAATTAACCACTTAATCAGAACCAATTAATGTAATAATGCACGGCTTGATTAACAAAATTGCTATAGGCATTTCAAAACAAGGTATCTAGTAAGCAACAGAAATAGGTTGGAAATGGCAGGTAATTATTCCCTGCCATGTTAAGCGAATATCGATGGATAACAATGTGGCTTTATTGAGCTTGAGAGGATGGGAGACAATTATTTTGTCAGCGTGAAGGCGAGAGATGACAAGTGCCGTCTGAATCATCTTAACAGCGAATGAGACAAATCCAAGACAATTGTGAGAGCATTTGAACAGACTCACATTTAAACAGAAACTGTGAGAATGGAGAGTGAAAGCCTTTCACCTTCAGACTTAAAAGCTGATAATAGAATAAGAGCAGCTATCAAAAGCTCTGGCGTACAGTATTCCTGCAATACACACGCAGTGCAGATTCATTTCTGTTTTTGACAGACTTACACGGAGACTTCTCTCTCTCAATCTAGGTCACCACTTCTCTTTTTCCATCTGAGGTCCAGTATTAAGGCACTACTTTTCAGACAAATAACGCATGGGCAAAAAAAAGGCTTTCTTTGCGAACCATCATGTCTTTGAGTTGTGGATGTCAACTCCCTCTGTCTTCATCTCCTCACGGAAGACCTACCTAACATGTACTGATGTCATCACCTCCGTTTGGGACACAAGCTCGCTGGTTCATGCAAATATAGAGAAGCACACACACATGCACTTGCACACCCTGTGCAGTGGGACTCGAGACTTTCCATCCCCAATCTCGGCCAGAACATTGCACTCAATAACGGCAAAACCAGAGGTGCAGAACAGAGTACAAACGAGCAAAAGAAAATCCCAGAGTCTGAGAGCTCAGTGCGCTGTTGCGAATTTTCTGCCTTCCTGGATCACTGCGCCTGAGCGTTCAGCCGGACCGCTTCAAAACACACGAGCAGCTGCGCCCACACACACAGACACAGGAGAACACACACAGAGCGCACACGCACAAGGCAGCTGTCAGTCACTCTGCAAAGCTTCCTCAGGCACATGAAGGGGCAGCTGCTTAGTCAAACCTAAAAACTTGTCTGTGTAGCCTAACACTCATTAATACACAGACAGCATGTTACAACTCGAGATTAGTTAAACGTACTTTCCAATGACAAGTCCCAACTTCAAATATCTGCAAGATCATAATCTGTTTATTTGACCTCTGCTTATCTTGTTGTTTTATTTCATTAATTCAAAACCATTCTACTGTGTAATTGTGTCGTCTGAGAGGCTTGCTAATGCAATCATAAAAAAAAATGTGCTTTTTGATTAGCTCACGATAGCACTACAGTCACAAGCCATTCATTGTAATTTAAAGCTGAACACCAAAAAATATGATGCCACTCCTGTGCGCCCGAGATAAGAAGTAGATCATAGCTGTCGAAATCCTCCTCTAGCAGATCAGCCATTAAATTAATACAAAGGTTACGTTATAATATTAATAAAGGGCCTTTTTGAGATTCAGCACTCCTCGACTGCTTTCTTTATTTCCAGGTCACACGCATGCTTGTGATTTCTGTGTAAAATTGAATATCTGCGTAACAGTCAAGAGGACTCGTAGTTAATTCTCCACTGATTCCTGTATGTTGTATGAACATTTTCACTCGAGCACAGGAACACAGAAACATGCTGGGCTCTTCTCAAAACGAAACAAAACTTAAAAATAAAGTAAAATCTCAAACAGTTTGAGAAATAAGATGCGTCAGCTAACCATAACAGCCCATGAGTGACCTTCAAACTTCAAAACTCTCCACACCTGACAGTGCAGCCATCACTCCTGGAGTTCTCTGCAGTGGATAGCCAGCTCCTCAGCCTTAGTTATGCTGATCCACAGAGCGGGAGCTTAATGCAAAGGCTGCTTCATCAATAAGTTATAGCAGCTCATTTCACCTCACCAGCGAGCAGACTCCAAGCCTTGCAGGCACTTCCTGCAAAGCGTGAAACAATACAGTGCCATGGAGGGCTTGTTAAAAATATATAATCTCGAGAGACGGAGCAGTCGCTCAGGAATGCATAAGCAGGTGCGTTTGTCATCGGCGCCTGCGTTCATGAATGCATGCGTGCGTGTTCAACAATGTATGTGTGCATTCATAAATGTGAGTAC
This sequence comes from Naso minor, assembly GCA_029874875.1. Taxonomy (NCBI): domain Eukaryota; kingdom Metazoa; phylum Chordata; class Actinopteri; order Acanthuriformes; family Acanthuridae; genus Naso; species Naso minor. Next base: position 798,767 of record JAQFJB010000022.1, read on the forward strand.
GTTGGATATTTTGTGTGTTTTTCAGAGGCAGTGCTGCTGTAGCTTTACTTCCCTGCAGGTTCTAGCCACAAAAATAGTCCATGCCACATACTGGTACATCGTACGAGTGAAGGGGCCAGATAACGACGCGCATCCTGTCATGTTTCATGCATTCTGATAAGGCAGCAGACGCAGGCAGAGGAGCTATGAACAAGGTGAGCGGCCTACAGGGATGACAGGCTGCAACTACCAGTGAACCATGTTGGTACACAGCCATCCTCTTAACACGTTGGCTGTACCACAGTGCAACTCACAGCTCATAATGTTGCTATAGAGATAAGACAGGTCAACATCTCAGTGTGGATGACACTGTATGTTCCTGCTGCTGTATCTTGATGCAAGATTTCTGGAATCATATTGCGCATGTGGGAGGTCAAAACAGTTTTCTGTGATTGACTTCTAGTGGGGAGTTGTGCAAGTCATTGCTGTAGGAAATGCAACAACACGTCATTTTAAGGATAAATATAAGTCCAGTTAGACGTCAGTGCAAAAATGCAATGGACATTAGGGAGTGTAAATTATGGGAGAGACCCTCTATTCTGACAGATAGCATTACTCAGTGATGCAGACCACTGAACCATCAATTTGTCCATCTGTTTCTTGCTCTGCACTATCTCTTTCATTCACACCCCTCCACTCTTTCTCTCAGCTAATCTCCCCCCTCCATTGCGTTTCTCATTTCTCTTTTGATTTGGCTCTCATCTCTCTCAATCATCTTGTCTCTCAGATTCCTGTACTCCATTTCTTTATCTCAATCACTGAGGGTGAAGAGAAAAATTATACCAAATATCACACTGCAGTGCACTTCACTAATGAGAAGATGGGGCTGTGCTGTAATAATGTGGATGTTGTCTGTGTATGTTGGGTTTTTTTCGTTCCTCCTTTTTTTGTCTTTTTTGTCTTTTTCCTTGCTTCCTTCATGCATCTCTCTCTTCCTCTATTTGTCATCAGAACCTGGTCCTGCAGACGCCGCAGCTATTATTCACTAACCGGGGTAGAGCAGCATGTCTTGTCTGTGTTTCGCTGACTGCTCGCACTCCTACGACCCTGCGTGTCTCCTCTGCTTGCTGGTTAAGTGGCTGTTGCTTTGTGCGCCGCCAGCTGAGCATGAGGCTTCAAGTTTCCAACTTACTCTCTGGAGTTCAGGGAAGTTCTGCACATCCAGTCTGACCTGTACCACCCCATTGTGCCGACAGATATAGCTCTGACTGAGCTGGCTTCAATAATTCATTCCGAATCAAAGCGAGACAAAATAGATTGTGGTAAAAGACATTACTTTCCACTTGGAAGGAAGCAGAGTTGAAATTCAAAGCTGCAAGTCTTTTGCATGAGATGAAAGTTCAGCTGACAGTTAATAGTTTATTGTGCTGTGAATAGAAGCTGACATCTGAGCAATAAATGCACACTGTATACTGTGACTAATAATGTATACTTCAATATCATGTCCACTTTATTGATAAAAGACCATAGTAGTGTTATTGCAAATCTTTTTCTTTTGTCAACATCGATCACATAGGTTACATAAACCTCACCCATTTTTCCCAAAAAGCTTCATCTATGAGATCCCGTGTTAGTTTATATTTTGTCCATATTTAGTAAATGTTGAAGAAAGTACCTGAAAAGGTGCAGCATTAGTTAAAAAGAATACCTGTGTCAAAATCCTTCCGCATGCTAATATTCAAGCTAGGAAGGCAGCACTGGTAAGGAACCATTTTTCCAGGCGTAACAACTTTTGTCTTCACAGCCTCTGTCTCTTGCTCAGCAATTTTTGATCAAATAATCACAGAACTTCTTTTTAAGAGAGTGAATTTAGAACTTTGACGTGTTCCTATGCCCTGTCTCAACATGAATGGCAGTGAATGGGGTTTAAAAATGCAGTCTGAGATCGACTAAAGTATACAAGGTCAATTTTAAACGATTATATAGAAATGGAGCAATCTCTGCGAATGGTGAGAAGTCAAAAATAGGCTGGTGGTCTTTTAATAAAGCAATGACCTGGTTTTTTAAATTACACTGATTAAAGTTAAACTAAGCAGTTATGACATTTTTATGCTGTTTTTAATTATTTTGTTTTGTGAGACTGTATTAAGTACTTATGAGCACTAATTTGAAAACTTTAACTGGGTTTACTTACAGTTTTAGTGCTGGTGATATTATTCCTGGAGGCCTCCTGTACAGTAGTGCTCTCCCCTTTCATCTCCTCACCCCCTGCCTCTCCGCCCCGCAGAGGCCCAGCTTGGTGGCGCCGGCACTCTCGTTAATCACACAGTGTCAGGCCTTTAATAAGTCCTTGACGGGGGTTTTGCAGTGAACGACACTCTTTATCAAAGGTTTACACTGCCAGTGTGTCCTGGAGAAAGATTGATCCCACCTCGCTCGGGTCTGCCCTTCATGCTGACTGACGTAGCAACACCCACGAAGCCAGCAGGACACGGACATGTGCGCGACTCAAATCGCGCAAGGGTGAGAGTGTGCGTTTGGGTGGCGGTACCACTGTGCTGGCACCAGACGGCTGCATCTGGGTGATGGATACTTCTGCTTGTTTCATTTCTCTTCCAGCACCCAAGCCTGCGTGATTCTGCATCTCCAAATGCAAAACACTCCCATTATAGATGCTGTGATAAAGTGATGTTTTAACCTTGCCTGCCTCTGGCTGGAAAGGAAGCAGCCAATCCACTTAACAAATGAAGTAATATCAGCAATCAGTTGGCCTTGTCACTTTACTTGTGGATATTACACTGTATGTGAGGCATTATCGGAGCTCTGCTGGCCTTGTCAAGAGAGGGGCTGAAAATCTGAATGAATTAGATGAATATCAGATCCATCAAATCCAAACTTAGCCTGACCTGTCCTTAAATCTGTCAGAATAAGACATAGAATAGCTAGAGAAGACAATGAGTTGGCTACGCAGGGCTCCTTCACTTTCCAAGGCATAATAATGAACTTAACCCAAAGCTTTTAATTTTTTCGTCAATGGCTTGCGAAACCAAAACAATTCCACATCACAGAATTAGGATTATTTCAATATTAGATTCAAGGCACAACCCACCAAGCTGTAGATTTGCAATTGAATTCATAAATCTATGTTGTATTTTTAAGTCACAATCCACTCACTCATAGAATATGTGCACCAAGAATGTAGGAAAAGTTGTTTTTTATTTTTTTTAACCACCTTTTTTTTAAAATTCAATTAACTTTCTAAACAGTAAATTAAAAGCCCTCAATAGGACTAACTGTCAGCAGCAGTCCCATTAGCCTGAAAACTTGAACGAGATGTGATTGACAAAGAAAGCGTCTATTCTGTGCAATTAAAAGCACATCATTGAAAAAATAATCAAGGATTTTGTTGGGAACCTGTCAAACGAGCTTTAAGAAGGTCGCAACTAATTTTAGAGACGATGAGGCAACAGACATGAAAGATTTTTTTGTGTGTTGTGTTTTTTAAACTACGACAGCGTACATTTACATAGACCTGAGACAGGTGCCACAATTAGACAAACATTTCCAGAGTGGAAGGTGTTTAAAGCTTATCTTATGTTTAGGGAAAATAAAGCAATCAGTGAATCAAATAACTAAGTTATTTACAAACATGTCTGGATTGACCGAATGTTTAATTTGAATGATAAGACACAGTTTTGAAGAAGGGAACAGAAGAGATGGTTGAAAGGGCTGGAATTTGAAAGGAAATCTAAAGACTGTTTAGAAGTGAAAACCAGAGAAAACAACTGAAAGGGAAGCAGATTCTTGGACTGTTGACTCCCTGATTATCAGTTTCTGAATACAAAAGATTTTGAGAGCTCAAAAACGGCCTGAAGTGGTTTTTCCACTGTATCTAGCTGCCGTGTGGTGACGTATTTTTGTGTGAAA
>JAQFJB010000022.1:812828-824497 GCA_029874875.1 Naso minor
TGGTACGGCATTGCCTGCGTTTAGTGTATTTTTAAGCAGTAGTTTGAGAATGTCGCCCTTTTTTCACCACTTGAAACTGACCAAACAGCGCCCCGGCTCTCTCAGTTCCACATCACGGGTTTTGTAGTCCAGATGTATTTTGGTCAGGGCAAACATTGGGACACTGACATATGTTGTGTAATGTAAATGTAGAATCAAAACAAAACTACCAACGAACCATCAGCTTTCTTGTCAGACTAAATGAGGCGGGTTGTGGAGCAAAGCTGTTTGACCAATCTACTTTGAACGCCTCCATTTTGAAATGAAAAGCATAGCACTCACTTAGTTATAAGAGGTTTGAAGATGCACGACCAAGCACAGCGACGGGATTTTTTTTTTTTTTTGTATTTTCTGCCCTCAGTTGAGCCTCCCAGGCAGCCCTTGCCCGCAGTAACGATATCACAAATAAGCTATTAAATCAAGTTCATGTTTTTAGATTTACGCTGAAGATATTCAACTTCGGTGTCAAGGGAAATATAGGGATCTGTTTACTAATCTTTTTTTTCTATTTCTCTTGGGCAAGGGTACTGTTCGTAGGAGCGATACAAAGTAAAGCAGACTGCAGTTAATCGGGGGCACAAAGACCACTGATATAACTGTTTTCTATAATATTGAATCTATCAGGAGAATTCCTATCAAGGCAGTTACTTCAAATTCCTCATGGCTGCACTGAGGGAATATTAATGACAGAGTGCAGTGAAGCTTCAAGAAAGCACTCAGTAGAGTGCAGATGTCCACTACGACCTAACAATCTCTTCAAGTAGCCATAGCCTTCACAGCCCAAATTATAAAATTGCTGACTGGTTATATGAGGCAAGTCAAGAGAAATTTTTTTCACATCAGCAGTGTACTTGTTAGTTGACACAACTGGTTCATATGAGGGGCTGATTTTGGCTTAATTGTTGAATGTTGAATGTTATTATTTGAGTTTTAGTTATTGAGTTGTGTCAAAGGGATACAAATTCCTAAAAAAACAAACAAAAAAAGGTTTCTTTTACATTAACATGACTGAAAACCCACCTTTATTTTATTTATTTATCAATTTATTAACCGCTATTTTACCTCGAAAGATTATTGAGAAGGCATACTCATTTACAATGGTGTCGAGAAACAACAACCCAACAACAATGCAAAACAATAAAAATAGAAAATTTGGAATAAATACAAGTAAACAGATTACAAAATTTGCAATTAAATCATAACAACAACAATGCAAGATCTAAATAGATGCTTTTAAGATGATTTTAAGATGCTATACCTCATATTACTAATTACTACGACCGCTGCTGCTATTATTACTACAAATATCCAACTTAAAACTAAAAGGATAATTCATTTACAGTCATGCTAAAAGAAAACATCCTCAATTAAAGCTGTTGTTGAGTTTATTCATTTATTTTTTTAGTGTTGATTGCACACCTAAGCTCTTATCTGGAAATAAGTATCTGCTTTTAAATTGTACTGTATGTCACTAAGTGATGTTACATGGTGAACAAAAGGGGATCAGCTGCAGCATGGTTTGATTTGCTCTGATTCAGCCATAATCCCATGTATCGATTATATCACTCCTGTGAATGCATTTATGGAATCACATTGGCCATTCAAGTGCACTACCTAAAGCCTCTGGGGAGATCTGTTCAGTGAGCAACACACTTGTCGGCCACTGACCAAAGCTGACGAGACCATTCCTTCTTGTGTGCTTTAAACTTTCCCCGGAGAGCAAGCCTCCGCTTCCTTAAACAGGGTAAATTGAATTAGGACATTCTTGCAGCTGGCAAGTGTGAAATTGAGTTGAAGTGTACCCCGAGGTTAGACATGTGAGATGCAGGATTTAAACACCCCAACAGAGCAGAGCGGGATCAAGCTTTGTCTGCAAGCTGATTTCTAAATAAACAATAAGATGAGAGATACAGGACAGCTGGAGTTCACTCAGTTAGGGCAGCAAGGAGGTTTATATTTGCACGTGGGTGGGTGCACACGCATGTGTGCAAGCCTGATTTCGAGTGTGCGCATGTTTATCGATGCGCACTGGGATTATATCACCACAGGAACAATAAAGTCGGTAGAGTGATATGCAAGCTGTCTGGAGAGAATTTTCCAGCAGAAGCCTTAATCTCATTCCTGTTGCATCTTACAGAGCCTAAAAACACAAACATGGAGAGAAACGATAACATACTCTGCTGGCCTACGTTTTTCATCACAAACAGGACGGGTATTCATCTGTCAGTCATGGCTAATGCAGCCTGTTTGTTCAATTCAGCTTGTCTGTTTCACTCAAACCAAACTAGATTCATGCACAAATCCAGAAACCTTTTAGGTGGTAAGATGAAAAACATCAATAAAGCTGCAGCAAATCTAGAAAAATGCTACTAACAATACCAAATTCAAAAAATTAATAGGGGATTGTCTCACTCTGGCTGAGCGACTCTGCTCATTGAGTTGGTGTTTGGCTGAAGAGAGCCATAAAAAATTTTCGGGCAGACTGCGGTATGTTTTCAGTGTTTCTCTTAAATATGCATCCTACTGCATATTTATTTCTGCTGTCACTCATGAGTATGAGGCAAGGATTCCCATCCATTTAAATGAACAGAAGAAGCTTGCATCCATCCATCCATCCAGTGTTTGGTCTAAATCATCTGCATGAATGTGCTCTGGCCTCACAAAATGCTGCTATCCATCACAGCACAGCTTGGCCTTGCTCTGTGTTATGACTTCCTGTGGCAAATGATAACACCGCATACAAACGTCCTCAAGGTCACTGTCCCTTGTCCTTTTCCTCTTTGTTCCCTCTCTTACCATTTCCATTTCCTCTCTTCTTCTTTCAAAATTTTCCTTTCTCTTTTTTGTCGACATCACTTCTTTCTCTTTGACCACTGCAGCCGACACTCTCATCTTCCATCTCTCACCTCACCGTTATTTCCGGCCTTGATGCCAAGTATTTGCTTTATCAATCACACTTTCCATCCATTCTTTCCCTCTAGCAATGCACTTTTCCATCAGTCACTGCTCTCCACCCTCGTTCACCACTTTTCACCCCTTCCTAGTGATGGTTAATTCCATCAGTCACTTGAATCTCACACAACCTCACCAAGCCCAGCCACTTCCATCAGAGCGTTAATCCATTTAAGAGTGCGAGAGGCTTCCTGCTCTGCTGGTGTGACTGAGAGGTGAGGCCACAGCGAGAGGGACGGAGAGAAGAAAAGGAGGCTTTGTCAGGAGAGATATAAACACTATGTCACAAAGCAGTGACAGTAATTAGTATTTTATGGTCACGCTGAGAGATGTATCAGTTGGAACTGAGTCTGAAAGTCAATCTTGAACTGGGATTGAATCTAGGACCAACAGCAGGGAGGGTAGAGATAGAGCTGGAGGCACAGTGTTTAAGAACAGCTGGAGGTCTTGGACAAAATGAGGATTGTTTGGGCCAAGACCCTAAGTAAAGCTAGATTTTTGCTGCTTGAGCAAAACAAACGTAAGAATACCATGTCATGCAACCGTGTTGCTCGAGCCCGTACAGGTGTTTTAACTCTACAGTATAATTAACAGGCAAGTGCAGCCACAGCCGACTTCTCACACTGATTAACACAAAACAAGATTAGGAGTCTAGCAACTCTGAGAGGCTGCACATGTTTGTTCACCATAATAGTTTAATGCATTACCATGCTAACATTTTTTCAATTAGCGCTAAACTCAGAGTGCAGCTGGGGCTGATGGGAAATGTGATTAGCTTTGTCGTAAACCACAGTGTTTGATTTCTGAGCTGTGCAAGATTAAAAGTTAGGCAATCACCAAAGTTCTCATCATCAAGTCTTCACAACTAATCCTCAGGGGAACTTTATTGTCTGTACCAAATGTCATGACAAATACTCCAATATGTAGTCAGACATTTCACTCAAAAGCAGAAATATTAGCCCTAATGGTTGCACTACAGGAAAAGTCGGGGCGTAACAAAAATCATTAAAAGTCATCCTCTGGGCCTGGACCTAAGTTATGGTCCAACTGGCCGATATTTTTGTTTTCAGAATTATGTCGCCAGTGTGTAGCCTGACTGTGCCTGATGGTTTGTTACACACAACCATCTGGGAAGGCTCCACTGGAAACCGTTTGGAAAAAGCAGGCCCATTGAAAAACTTTCTTGGCACGTGATTGGATAAGCCATCTTTCTGTCACCATCTTTCACAGACTGACTACCATGAATCAGATCAACAAACCATATGAACCGTGAAGCCACTTGGTAAATCAAACTCCTCCGCAGCCAGTTGGGAGAAGAGAGAAAAAATCTTCTCCATCAAGACAAGTTTCAGTGTCATTCCCTGCTCTTCTTTCAATAAAGAAATGATGGAACTGATGCTACAGCAGCATCTGTGCTAACCACATCCGTATAGCCGCCATTGTTGTTTTTTCTGTGAAATCTCTTCTTGCTGCGTCACACACAAACCACACCTGTAGCTCATGCCAGTACTTCCTCAGAGGACAGCGACTGGTTCTGTGACCAGGTTAACGGCCCAAAACAGACAGCTTGAAGATGAATTAGCGTGATATTGTGATCTTGCAAGTCCAGTTGCCTCACAAGGTTAGCTAGTGTGGCTATAAAAGGTTAAAGTAAAGTCCTGTTGTTGTGTCTTCTTGTTTAGAAGTTGAACTGAAAAAAATGTATGAATAAAGTTGACCTGTGATGCTAAGTCCTTTTACCACGACCAATTAGCTGACTTAGCTGAGGTTGTACTGGTTTAAAGCGCAGACTTTTCACACTGATTCATTACATAAAACTATCAAATACATATCAAAGATGTACTTCATTAGTCATAGTCATTATAATGAATATGCTAACATGCAATATGCTTACAAGGCAAAATTTGGTAAATACCTTCTACTCAAAAATATTTTTTTGTAATGTCCCCAAAAATGTCAGACCTTGACTATATTGAGCTGTATCTGGCAAATACGCTGGCAAAGACATTTACATTCCACTACTGTAAGAGGCAACATCTGCGGACTCCTTTAAAACCTGAGATCTAAACAAACACCAGTAATCTTGATTTAATACGTCACAAACTCTAAAGCCAATTGCAGGCAAACAAATCTGAAGCCCTCAGCGTAGAGAGGACGTGTCAGCTAAGAGAGTGAGGACTTGCATCAACACAACCACTAAGAATTTGTTACCACTTCAATAAGAAGCTAACAAGCTAACAAACATTGCAAACAAATTGAAGATGCAAACATCTGCTAGTTGCCAATATTTGTGCACAACGGACTCTTTATCTGAATCTAGTTCTGACTGTCTGCTCAAATATGTATGGCTGAATATATCCACGTTTCCCTTTAATGTTAACTAAAGAAATCTTTCGCCACTGCTCTGTCAACCTAGCGTAAGCAGAGGTGGCGGGGCAAGACACGAGGTCTGTGATTGGTAGATCCAGAACTTTTAAATTAGGGAGAAGGAGTTGTGCTTCCAGCTCCCTTTTCAAGGTGTTTCATTTCCCTTTTCATGTGGGTAATGATAAATATAAATAATCACAAAGCATTTTCTTACACATTTTAAAACACACCTGAAGAGGAACTTTAGCATCTTTATTAAAACCCCTAAAAAGCAACCATCAGTCTTTACAAGGTCCCTTCTAAATATCCTGCAGTTACACTCTCACTACTATAAGTTGTTGGTAAAGCGTCTATATTTCACACATTAAAGACTGGCGAAGAAACATTGGCTCTGCCCATAAATCATTGTAAGGCGTGTGTGATTGCCATCTTTTGCGTCTGTGTGTTTGTTCTGCAATCAGCACCTCTTTAACATTCAACACCATGCTCCATCTTTCATTTCAGTCACGTATTTATGCAAAATACCTAAACTTAACAGCTCACAGTCTAATACAAAGCACTCTTATATCTTGTCTTATAAAAAGTCTGACCATCAATGTGTGCATAAACTATTAGATTATAAAATAACCTGGAAAGAGAATGCTGATTGTTACAATGGCCACAAAATAGGGGGTAAGGTAATAAATTTGAGCTTGTCTGGAGTTGGAGTTGTCTGGAGGTGAGATGATGATACAGGTGTGTAAAATCTTTCCTTGGCAGAAAGGTTCAATTCAACCCTGCTGTAATTTTCTGCCTTGCGTTTTCAAGTAAACTTCACAAGTCTCATCCAGTCTCACAGTCTCAAATATGGTCCCTGTGGGGGAAGGAAATGCACTGAGGCCGGGAATGCACCCACAAAAGAAATAATAACGATGGAGGGGTGTTTATGAAATTGGGTAGAGGAAAATGAAAATGAAGACCTGAGATAATGAATAGGGGGCAGGAGTGACATCCTTTTTTTCATTAGCTAAAACACGAGTTTGAGTTATTTGTCATCATTTCATTCTCAGCTGTCATCATCTCTGATGAAGTGTAGTCATTTTGTTTTAATTCTGCTTTAATCTGATCAGCAGCTGTTCTGCTGTTGCTCTCTCTTTAATTTATTACAGGCTATTCCATCATTACAGCATGCTCATTATCTCCCTGTATGAGCGTTGATTCTTTCACTGTTATTGTGATTTCCAAATTGCACGGAAGGTGATATTACATGCCCAATATGACGAGTTGCTCTTTGAAACAATAAAAGGAATATTTCCCTTTATATTTTTACTATTCCGTTCCCCCTACCTCACTGTTTTTCATCGCTCGGTTTCTCTCGTGATTTTCTGACAGCATCCATCTCGTTTTATTTTTCTTTCAGTCTCTCAGTCAAACCCAGTCGAACTCTGCGCCAGCTATAAGTTTCACACATTATTTAACATCCTGCTAGACTGTCTCTTTCTTTTCATGTCAGCCCCCTTTTATAGGGTTTTTAATCATCTCATATCCGCCTCCTCCCATCGCTCTCTGCTCCTCCTCTCTCCCGCTCCATATCAACTTTATTTCCCGATCCCCCACACTTGGCTGCTCTCCTCACCTCAGTTGACCTTTTCAGAGAGAGAAACCCAGACAGGAAAAGAAACTCAAGAGAGATCGAGAGGCCTCACACCCAGACATAGGAAGGACCCTTTCTGCCACCAGTTATTCCTCAACATTCTGCTCATGAACCAAAAAATCGCATCACCCCTTCAATGCACGTTTGTGTGTGTGTGTGTGTGTGTGTGTTTGGGTAATTTCCATAAGTTGAGAGTCGGTCTCAAGTGGCTGGCCTGAGGGCTGATGATCAGTGGCACTTCCATCCTCCCTTATTTTGTCAGCATCAAGGGGACCACACGAACACACATGCCTATAAAAGCACAATGTCATAGGCATACATGCACACTCACACACATGCAGTCGTGCACACCACAGCTCCCGGGACTGTCAGCGCCTCGGGCTTGTCTCTGTCTCCCTTCCTGTTAACTCATCTGAGTCTTAAGCTAAATTTTTTTCTCTCCAAAAGCAAACAAATATACGGCAGTGCAGCACGAACTGCATGTTTTTCTTACAAACAGCTGACAACATGTGAAAAACTGAGACAAAACACTGATTCCTCAGTGATCTAGAGAACTCCACTGCAACAGACAGACATTCAAACAAGAGAATGAAGACACACGTACGCCATAGCAAAGCTTTGTTCAGGTTTTCTGCCTCATTCCCAACTGTGACCATTTATTTCCCTCCCTATGAAAGCTCCGCCATCCTCCCTCCTTCCTTCTGCTTTTTCTTCTTCTATCTGCCTTGGTCTTGTGGATGCTGCTGTAAAACAAGTGTGATTTGTTATTCCCAGTGGCATGGCCTGCTATCAGGCAGCCCCTGTTGTTGTGATAAAACTCAGAGGAGAGTGAACAATATCAAGGAGGGGGTTTCAACAGAGCGCCCAAAGTTTAATCTCTCGCCTTCTAGAGACGAGTAATAAATAAAAGGGACCTCCTCATCTACCATATCCTCCTCTTTTTTTCATCGTATTGTAATCCCAAAGATTTCGTTGGATTTGTCAGGTTATGTGTCGGGCAGTTTTGTCATTTCATGGATATCAAGCCAGGGTAAGGGTTAAATTCCCTCTGAAAAGGCAAGATAAAAGAAGCGCCTTTGCAGGCAGTGACACCGCCTTCCTTTCCAGCTGTGCTACGTGTTATTGTCTCATCACTGCAGTTGGACCAAGAGTTTGTATCCTGCCTGTGACCACTATATTAATTAGAACAGATGCTGCACAACTGTTATTTATATTGTTGATTCATCTCTAAATTAATTTTTAATGATTCCAACTGATTATTCGTTTAGTCTGAAAACTGTTAAAGGGTGGAGAAAAATCCTCAGCTTCACACAGCCCAGGATGATGCCTTCAAATTGCACGCTTCTTCTGACCCACAGTAGAGAATACAAATTAAAATCATAATTTGTCATTTCTGTCAGCTTAACTTCTAATCAAATTACTCACATCAGAAAAGTAGAAACATCCACATTAAGAGCTAATGACAGACTCAGAGACAGATGGAAAGGAGGACGCCAACTAATGTGACTGATCAAATAACTGAATGTTTCATCTCTCAAAAAACAGTGATAAGTAAAGAACTGTGAGGTGACATGACATTTCAAATTGAGCTTTTTTTATGTTTTGGTTATATAATGACAACAGTTACACAAAGACAACAAAGGAGCCTTATAATTAATTATGATACAACGAGCATCCAGTATTTTTAATATACTTCATGTCACACCTTTTCAAGTCTTTTCAGAGCAGTTACCAGTGTGCTGATAAGGTAGAAAAAGGGCGGCTCGCAGAAGCTCCTGAATGATGTGCGATGGTGTGAGTTAATCTCTGTCTCTTTTTCACACTCACACACACACACACACACACACACACACACACACATCAGTCAGAGGCTCAACCTGTTTCCCAGTTGTCTGCTATTGCCAGCTACCAAAGGCAGGCCCTAATTCCCTCCAATCACAACTACAAAGCCCAATCTCTCCACCCAGAGAGAGATCCAGCAGGATAAAAAAGATTGCCTCAAACCATTCTCTTTCTACACCCACCACTCAGCATTGTAACACACCCATGGCCACGTGTAAAGCCTCAGCTCAGTAGTCGACTAAAAAATTGAGATATCGGAACCCACCCACACTTGCAAACACATACACCCACCAGTTTATTGTTTGTCAGTTTTCATAACCTTCCTTATTTACTCTCCCTGTAATACAACAGAGTGAAAATTAAATAATGGAAAACAAGGGTGTGCTTTATTTGTTATTTCTCTCCCTTCTACTTTAAAGTTATTGAAAACTTGTTCTTGTCACCATTGTTTACCACTCGGCCTCGAGGAAAATTGCATCCACGCTGCTCTCTTCCAAATCCATTTACCATTTCTTTTTTCTCTGGGAAGTAATATAGCAAGAAGTCATGTGGCTCCTGCGGAGGAAATGCAACAGATGCCAGAAAGCTGTATGAACAATATGCATGACCTTTACTTTAAGCGTACTGATGATAACCTTTTGATAGCAACCCTTCAAATGTCTTATTTAATGAGCGTGGCACGTGTGGTGTTAGCATTAAATTTGACAGACATATCATCTGTAAAGTCCTTCCTGGCCAGAAAAAAAGAAATTGAGACATGGGTGCCACAGATGAATGTCAAGAAAATGGTGCTATAAAAAGAAGAGCCAGTAAAAAGCATCAAATTAATGAGCCGAATGGATTTTTTCCCCCAATTCCTTGTTGGAAGCTCTGCCTTCGACACTTCAGCTTCGGCGCGGTGTTGAGCCAGCCTGCAGCACCCTGGCTAACGTCTGTATACAGACAGATGATCCGACCTGAATCCAAAACTCTCTCCAAATCTCTGCCGCCGTGGCTCGTAATATGTCAAGAAAAGGGGAGTTAGGTTAGAAAACATAATGGCTGCTAGTGCAGCACAACTGAGACTGGGATAAAAATGACGGAAAATGTTGAGCTCCAGAGACAGAACGACCAAACTCATGTTTAAGAGATTTTGAATTGGGAATATCAGACTGGCCATATTTGGACAGGCAGGGCAAATCAGATTTGGTGAGTAAGGCCAATTCATTCTGGGATATGGCTCCCCTTCCATATTGGATCATAGAGGACTGTCATGCTGGGCAGTCGCAGGATATCACACAGCTGGTTGTCAATAAGATAATATGAGATGAGATGAAATTAGAACATTTAGGTGAAGTCGTGCCAGAACAGACTGGGACCAGTTTAAATCACAGACCACTTTACATTTCTTATTACTTAGACTGAAAGTATATTCTGATTTTTAAAGGCATTTTATTCGAGGGCAAAGCAATAATCACAATATATATTTTTTTATTTTGAAATCACGATTATTTAACATGATAATTAATTGGTTTTGACAACATCATGCATTTACTGAGTATTAACACAATCAGGCACACATTTCTTTTAAACGCTGCTGGCTTTACTGTTAAATACTAGTGAAATGAAAGAGAAAGATATGATTTAAAAGTAAAGAAATAAAATTGAAATACATCCTTAATTTATTAAAACAAAAACAAATAATGTATTAAGAATGCAAATGACCAACTATGTTGCATTGCACTGCCACAACCTGCCGCGGACTACTAAACAGTTTATTCATTGTTTCTGTGATCTGCATTCAAAATGTTGAGCATTTTGGGGCACATGTCCTCAGTGAGAAACAATGTGATGCATCGACGATTTCCTTACACACCTGTTTAACATTTTGCTCTCGATTTTAGTTTGTTCCAAGTCTTACTGGTGTTTTCGCACCACAGTTTGTTTTGTCGTTCTTCTTCACCAACTGCTCACTTGCTGCTTCCTGCAACTTATACTAAAGAAATCTCATAGTGACGAGAAGAGATGTGTTGTGACTCGCTTCTGCTGTTGAAACTTCTGTTTGGGCTTTGGGGGAGGGGCCAAGTGCATTCGCTGGCAAGGGGTGTGCTTGACTTACAGCACAGGACAGAAAGCGAGTAACTGGTAGACTCCTCATGCAGCACATAATTGTTTTCTCTTGATTATCTTATTTTTGATCACGGGAAGCCAAAATCGTAGTTGAAATTGAAATTCAATCGCCCAGCCAACAAATGATAAATGTGTAATGCCTGAGAAACAAACTCAGAGAGAATTATTAGGGAACTCTGCTCTTTAAATTCTCTGCAGCTTTACTGTTTTGATTCGGTCTTACTGGTCTAATCAGCATTGTTTAAAGCGGGAACTGGCAGCTGTTTTGGGGAATAAAAGCTCTGATAAAACCTATATACTTCCTGACAAACACTAATTGGCTCTGTCAGCTTTACTCAGCTGAGCTGAAGAGACCACAGAGAACTGCAACTCCTGGTGCATAATATCATGTTGTAAGAATCCAGAACCAACCGGAAACCCAAACAATCAGGTGAAAAAGGCCCACAGATTAGGCGAGAACCAGTCGCAGGTGGACAGGGGTGAAGAAATGGATGGTAATAGAATATAAGTAGTTGACTGCTATTTGTCATTCTACGCAGCAGCCTGTGAACACTCTAAATATTCATGGCAAGTGGAAAGGGTCGTTCACTCTCGTCCTCCCATCGTCGGGAAGAGTCTGGGTAAATCTCCACGTGAGAAATGACTCTGTCAGAACCCATTTCAGAGCCACAACTCAGCGACCCTGTCCACCCACCGTCCATGCATCAGTGCTGCCGCAGAGCCTCCA
>JAQFJB010000022.1:854525-867516 GCA_029874875.1 Naso minor
CTCCTGATTTGTGATAATCAGTCTACTGACTAACAGAACAGTGTGACTATCCTTCCTTGTTGTTTACCAATACTCCACATACCCCTTTGCCAGACATCTTGTTTAAGGAGGAGGAAAAGATTCAGATTGGCCTTCATGTCCTGTCAAGGTTTCACCTTTGCGGACAGCGTCCTTCAGAATATCCAGCCCCCCTTGGTCACATTGTTATTATTCGTCCTATAGGTTGATTGAAAAAGGTGAATGCTATTTTAATGGGCCTGTCAAGTGCAGAGGAGAAAAAGAGAGGAGGAATGAGAAAGTCGTAAGGAAGGAACAGGCATGCAAATGAAATAAGAACAATGTTTTAATAGTTCAGTCATCACAGCAACCATTCTCTGCCTGCATAGGAGCTTCCAATGCCTGATTTGAAGGACTGCCAATCTAAGATGACATTAAACAGAGCATAAAGAGATAAACATGAGTTTTCTTAAGTAGGCTGTAGTGTAAAGGTTACGGCAATTACTGTTCCATTCATGGATCTGAGTCCTCCAGCAGTGTTTGCTAAATTGCGCAGTGGCCTACCTTCAGTGAGGTGTGTGATGTCTGTCTGTTGTTTCTAACCATTTGTGTTCCAGTTGGAACTGCAGAGCCTTTTGTAGCTCAAAATGTTTGAAATGTTTGAGGAGTGCAGTTGGGCCCAGAGGCTAAGAGAGTGGTTATAGAATTTGCTGAAAATATTCAAAGACGTTGAATCAAGGCCGGATGGTTGAAGACTTTTCATCTGAGAAAAAATTGAAATGATATTTACTCAGTCCACAGACTTTGCAATGACAGGCAAAATACAAAACACAAAAACTGACCATACACAACCAATGATGAAAATATCGTTCCTAATTTGACAGCACGTGCACAGTATGTTTAAAAAAAACAAAAAAAAAACAACAATAAATACACAAACACTACAACTGCACATTGTTGTAAAACTGGTGATGTTATCTTTGTTTGCTTTTGTTTTGTCTGTTTTCTTAAGTTGCAGTGTGTGGGGCTTGGTGGCACTGTAAAGTTTGCTTTTTATCGCCACCCAATCTGCAATGTTTACCCACCATTTTCATAACAATATACACTGTACAATGCAAGCTTGGGCAAAACATCTGAAAGAAGAAACTGTTACTTTTACTAGTTTTGCCTTGCTGGCTGTAACAATGCATCAGTTTTTCATTTCCTCTGCACTTCAAGTCAGACAAAACAACGCAGGGTCAAACTCACTCTATTTTGCAAAGAGTGCACTTTGTGAGACATCTTCAGGGCATTCAGTTCATGAAAGAGCTTCTGAAACACTTCAAACATACAATTCATTTCGGTAGGTAACTTAAGTGATTTGCAAAAATAAAGCCTATGAGCAGAAGGCAAGCATTTGCAACATTTGTACAATGATACAATGAATGAAACCTCCTTCCCTTCAGTAATGATGGGGTGGGACCTTCATGTGGTGCACTTCCATGGAGGACACCAATTTGGTGACTGGACGCAATAAACTGTACTTTTTTAAAAAGTTCTTGAATGTGCGAGAGAGAGTTCACTTGGTTAAAATACCCACATGCATACAATAATGTGGGGGGGGGGCATTTTCAGAAAAAAAGACAAAAAAAAATATTATTAAACAAAATTGAATACGTTTTTTTTTCATGAAACAGCCGTCTCTAACACTGTAAATTTCAGATTTTACCATTTAGGTCCAACTTTTTACCAGTGAGAAACAAACAAAATAGATTAATTGATTACAGCATATGAATATTGTAAGACCTGTGAGCTTAAATGTAATGTTAAACTTACAGACCAACGATATGTTAGTGAGCACTGCAGAAGCGCACGCACCTTGGTTGCAAATAGCCCAGAGTTGAGGAACTCTGTTAAACTACTCCTACATCACACTGTTAGATTTTAGTTTTAAACTGTTGTCTGCATATCACAACAGACTGGCTGATTGAATGTTAGCTTACCTGACATAAAATGAGCACTCCAAAATGGGACATTTTTAATTTGGTTAACGTTCCAAGCACCTCTTTTGAGCGCTTTCTACCAAAAACATCTTCCATTAGCATAAAAAGGAGTGATTTGACAGTATTGTGTAAAATTTAAGGTCTTTTTGAACTGTTCTGCGATTCTGACATCGCACTGCACAACACGACATGTGTACCACAAACAACTTTTCCTGCAGTCATCGTGCACAGTCGAAACCGCATGATTTTAGTGTGACGTAGTGTGATAACTGACCCATATAGGCTGATGAAAAAGTCTGGTTTTGCCACTGCTGTTTAGACACAGTGATTCACTGGGTGTTTAATCAACTTCAGCCCTTAAGACCTTCGTTCCAGCAGTCCCCAGCACACTGTGAGTGATTTCTGCCTGAAAAAATATGCATGCATGTCCAGCATTTTGCAGTTTTTAGCTGCATCTTAACATTTTTTAAAAATGCCATGGCCAAAGCAAAAAATGTTAGTTTTGAGTCAAATTTGCCTGCCAGATTTGAAAAACAAGTCCAGAAGTCTGCCACATCAGTGACAAGTTTGAAACAACACACTGAGCTGAAACATCCAACCAGTCTTGGGAAATATCTGCGAGTGACTGATGATCGCAAGAAATCATTATCAAACGGTAAAACCACAAGCCAACAGCTGTATAGTTCCTCCATCACCGTTTAAAAAAAAACAAAAAACATCCAGAGAAGATTGTTCATTTTTTGAGACTGTGATTTTAGTTCTTAATTCAAAACTGTGAGCTCTAAATGTGAACATGGTTTCTTTTTAATCTGAGTGGAATGAACTTTGAGCTGGCTCCTGTAAGTGTGACCTTGCATAACTAAGGCTGCAAGAAATTTTTGGCTGGTCCTGGAAGGGACCTGCCCAACACATGACTGTGTCTGTGACTGACTGACGGACTGACTTAGCACAGTTGGTGTGTTCGGGTCTTTCCGTAGCTCCTCGGGTTTGCTCGCAGCATGTGTCCACGCCTGCCAGCCACAACACCTCAGTCATTTCACTCAACGCAAGAGGAGTTGAGAAGCAGGAGTTTGAGGAAGGAGGTTTGTTCCTTAACGCCGGTCTGCTTCTCTTTCCCTCCTGATTTTTAACATGGAACGGCGGTATTGTGTTTTACCGACCTAATTATGTCCGTTTATATTTGAGAGGAGACGATCTCTGTGGATCAGTTTTTGGACGGTCACAAGCACAGCATGCTAACTCTGCAGCTAACAGCTCATTGCTAAAAACTTGCTTAGACAGGAAGTTGTCTGTATGCTGTTTAAACGTTTAGCTTAGCTTTCTGCAAATCTAAAATCTCACAAACTCTTGTGTACTGCTGCAGACTGAGACAACCAGCCCCCCCCGCCCCCCCTTAACAGCACAGCAAGAGGACAGAGGAGATCCCATAGTGAACCATTCTTTCTAAACTTCACTCAGAATTGTTTGATGTCAGGAATATGATTACATCCACCAACATTTTAGATTTGTTTCCAATGAGATATTGACTTTATTTAGAAGCATTTGGAAATGCACTCAGAAATACCTAAACACTGTGTGGTCAATAATTTAGCCTCATTTATGAAAATTTTAATAAAAAGATAACAGGCCTACAGGAGTCTTCATCCCTCTCACTGCACCACATAATGCAAACGTCCTATTGTGCCTAGAAGCACAACTATATTATTCATCCTATTATATCTTGATTGACTTGCTGAGACTACCGCAAAACAACTTCTAATATCCAAAAATGCTCATGTTACACAGTACCTCTAACTATCACTAAAACACACCGGCCAAAAAAAAAAACATTCACCAAACGGGACCAGCCATGGATGGTCTCTGATTTAACAGGTGAAAAAACAACCCCAGACATACAAAGCCATACTGGAGATTCTTTTCTAATTGACTGAGAGGCCTTTCAGGGTATGAAAGTCTGTAGTTGCAAATGGGTGTTTGTGTGGATTTACAGTTGGTCCTTTGGTCCTGATGCAGGACTCGTATACATGTCTGCATTTTCTATGTATGATTGCAAGTATACGTTCTCCTCCTCATTTTCATTTCTGTGCTTGCTGTATGTGTGTATTATATGACTACTAGTTTTTGCATGCAAAATATGTATGAACGGCATCATCTTTGTTGCCCTAACGGTACACTGTGTTCTTTGACATTTCTGATCACGCTGCATAATGGCGACCCGATGAATACACATGGAGACAAAGAGGGAAAGAGGGAGAGCGCAGGTAAGAAAGTGCTGTTCCTAGCTGTCAGTCTTTTTCAGCTATTGTGACTAGACTAATAGATTTTTAAAAGACCAGAGAGTATCAAAGGCTCACATAGCTACTTGACAAGAACTAAGTATTCTTTCTTTGCTTTGTCTTTTATACTTTTCTCTCCCCGTACTTCTCCTACTCCGTCCAGAGCTGGTAGAATGCAAAACCAAACCAAGCATTACTGTCTTTGAGAAGCTCCCTGACTTGAAATGCTTCTTTTGAAAAAGCTTGTCAATGGTAACCATACAAAAATGCCATATTATATTAAGGTTGGCTCGCCAATACTAATGGTTACACCAATTCCCACTGCCTCCGTCAGAAATGTGTCCCCTGTAAAAGAAAATTGGCTGCTTTTGATGGAAAATTGTATTATTTGTTTTGAAACATCCTTGGAAATCCACTGAACTTGTAAATAACTCTTCATCAGTATGTTTTTTTGATCTGCTGCAGATGTGTTTTTACTCTTCAGCTGTTGAGGTTTGTGGAGATTGAAATGCCTTATAAGACAGCTCAGGAATATAAATAGCATGAATACTTTCTAGACATCAGTAGTAGGTTCCTTCCGCATTTGTTGCTCTCAATGTACCTGAGATCTTATTTTTCTTGTGTGTGTTTTTTGAGAACATATTGATCAGATGATGTTTGAAAATGGCCACAATAGCAGATAAGGAACACGGAGAACTATTATGACAGAAGACCAACAAAGAAGTCCCTGTAAGAAATCACAGATTGGGTCACATTAGCTTCAAAACCCAACATTACCCCTGTTTTTAAAAAAAAAAAAAGTATTTCATCTTTGTCCTGTATAGGAAGTGAAGCTTTTAGTTGGTACCAGCCTCTCTTCTGTGCTCTTTGCTCATTGTGAGAGAAAAGTAGTGACGAGAAACTACCAAAAAAATAAAAAATCACATAATGGCCTGTTGAGGTCTCCCTTTGCATTTGGTTTAGTGGCAGTATTGGCTGTAAAGACTTGTCTCGAAGTGAATTCATTAGGCTCTTAAATGGCATTGCTTGCCATTATCAACTATATAATGATGAAATTAATAAAGCAATGACGTTTATCACCATCGCAGATAAAAGTCTTTAGCACATTGGCACTGGGGAGGTTTAAACTTTATTATCTACACAAATACGACAACACTGATAATACTGGATTACAGAGCTAATATGTTATCCATGTAAACAGAGGCCAGTGAGAAGGAAATTATATCCCTGTGAGTGGAAAACCAGTCTTCGTAGAAGCACATGATGCCTGTGATTCATTTTTTCAATCAGTTTTGATTCTCCCCAAGCTAATTGCTGTCTATTTATAGTGTTATTCAAACTGTGTTGGTTTCTGCAGAATAGTGGATGGTTAACCAAGCAAGCTTTGAAGTGGGTCAGCCTCTCTGTTCCTGTGCACAACCCTGAAAAACAAAGTGGCACCGTACACCAAGTCCTTGAGATAATTGCAATGCAATGAAGTTATACATAAGATGACAGAAATGATGATGAATGGGTGGCCAGGCTAATAGAAAAGACTTCTCTGAGGGATATGAAAATGATTGACAGTAAGAAATAAAAGCTGGGACAATCAATGGCTATTGATTGATTTCACAGAGACAGAGTTCAGAGAGAGCGGCAGTCAGTGCGTGGTAGAAAAAAGGCAAAGGAAAATTATCAAGAATGTGCAGTAGTGCCATACTTAGAAGTGAATCATAAGCTGTGAGTTATTATATTTCTTGTACATAATGATAGGCGGGAAAATTTGAAACAAAAGGAGGTACCTTTGTTGGGAATATGATTAGGTTGTGACTGAGTATAGGCATGTACTGGGTCCCTGCCATGCACACTAATAATCGGGGCTAGATTGATGGACAGTTATAAATGAGATTATCAGCTTGCTTACCCCTGTGCTGCCAACCTTATTCTACTGAAATTAGTTTGTCTTTTGTTTTTCTTTGTTCTGGATTCGGGATATTAGTCAGATGAGCAGCATAGCACACTGCCTGCTGAGTCTCTGTTCTTCACTGTTATCATCAGATGCACGCAGCTCGGTCTGGATAAAAATCCACTGCAGACCACATATGCTGTGTTACACACAGTGAATCCAGTCGGAGTTATATTGGCCCTTTAAAGAGTTATGTAGATACATATCACCACTGGGTCTTTAATTTGTAGTATCCAGCAGCATAAAGACAGTCTGGCTTGTAAAAAGAATCCATTCCACAAGGAGTCTACCCTGTCGTGCTGTCGAGATCTTCTCAAAGACGATATGACTTGGACTTAGTGGACATAAGCCTGCAATCTTGGTCCGTGGTTATGACTGGCTAAGCCACTTTTGAACAGAGGTGGCAAAATTGCACACATTCTTTACTTAAGTAGAAGTAGCCCACAGATACTTGTGTAAAAAAAAGACTGATAAAAGTAGGAGTGCTGACTCAACTCTTTTACTCAAATAAAAAAAGTAATGTACAGGTTCTGAAATGCACTCGAAGTATAGAAGTAAAAAGAATTTTCCTGAAGGACCATATGGTGAAGAGTTAACTGAAACTCACATCATAGTCACATAATGCAAAGACTATTAAACTTAAAAGTAGAATCAGCGGGATTTGTCACTATTGTACCTAAAAGCGCCAGAAAATTAGTTGATTGTTGAATTTCATTCTCAAAATGTCAAATACCAACATTATGGGTTGGTAAAACGTCCTGAGCACATCCAAAAAGGCAAAAGCATTATAAAGCTAAAGTAACAAGCCTGTTTTGAAAATGTAAGGAGTAGAAAGTACAGATAATGTGTTCAAACGTAGGGAGTAAAAGTAAAAGGTTGTCATAAAATTTAATACTCATGTTAAGTACAAGTACCTGAAAGATCTACTTAATTACAGTAACAAAGTATTTGTACTTTGTTAATTCCCACATCTGTGTCTGAAGCTGTTGTGATATACTGTACAAACATACAGCTGTGACCGCATCACATCAGCATTACTTCACCAAACAAACTGTTTCAAAATGTCACATTTTGTTATTGATTGTGATTTACTGGGTGGGCTAAGCCTGTTTTTAAGTTTTGGAGAGGGGAGGACACGATGGAAAAGAGAGGAAAAAAATGAAAAAGGCGACATGCTGAAACTAATGAGAGAGACACTGAAGAGCTGGTAAAGTTAAGAAACGAAGCCTTAGCTACAACATGAGGTGATACTGGAGCACTATCCATGTTTTTGGTACCATGCATTGAAAACGTACCTATCAAGAATCAAACACCCATATACCAACAAAGAAGAGTGCTACTTGAACAAAAACACAATCAATAATGTTATTCTGACATAGGTTAATGATCACCCTGAATACATTTCAATAATCAACCCAGCTTGAGAAACATGCTTTCCATTATGTCTGTGTGTTGCTCTGTATGTATGTGTGTTGCTAGGCAACCTTTTTTCTACAAGTTGCGTCAGACCCGCATTGCCTGGTGGCAGAATGATTGTTTGTAATCAATAAATAGTTGCATTTTTTTGTTGCTGGGTTCATTTTATGAAGCCTTTACAGGTAAATGGAACAAACATTTTAGAAAAGTAATAAGCCTTGCAAGGCCGTGATTTCCAGTGATTTTAGAACAGCCGAGGGGGTTGTTAGGCATGACCCTCGTGTTCCTCCTCTCCAAGTCTGTGTGTTTTTTGAATGGGTTTTCAGTCAAATGCCTGAAGTAAGGTCTGTGGTTATCACGGGCTAAAGATATTCAGACATTTTGTTCTATGACGTAAAACTGTATAAACCCAGTTTTCGATCTTTAAGGGTTCACGCGTCTTAAAAAAGGTGGTTGCATTGGACGCAGTCACATGAAAAGTCTTTGAAATATATATCTTTGAAAAAGGATGTGACATAGCCATGATCACTAGCTAAGATCAGGTCATGCTAAAGGGAGAGAGTTTTTTAGAAAAGGGCGCTTAATCAGGTCAGAAGCTGACTGCTTCACGGCGTGATGACATTTAAGTTATGTGACCATAATGTAGTTTGTTCATTCATAGCTTAACAATAGCTTTTTGCTTCTGGCAATTTAATTAATGCTTCAAAAAACACAGACATGGTGTTCATCTGTGAAGATCACCATGCTGAACAAAACATTTTTGCACATGTGCAACTCACTTTGACGCACTAGTGATGTGTTGGTTGCGACTCTTTAAAGTGAGTACAAGAGCCAAGAGTCAAAACAGTGCTGAAAGGAGCTGAAAGAGGCGGCTCTTCTTGGTGAACGGATCCAAATCACCTGGCTCACTAAAAAGAATCGGAATTCCCATCACTAGGACGCGGGACTCACACTGGGTCTTGACACTCCCTCTTTCATTCACTCTCCCCACACATCCCTTCTTTTCCAAATTGCATTTCCTGTTTTTTGAAAAAAAAAACAACAACAACTAAAGTCTGTGTTCGTCCTACTGTTGGATCTCCACTCAATGCCTCTGTATTTAAATCGCAATCTCGGTATTTTGGGGGTGCAATGCTGCTGTGAGGTCGCAATTAACTCACTTAAAACTGGCAATACAGTGCGTTCACCACTGCAACCTCCCTTAAATTGCACAATTAACTTGATAATGGCATGCTGCGACTGAATAGTTCAGGGCCAAACAGCCTGAGCAGAAGAACGATAAGGAGCATATCCTTATCTTAAAGACTTTGCCTGACTGGATAAACACAAAGCACCCACAAGCAGAGTTCAATAATTAGATCAATTAAGCCAGTGGGTAATCAGATGCAGAAAGAGCCAGCTCATAAAAGCTTCCTTTCAGGATGTGAAATGAAGGGGCCATGTGAACCTGCAGCTCACATTTGGCTGATTGAAGGGCCTCTTAATAAGGATTCATTTGTGGGTAACACACACACACACACATTTGCACACCCACACCCCCAATTTCCAAAGCTAGAAAATGCTCTGTAGGTGACAAGTACGATCTTGTTTGTCCCGTTAGAAAATCAAAACTAAAAGCTACATTTCTGAATTAATGGTTGCAGTCCGTGAAAGTCAATCAACCCTTTGTAGACACCCATTTCCTGCACTCAGTAGGCTGCAAAGCTAACCACTGTAATAACGCAGCTCTCACTTTCCTCCCTTTTAACCATTTTTATCCTCTTCTTTGTCTGTCGATGACCTTTATGTCTGCAGCTCTCGATTTCCTCTCTTTTTCTCTGGCCACATTTTGTGGACTCATGATTAGTATTTTAGGCAAAGACTTGTAAAGGGTCCTCATTAAGACAGTTAAATGTATAATATTGAACATTTCCACTTTGAAATGTTTCAAAGTATATTTTAAATATACAGTATATATTTTCTTGCATTGTGTACTTTCATTATCCGAAATGTTTCAAATGTGTTAAAACGTGTTTATTTTTTAAGCTTTTATTTATTAAGTTCAATAAATATTTTATTTAGTAAGTTATTAAGTTTAATTTAATTTTTATTTATGTTAAAAACTACATATTGTTTGGTTCCCTGCTGCTACAATTTCTAGGGAAGGACCAGGCGATATATCAGAAAGACATATATGTAATGAGAATAAAATTGATAGCATTCTTGCCCGAGCCATGTCAGAAAGTTTTCATTTGCAGTGCTGATTGCTTATCAGTTGTAACATTTTCGCCTGCTACTTCACAGGGTCATCAAATTACATTTTCTATTTTCTTATTTTGATTGAAAGACCTCCAGAGGCTGAAATTACACACACTGTGTTTTTTAGGACAAACTGCCTGACTCTGAACACTTTGAGGCTGACAGCAGTCTTCCTTCTAAGAAAAGGGTTAAAGAAATGATCATCACTACTCGAGATGCTAACCTCAGTGAGCTTATTCCCATCTCCCTACTCTGCTCACACTAATACATTTTCCTTTTGGGGACATCGGAGTTCAATACCACAAAGTGTGCCTTATATAATATGCCCTGTTTGCTACAGCTAGATGTTATTCTTTGACATCTTCCACTTACAGGCATTCTGTTCCCTTTTGATCTCTCTTAAGATGGAAAAAATAAGCTGAGCAGGATCTCTCCATGGTGCTGAACTATTTTCAGCTGAACAGCTGCCCTCAGGCCACAGCAACCAGAAATATGCGCCGACAGTATGAGACAGAGCTTCAGCAACACTGCATAGACACAAGAGCTGGCACGGGCTAACCTCCCTTCGGAGTGCCCATGTAGATGTTAGTGAAATGACTTTTCATTATTTTTTCATTGGGGAGAAAAGAATATTGCAGGTAATTTTTGGTAATCTGAAAGATTAGATTTGACGAGATTTCACTTTGGGTTAACAATGTATGCTGCCTCCTCTCTCTGAAAATTAAATTGGAGCTCATGCAGAGCCGCAGTTCAGTCGCCAATTTAATGCTAAAAAGTATTCCAAGTGCATTCACTGGAAACACTTTGAAAACCAAATGAAAGTCGTGTGTCTGTGCATGTCCTCCTCCCAGCAGTAGCATCTACCAAGGTCATTCTGCCCTCAGAATGCTGGTCAGAGCCACGTGTGTGTGAAACTCTAAAGGGGTGGAAGGCTACATCCCATTCATCATCTTCAAATCGAAACCTCCTATTCAAACAAGTGTGACAAACAAGTGAGAAAACCCGCATGCGAACTTTATTTCACAGTCATTGTCTTCTGCGATCATGTTTTGTAATGCAGAGGTAGAACTAGATCAATGGCAGTATAAGAATTCATGTACACACACTCACATTGTTTGGTTCAGTTTACACACAGTGTTTTTGCTGAAGCTGATGTCTTTTTTCCTTTGTCTGTTAATATGCGTCTATATGAAAGAGAAGAAGGGAGAAAATATAGATTGCCTCATTGGTTTCAGCATGGAGTTAATGATGGTTTGAAGGAAAATACATCAACTACAGAATATTCAGAGGTCAGCGGGTGTTAGGAAATAGAGATGCAACCATTAGAGTTCCTGTTGATTGCATTAAATGCACAAAATAAAATCATTTCCACATGCACATACAGAACATCCACACAATAAATCCTTGCTTGAAGACAGTAAGATGAACACATCTCATTAATTATATTGGGAAAACTTCCCACACTTTCACTTGAAACAAACTGAGACCAGCTGACCGACACACGCTGCAGCATTTAACAACTTAACTAACTCTGAGTGGACAAAAATAACTTGGTGCGCGGTCTGTTTCACCTGTAAAATCTGCACCTGCTGTACAGCGGTGGTTTTCTCTGGAGCTAATGGCACAGCCGACAGGCTGCCATCCACTGCTGTCATACTCATACAGGGAGGACATGCTTTCAGATGAATTAATTCACTGATAATTCAGCAGAGTTTAAAAGAAAACATATTTGATGTGTTTTATATATTATCTATATATAAAACTCAGAAATACATTACCAGCTAAAATAAGCAGAGACAAATCCCTGCTGTCAAAAGCATACAAAATAAACCCAGACATAATTATGATCACAAAATTTTATGAGATGCTTTAAAATTGCCATACACATTAGCGTCACGTATGACATTAAAGCTCTCACAACTTAAAAAAAAGGGCAAACCTCAGCTTTTTCTCAGACAAAATTTAATTTCTAAACCTTTTTTAAACTCTTATTGCTATTGGGTGCAAGTATTACGGTTGCGATTCAATGTGTGCTTTGAAGAGAAGTTGCGGATACTTAAATACTAGAATGTTTCATCTAATCGGCTCAAAAACATGCTCATTAGTTTTCTAGTAATCACTTGTGCTTGAGTAGCATTAGAAGAAATAAGCACTTCTCAAAAATAAATAGAAAAGACAGAAAGCACGATTTCAGACTTTTAGAAATCATAGATAAAATACACCAAATTCTAGAATTTCCCTTTATTCTACAGGCTTTACACTGTCTACAGGTATTTGCTCAGTTCTTTGATTTAACATACCTCAGCTTTGTTGGAGTTGACGGACACCAAAACAGAACAAAAAGGTGTGATTTGGACTTATTTACCCAAAATATTACACATGAAACTGAATGTTGTTCTGTAATTGCCGGATGCGTAAATACGAAACTGTTTGCTAAGTCCACCAAATGAACTTCTATCCATTCATCCGTTCGATCCATTGCCTTTCCACCTTTCCGAAGATGAGCTGCGACGGTAGCAGGCTAAGCAAGGTGCTCCAGACGTCCATTTCTAAAAAACACTTTCTAGCTCCTCCAGGAGGATGCCGAGGCATTTCCAGGCCAGATGAGATATATAATCCCCCCAGCGAGTTCTGGGTCTACCCCAGGGTCTCCTCACAGTGGGGTCTTGAAAACCTCCAAAGGCCCGGCAGGCACCCTGATCAAATGCTCGTGCCACTTCAACTGGCTCCAGAGTTCAAGACCATGGGAGATGCCTGGAATGTGGATGTACTGGTAAATTGAGAGTGTTGCCTTTCAGCTCAGCTCCCTCTTCACCACACTCTCATTACTGAACTGTCTCTCTCACTCACACAAATTTAAAAGTTAATTATGTCAGTGTTGTGTTCACCGTTTTCCCCTTCAAGTGCCCTAATATTATGTTAGTGAAGGATTAAAGTCAAATGTCTCTCATTAGGCTGTTTGGATGAAATTCTGATCCTTGGCCCTTGCAGAGCACACAATCTGCATGACCTGCCAAGAACTGTGGATTAAAAAGCCACCGACTGTCTTTTAGGACATATCGGTTACAGAATGTGTAATGTTAGAGAAAGCAGAGGGAATATGCCAGGGATCAATGGATTTGTGTAAATGACAGTGC
>JAQFJB010000022.1:975708-990079 GCA_029874875.1 Naso minor
CAGAAGTCGAAAGTAATATTCCGAATATATAACAAAAAAAATTGACAATAATATCAACAATTGATATGTTGCTGAAAAGTAACAAATACTCTGTAAACTATCTGTAGGCAGACTATCCAAATAAAATGTTACTGAAATTTCTTTTCAGAAAGACACTAAGTCATGTGCTTATTTTTCACACCGTGCTTATTCACTTTGCCACATGGCCAATTGAATTAAATAATTAATTTCCCAAACAGAAGCTGCTTTTGTCCCAAAGCCAGAGTAAACCAAGCTAAATCCTGCAGTTTTGTGATGTAAAAATATGAAAATGTGTAATTGTAGCCAAAAGGGGGACCAGGTTGGCTTATCCTGTGGGTATGGGAGAGTGTTTGTTTCCTCTGAGAAGCTTTTCCAACAGCAGACCTCATGGTGGAGCCCCCAGAGGCCCTATTTGAATCACAAATGTCTTTCGTTTCTCAATCGTTCACAGGTTTTGGTCAGTTGAGGAATTTTGGGACCCATTAAAGCTTGGTGACAATGACTTTCACCCCCGAGGCCACCGCAGGGGTCCGCCCCCCTACTGACCTCTCCATTGCTGCCCAGTCATAGCTCCAACGGTCCTGCTCCTGGGCTCTGATTGGTTGAACAAGGCACCCAAAAAACCCTTGAGGGTCAATGTCTCTTTTCTCTCTGCCACTCTTTTCCTCCTTGCTCCCTTGTTCTGGCTCAAGTCGGAGCTTATCAAAGACAATCCAGTTCTGTCATGTGGCCAAATCATCTTGACACCCATTTAGCATGCTCATCAGAGGGCAGTTATGAATATTCAAGATGGTGCCAGGGGCCAGTGAGAGGCAGAATCACAGAGATGGGGACAACAGATAGTGGAGGGTGTGTGAGTCCAAGATGGGAGAACGAGAAGCACAAGGAAGACCAAATGTGCACATGTGAGTGACTGAGCAAAAACAAGTTGAAAACAACCTCTACTCCAAATGAAGACCAGAATATAAAACATTAAAATGAATAATTATCAATTATAAAACAATAAAAAGCCTCCAAAAACAAGCCTGTCAAAGACAAAACATGTTTTTGCTTGAGATGTTTAGACTAGATTTGTATATGAGGGGCCCACAGCAAAAATATTTTACCAGTGAGAACTTGAAATTTATGCAAATTTCAGGGTCAGTCAAGGAAGTTAGGAAAAAATAGGTGTAATGCGTTTCTGTCTGTTAGAGTAAGCTGAAGGACAGCTCTGAAGTTCTGCAACTTTCATAACAGTTCACAGTAATGTGAGTGCAGGTTAGCAGGAAAGAGGGGAGTGGGGACAGTCGTGCTTGAGCATGTTAAAGGGCAGCTGGTCCAAATGCAAGTGTGCGTTTAGTCCATAAAACATTTTTTAAACTCTACAGGAAAACAGTGTCGTAGCATTCTCTTAAACAGCTGCAGAGGCTTGAGACTTTTTGAAACATTTTAAAATGTAAAAAAAAGACTGGGAAAAAAAACGTACTATGTTTCTTAAAGTTTGTCTGGTGAAATCAAGTCTTTGGAAGCCCCAAGAAACCACATTGATTAGAAAGGACATTATTTACACCCCTATTTTTTAAGGCAAAGTCATCACTTTAGCTGCTATGCTAAAACATTAGCACACACATGGTCTGAAGTGGGTGCATAAGCCAACTCCAACCGGCTCCAACAACTAAGGGTCAGCAAGGAAACCTTCCTCTTTAAGTGGTCAGACATTTTCCTCTTTGTTTGAAAGTCTAGCAAAGTAAATGGCGTGTGCCCATGCATTCACTCCAGACATCGTGTTTCGTGGATTAAGAAGTTTCCTCCAGCTTTCCATTTGCTTGGTGTTGTCTAGATAACAACCCTTTTTTTCCTTTGAACTTTTCCTTAATTATCCTTAATTAATTAGAAAAGTACCAAATTCGAAAGCCAAATACCAAAGTCCCAATTTCTGGTCCTTCTTCCAAAATAATGACTATCCGCGCTCCCCAATCTGCTGTTGCAACAGACTCAGATTGTCTAGCTCTTACCACGCAACTAACAAAATAGAATTCTTCTTTATTTTCCCAATTATAACCAGGCTTCATCTTGTAATCAAAAAGAAAATTGAAAATTCTTCACTCTAATTGTATCTCTAAAGCATTAAATTAAACCAACTTTTGACAGACAGCTTAGAATTACGACAGAGTGGTATTTGTAACTTGTGTGAGAGAGAGAGAATGTCAGAAGGAGGGAGGAAAAAGTCTCTTTCAAACCTTTGTCAACCTCCCTCCCCCCACTCCAGTTTTAATGCAGCCATAAATAGTTGTTCTCAGTCTCAAACTTTTCAGACATCACAAGTTTTCTAGCAAAATGAACACACACAAACACACACACACACACACACACACACACACGTCATTGATAGCAGTGATGCTCTTAGATGGACTATATTTAAAATAAGTGATCACAGAAAAAGTATTTTGGAAAAGCCTTTGGTGCTGCTAATGAATCACAAGTTGTTTATGTCCTTGATGGTTGTGCGCTGTTGATTACTGTTTGGTTATGAATTTATTGGATCTTGTGAGAACGAGGCAGCCAAGCCAGGAAGGAGCGAGTTTGTCTCAATGAGCCTGCCTGTCTCGTTGACATTGATGTCAAAAACATTCGGATCACATCCAAGCTGAGACAAAGTGATCATTTGGACTTTGGGAATGCAGCACTGTTCCAAGCTTTGATGTTTCGGCTTTTAAAGACTGGAAGATGGCGACAGAAAGGGTTATCAGAGGATGTTTGTGTTGTCATAATTTCAGCATATTTTCTGGTTGACATAGCAGGGTTGCAGTTGAATGAATGATCTCAAAACAAGATTTTGGTACATTGAATATTGTTCTCTCGTCTTAGTTGTTGATTTTCTCGTTTTTTTTCCTTGAATTCCTCATTGAAAATCCAACTTTTTTGTGTGTTCTGAAGCTGAACACAGACTGAGCCTCAGTTATGTTTATTAAACTCACTCATCAATTGCATTGACTCATCATATAAATGATTAGATCTGTCTGAATGCAGGAAAACGTTCCGACTGAAAGCGATGAATGTGATGTCCATTGCAAGAAACGCTATCGTCGTTTCGCTTGATCATAATTGGATCATATTTTTGATCCTCGCTTCAGTCGCGCCATTCACACTCCACAGCCTGCCTATATTAGCTTGTTCAGAGGAGGGGGGACTTGCCATTTTCTGTCATCAACTATAGCTGATACAACCGTGTTTGCTGCACTGTATTAGTTGTGGAGGCCCTAGACATGTTGGAAAACTGTATGACATCATGTCTATGTCCATAAAATCATCCAGAGCAAATTAAGTTTTGTCACACAGCTCCATGTCGGCCACAGTTAGCATTAGCTAACAGAGAGCAAAGGGGGCTTGCCATTTACATTAATGCCAGCCGACATTTAACCGGCATTTCTGCCCATCACTTGTGGAAGTCCCAGAGAGGTTAAAAAACTGAAAACATTGTGTCTCTGTTTATAACGTAATCCCGTGGAATACAAAGTTGTGTTGTAGGTGCTCCACGGTATTCACACACAGCAATAGTTGTTTTAACCGCCATGTCTGATTCAATGTCCGTTCAGCAAATTCTGACATTGTTTGAGCTGTCGGGATATTAATTATGTCGGGAGAATCTCACAGATTGGCTGTTGCAACGCAGTATCGCCTAAGAAGTTCATAATTTTCAACTTAGAGCATTGAGGCGATGATGGATGCCACATTGCATTATTGAGTGTATCTTGAGACCCGCGTCTCCCCGAAATGAAATCATGTCTTTTCACACCTTTACTATTGATTATGTATGTAATCTTGTGACATTCATCCTTGGCGTTCATCGCTTTCTGTCTGAACACAGCTGAAGAATAGAAAGATGCAATCATCAATGATAAGGAACAGTACATGCAAATTGTGTGTGACAGGGAGTGTGACTTGGTTGAAACATACACATTTTGTTAATCTCTCTGCCTGCTGCCTTCCATCTGCCTCTTAACCTGCGTTTAATGTTTGGGGTTGCAGCTCCTGAATATCCCTCCCCAGTCTATCTTACTGTATCTTACTGAGATGATGGGGGTCAGGACTGGGCCACCCACTCCGCACCACAGTCCCAAACCTCTAAAAAGACTCGTAACCCGCCTCTAAAAACAGTCGGATTCTTTTAGATGTTTATATACAGTGAATGTGTTTATTTTTAACTTGAAAACATTTCATCATTTCCAGTTCAAGAGTCAAGGGTGTTTGTCACTTTTCAAGTTATTAATAGCTTCCAAACTTCCGTTGGATGGAACCAGCAATTATAGCGCATGCAAGGTTATATGACACACAACAGAAAAGTACTTTCATAAATTACTTTATGTCAAACATTTCCACATAGGACTGTGGGTATGAATTATTGTGCAGTTGTGTGCATCACCACACCAAAACACCAATTTGCCATATCTGTAAGCTATAATGTAAGTCCATAAGTCTTTTCTCTTTGACCCTTAAGGTGGTTTCACACTAGGGGCCCAGGCCCCGGATCCCAGCATGCTTGACCCCAAAGTCCAACTCATTTGATTTGTGTGGACGGAAGTGTTCCGTGCTCAGGCACATTTCACAAACCGTGCCTGAGTCCAATTGAAAAGGTGGTCTCAGGCATGATTCATGTGTACGGTCCACATGAGATATGAAAGGAATCATGCCCAAACAAGGAAGTGGGCCACCATGTTATAGGCTGTATGAGAGCATTACCATTTTTTTCACGACGTACAGCTGTTGTCACTTAGCAACCATGACACCGCAGTTAACTTACATACACGTAGAGAGGGAGCCGGGAAAATTTTAATTAGTTATTTTCATACTTACATTTAGAATGTATTCCTTTACTGCTGCTGCTTCTTCCATTACATTAGCTTGAATAAAGTACTTAGTTGCTTTTTCTTCATTGTGTGTGTTGACGGACTGCAAACCAACTATGTGCTTACTGCTACCTCCTGTATCAGACTGTGTATGTAAGCGAGCATACTCAGGCACGGAACGACGTTACTAATGTGAAAGCGGGGGGTTGGGACAGTCGTGCTAGGCAAGTACAACACAGTCGTGCCTAAAACGCCCATAAAGCCCAGTTCAGACTACAGGATTTTAGCGCTCATCTTGCTGTCTGTGACAGTTTTTGTAGATCGTGTGCAAACAGCCCCAGATCGTGAGCTAATCAGCGCTTGCTTCCGTGAACAACAGTCTACGTGTTAACTGTTCAAAGACGCAATCATGACTTTTGGGCAGTGTGAGAGAGTGTCGCTGGATATGTAGCATGCAAAATATCTGGCCCAGTCACCAGTGTGCAAGTACCATAGCAAGGCTGGACTGGCCATCGGAGCAATGGGACTTTTCCCGGTGGACTGGCCTGCTAAACGGCCCGCAGGCAGGAGCTAAAAAAAAAGCCCAATGTTCACCAGACGGACACAATTTACGTCAAAATTTAAAAGATTGACACACCAGCATGTACAGTAGCCTACATGTGCCACACATATCAAAATAAACAGCAGTGTGAGAGTCTAGTTGTGTTTAATTGTACTGAACCACTGTGAACTATCAGAGAACAACCTATTTTTCTGATTCATCACCGTTCTTCTCTTTACCACCGCTCCCTTTCTTTTAATTTACCTTAAGCTTGTTCAACCAGCACCTTTCTCTCGCTCTCTCCTAGCAGCACAGAGCGAAGCGCACACTGTATTGAAACAGGAAATATTTCACAACGACAACCATGCTCATTAGCGCTGACTTTTTAGGTGCCTACAACATTATACTGGAGCTGTATTTTAAGATGGCGTCAGTATACTCCAACTACAATGAGTGACTGGGGACCTCGCACACCCGTCCTAGACCCCTCCCAGTGAAAGAATCTTTTAGTGTGTTCTCTGTTGTCCGTGATCAGTCATGCAGTGTGAAAACCTGAATGACTGAAAGACTCCCGGTACAAGAAATACGATTAGTGTGCGCAAACAAGAGACCTGATGACTTTGCAGGTCATGTAGTATGTGCTTGGCCTAAGTTTCAGTCATGTTTCCTTCAAGAGAGCGACCTCAGATTGGTGATCTGTCATTATCTGTGTTATATTGTTCTCTGGATAGTATATCCTGCTAATGCCCTATCCTCAGCACTGTGTTCTCTGTAATGGGTTACAAAGGTCTTCAAGAAGCTACTTGCATCTTCTTGGTGACAATGACAGTAATGATGGTTCTTGTATCAAAAGTTGAGTCAATTTAAAGGAAAAACTTTGAGCTCTGCGGAGTCAAATTGGTTTGCTCTTGAGTCATAAAGGTGTAGAGCGACACTGTCAGCTCTATTCAAAATGCAAGCGACAGCAGTCAGTTTGAGGAAGTAACAACTTTATTCCTGCAAGTTCAACAGTAAAATTCAGTAGTCATTTGTGAAGACTTTCTGCCTGCCCCTCAGCATGATTATAAAACGATAGTGACGTCTGTGAGGAATTCTGTTGGCTAAACACGAGTCAGTAATGAGAGGAGAGGTGAAGGATTTAAAGTATGAGAGGATCCCAGGATGAGTCACAGCACTGTTTTTTTGTGGGTTTTTTTTTTGGTTTTTTGGCCAGTTATAAAGAAGTTTCCTGCAAACACACATCTGTCATATTGTGTTGACTTAGTCCATATAATAACATTACTGTTCATTGAAAGTTTTGCTTTTTTTCCGATTTCTAAAGAAGAAAAGTTTATAGAAAGAGGTTTTTTCTTAGACAAACTTCAATGTACATGTGTCACCAACTTTAACAAACTAAAAAATGAGATTTATTAAAGATGAGTCTGATTTAGTCTATTATTGACTATGAGGAATCGGGATGCACTCATTGACCCTACACAAGCAGACAGATACGTACTCTAGCCAAATGCTGCCCATCCCGCCAGCTTGCTAGCAAGGGCAGTGAGGTAGATAATATTTGTCAGATTGGGTGTGCCATTGCCAAAGCCAGGGTGGGCTAGGCCTGGTGGGTCTGGCTAAGATGGACTAGATCACTGTGAGCATGGGGAGTCCACAAGGCTTGAGGAAAGGGGAGGATGTACAGCGAGGCACTGACATTGTTGCAAGGATGTTCCAAACAGACAGACAAACACACACACACACACACACAAAGAGAATGTCTGTATTCAAAATTTGCTCTCTCTGTTCTTTTATCAGACATCCAGATGTTGAAATCAAATTTCACTCAGAAAGTATTTATGAAGAAAAGAGGAACCACACAATGCAAAACAGAAAAAAACAGCACCAGAGGGCCTGTTGTGGCCCCCAAAAGACCTCATGCTTGAGTGACATCATTAACCTGAGTGACATCATAAACGGGTGAAATGACCAGCACGGATCTAAGCCCACTTGTTCCCAGTCCAAGCTTCAATGTGAGTACTATGGCTTTAACCTTAACTTATGGACTTATGGAGTGTTGTTTAGATGGTGTGAGGATTTAAAACTGGCTACCCTTTCTTGCCACTGAGCAGGTCCTCTTCTGATTGGTGGATCTCAAGTCCCTGTCAGTTACTAAAAGAGTAGTTGGCTGGGCAGATGTTATGTGTTTGTGTGTGTCTCTGTGTGTGTGTGTGTGTTTTATGTATTTGCATCTCACTATTCGCGTTGCCCAACCTGAAACAGAGGCAAATTTGTGTTTTTGCATTGACTTTGTATGAAATATTGCCAAGCAAAACCTTTACTTTGTGTGACATGCATGAAACACGTTGAAGTCCACATTTGTGCTGACAAACTGTGGCTACTGAAATAAGGACCTCCAGTTTAGACTGGGGTAACTGTTGGTAGCTGGTGTAAAAATGAATCAGTATTTTAGCTCCTCTGTGAATAAACTTCTGTCATGTTTTGTTAACATTTTTTACCTTTAGCATCCAATGGAAAGGAAACTGAAAAATTGTTAGGTTATTATTAGATTTATTAGATCGAGCTGTGTTGTTGCTGTCACAGATTCTAAGGTTTTATTTTAATTTCATTTAATTTCGTTGATACTAACGCCAAGAAATATACCCAGCAATGTGTCACCCTTCAGAAGATAAAATGTGTACATTAGCATCCCTGACGTCCTCGTCAGTCTGTTATCAGTGTTACTGTTGTGGCATAATAAGATACTGGAGAGAACAGCAAGTCAGCAATAGTAATGACATGCATCCAAATGGCCCCCTGCGGACATGACAAAGTCCAGGTGTCTACAGGACAGGAAAGAGTTCAGCTATGGAAAACACAGGTTGTGTACGTCAGGACTTTGACACGGGAAGCAAACCTGGGGACCCTGGTCATTAGAGGTAATACTGTGAATGTGTTGGGCAGGAAATAAGAGGTATTATGAAAATGGAGTCCACCAGAAGTCTGATATGTGGTAAATCTCTTTCAGTTATTTTTCCACATGTAGCACTAATCTTAGCCACTTGAGTCAGAGTATTAAAAAATGCCCATGATGCCACATGCAGTCCCATTTCTGAACTTTCAACACCTCACTATTGAGTTTCCCATCACCCTTATATAGTGATGGTGTGTAAACAGCTTGTAGATGTAAATGGATTTCAGCCTTGTTATAGCGGAGCTCACTTCCTGTCACCGGCCCCAGGGTGGGAGCACACAATGACGAACAACACCCACATTCGCTCCCTTGCAGGCAGTTGGGCTGACACGCAGGGTGACACAGGGGTTATTTGTTTCTGTCCAAAGCACAGAAATAGTTTTCCAACTCCTCCTGGAGTTGACGAAGCAGGCGTGCATTCATTGGCCTGCCTCCGGGGCGGGATGTGCTCTTGTTGTGATTACCTGCGTCTGTAGAGGAAGGGCTTTCTCTGAGGACCTATGGAAAAATGCTGCTGTCTGCCAAGTGCCATGATTAGCGCCCAGGCCCGTTGCTGGGTCAGCTCAGAGGGCAAAAGTGTCTAGACCAGCTGGGGGATTTCCACAGGCTCTTGCCTGAGCTGTAATTATTACAGCATATAGTAGAGAAACAACTCTGTGGACCTACGTTCCATTTTAA
The DNA here is from genome assembly GCA_029874875.1 of Naso minor. Taxonomy (NCBI): domain Eukaryota; kingdom Metazoa; phylum Chordata; class Actinopteri; order Acanthuriformes; family Acanthuridae; genus Naso; species Naso minor. Next base: position 984,725 of record JAQFJB010000022.1, read on the forward strand.
ACAGTGGTATGGCATTACTCCCTTCAGTGTGTAGTGGCATTCAGACACATTACACATTGGCTTTAAGGGGTGTAACAATACATCCATTGTATCAATGCATCAATATATATACCTACGATGAAACTGCATTGACAGATAAATGGCAAATCATCCTTCTAGTGTGACTTTTAATGATCTAAAATCAGTTTTCAATACTAATAATTTGTGCCTTGCATTAGCACGTCAAACGTTGCTATGTGGATGTTTTTTCACACTTCAAAGGTAAATAATTGTAAACATTACTCTGGTTCATTTTGGGCATACATGTATTCTGTCAGCAGTGTTGCTTTGCATAATGGCAGGTCATGGTTGGGAAGCAACGGGAGAAGAGAGAACGAGAGATTTTCAGTCTAAGTTTGCGGTCCATACAGATTGAACAGAGGCCCTACACTGAATGTTTGTGTAGTCTATTACATCCAGTTTTTTCAATGTTTCACATCCTCTACCACTGCGTAGAAATACAGATTTTCTTTTCCTCTATTTTTGGCACAAAAAAAAAAAAACCTATCGATTTCTAGTCATTAAATTGTATCATATTGCTCTTAATGAGCCCTTTATCATTTTTGTATTGTAAGAATTGTTATGGGCATAAATATATCTCATGTTAAATTAAAACTCCAGTGATTCAGGGGGATCTTTTGGAGGAATTGGAATTTAAATTTTGACTATTATGTTTGCCACAATTGAATAATCACCTGAAAAAAAAGAATTGTGTTTTATTACCTTGGAATGAGCCCCGTACATCTACAAAGGGGTGGGTCCTGTTCCACAGACCCCAGTGTGTTGCACCGCTGTGTGTGTGTGTCAGGAGTTCATCACTGTTTGTCTGACAATGTAATTTTGCATGTGATAAAATGAGTCAGCTGAATTTTCTTCGTCTTTTCTTCTTTTTGGCACCTAAACTTTTGAAATGAATCCCCCTCCATCTCATAGCTAAAAGCCATACGTGCCTTGATTCAGCAGCACTTTGTATATTCATAATGTCACCCTGCTGAAGTGTCCGGTAAAAATGACTCTGTTACATTCCACTGCATTTGATGGGTGGGCAGTTTCTAATGTGGTTCTTTCTAATGCCCTGGGTGTGATGGTGTAAATACACTCTGCAGCCTCCCCCCTTGATGCCACTAAATCCTGCACACTGGGCGTGTGACACAGACAAACCCAGCATTTTTATCCAAAGATTTATGGATTGATTGGTTTGGTCTGTTGGTTAATTAATTGATAGGTTAATTCATTTCCATTGTCTAATGGAAGGAGCTCTACAGCTGAAGTCAGGACCCTCTGACTCGCTGCTCTTACAGTGTTTTCTGTGTTACAAACACATTGCTGGCGTTTGCCAGAAAAAGCACAACCAGTTAATGGTTCGGAACCCTGGCTTATCTTGGCTATCAATGCAACAAAAGTTATAATTATCTGCAAAATAAACTTGCTTCCTTGATTGTTAGATAAATAATACATTAAACAGTTCCAGATAAACTTTGTTTTCCACTGTGTTGCCTGCCCCTGTGGAAAAGGAGAGGCATTCAGGCAACCAATACTGGAAGACCATTTGGGCAAGTCAGGAAGTCCTTTCATTCTGTGTTCAGTGTTTCATAACATATGAACACCTTATTTATTATTTGAAAACTCTGTTTTGTTCTCTGTGAAAAGACCTGAAAAAAAAAAGATGTTTCCCACCTGCCAACAGATTGAGTTTTTCTTGTGTATGTCAGCATTATATGTCTCCCAAGTCCTTCTTTATATAGGCCCAGACATTATTTTTGGCATTTTTTTCTGTCATGTACCTCCCATTCCTCCCACTCTCTCTGGCCCACCTCCATGAGGGCCAGGGAAGCCTGGCATTCGCCTGAAGCTCTCAGCCAGTCTTAGGCAGCTGGGGTCTGGGGGAGCTCCCTGCAGTTCTGCAGTGTGCTGGCAGCCTCTTTCCTCTTGCCCCCGCCACTCTTAATTCTGCCTTTTTACTTCCAGCCAGCTTCAGAATACAATACAGAGGAGCCCTGTGCTGTGAACAGAGACACACACCCTTGGGCGGACACACACATCCACACTTTTAAAAGCCATTGAAAGAGACAAGACCAAAGGCAAAAAGAGGAGCAGACGCCTCTCAGATGCTGGGCTTGGCTTCATGTGCCTCTTGACACAGACGGCCGCACACAAGATATCTGTTGTTTATTGTTTATGGAAGGACCCTCTGCCACACTCCACGCTCTCTTCATTTTAAGACTCCTAAAGGGCCACAGCCAAGAGCCACAGGGGAAAAGGAACAAATGGAAAGAAAAATTGAACTCACTGTATCTACTGTATGTGGGCAAGTGTGTGTTTCTGAAGGAGAGTGCTTGTATGCCTTTGTTTGTTTGCATGTACAGTGAGAGTGTACACTTACTGTGCAATCTTGGGCACCGTTATTCTTCTGTAGCTTCCGCATTGAGTGCATGTTGTTTGCTCAGCTGGAGTTGGTTCAGTGTGGAGGGGACAGGGAAGCCATCTTGTTCCACTGAGGTCTTAGTCTCAATAAAGTCATTACAGCAGTCTGTGTGTACCTCCTCACTGATCTGACGACAATGCAAAATGTTATGTAATACAATTTGCAAATTTTGAGATGCATTTGGGTGAGTATTTGCTTGAAGGGAAAAACTCAGAAACAACCAAAACTTACTTGTATTCATTCCAAGCAACCTCTGACTCAGTAAGCATGTCTGATGATATCTTTGTTATGAAAGAATACTCTTAAATTACTAAGAAAACAAGATACATAGGAAGTACTGATTGTAATGTTTAATATGTAATGTGTATACACAAAAGCCATTAAAACCCACTGTACATAAAAAAAGAAAAGCACACATTACTAGATTTCATAATGCTGGGCTAAAGCTAATCTACTGTAAACCCACCAATATATTTCCCATCATATAAATTCAACTGCATATTCCACTCTAGATTAGTTACTCTATTACTTTTACAAAATTGTACACGCAGACAGAAAACCACAAAGGCTTGGCTAAATTAATAATTCTGAGTCAACAGTATGGGTATTATTCTAACATGACCTAATCATGCCGCCATTTGCATGTGTTCAGGGTGACTGTTTTCTATTATTGTTCACTGATCCTGGTGTCAGTAAGTACTGTTAGATAAAGTCTAGGTGAAGACAGACAGTGATGTCTCAAGATTGGATTTGGGAGGTGTAAGGGTAGTGAATTCAGTGTCATGCATCTGGAGAGGAGATAATGCACATTATTTACAATGATGGAAAATTTATTTCATATTTCAAAAAGTCTTGGGAGTTTTTATGTTGGGAAAATAGGCAGCAGCTTCTGAATGGAAAATGTGTTACTGGATTCAGCCTTGAAAGGATGCTGGTTATTGTACAAAAATGTCTTTTTTCTTGGCAAATGAATCTCAGTCAGTGACAACTTCTCATTGGTTGTGCTTTATCAAAGATACATCCTATAATTTGTATTATCCTACTATAAAATGATGAAAACTCCATCCATCAGTCTGTCTGCATCCATTTTTCTCCTCGATGAGTTGCCAGATTAATCTGAATTTGCATATGGTCACTGAGAATTGCTATAGACCGAGACTGACAAAGCCATTTGTCTCATTTACCCACTGTCATGCTTGTTTTGTATGAAAATACTTCATAAATAAAGCTGATATCCTTCTTCTTCTGCATGTGGAGTCAATGAGCAAAAACACAGACAGCACCACTCTTTGCCTCTCTGTCACTTTGCAACCCACATTGTGGTCGAAGGTGGGATTGCATCTGTACTGTTGACTGTCGTGGAAGCCACCCCACTCTGCGGGGCTGCATGTCATTGAACTGTACAACTCTGCCAAGACAGAGAAGGAAAGATGACCTCTCTCCTTGGCTCTTTGTAATTTTAACAGTTTTGCTTTATTAAAAAACAATAGAGGGGGTGAGTGGGCAAGAGACAGGGATGGAAAGCTTGAATGACAGAAATAAAAACCTATGATTCAGTACTGTGCTGCAAGCAGAAATATTTTGGGTCAAATAATCAGCACAGGATTGTTTTGAATGGACACTGTAATGTTACGGCAGACTCCTCTGCAGCTCCTGTCAGTAGCAGCAACAGTTGTGCAGAGGTGAAGTTGTATGACCCGTTCAAACTAAAAACGGTGTGCATCATTTTGCTACAGTGGACAAATGTTTCCTCAAAACGCAAAACGGGCACCAGCACTGTGTAAATGAGAGTCTGTTATCACCTCTGATATACCTCAAGGTTCAGTTGTAGGTCCAATTTTTTTCTCTATTTATATGCTGCCTCTTGGCCAAATAATTCAGCGCCACAAAGCCTCCTTCATTGCTATGCAGATTACACACAGATATACTGAGACCTGAGGACCTCAGAAGCCTAGCTGCTGTCAAAGACTGTCTAAGTGATATCAGCTGTTGGCACAAAAATGTTTGCAAATCAATAATTCAGAATCTCAAATAATACTTTTCAACATGCAAAACTCCACCTGCCTCCAAAGGTTGAGTCCAACCTTGACATTTTTCCAGAGAACATTAGACTCACAGCCAGAAGTTTAGGAGTGGTGTTTGACTCTGACCGTACCTTTACAACCCATATCAATAAAGTTGTCCAGTCATGCTTCTTTCGCATACGAACCATAGCCAAAATAATAAGACTCACCCAGTCAGACCTCGAAAAAGTAATCCATGCCCTAATCTTCTCCAGACTTCATAATTGTAATTCAGTCCTCTCCGGTATCAATCAAAAAGCACTCTCTTGCCTCTAACTAGTACAGAATGCAGCTACAAGGCTTTTTAGTTGGTTTTAACAGATGACATCACATCATTCCAATTTTAGCTTCTTTTCATTGGCCTCCTGTAAGTTTAAGAATTGATTTTAAGATGTTACTTGTTACTTTTAAAACACATATGGGTCTGGCTCCAAACGACATATCAGAATTATTGACCCCCATGAGCCAAACCACAGCCTCAGATCCTAGGGTCGGGGCCTCCTGGTCATTCCAAGGCCAAGGCTCAAAACTGAAGGCAATTGGGTATTTTCCATCAGAGCCCCTTGACTTTGGAACAATTTTCCTGAGGAGATAAAGCATGCAGAATAAGTCTATTCCTTTAAATCACATCTTAAAACTCATTTTTATAGACTTGCCTTCATGTGATCTTATCTTTCTATCGCCTTTTACTGTACTTTTTTAGCCTATCATCTCTTTTTTCTTTTAATTACCTTTTCCCTGATATCCTTATTTTATCTTACAGCTTTTATGTTTAATTGCTTAATTTTCTATTAAATGTTTTATCTCTTTTTTATTGTTTCTATGTCT
>JAQFJB010000022.1:1007202-1018794 GCA_029874875.1 Naso minor
GTCATTTATAACTAATGTTGGGACGGACAATGTGGAGTCCAGGCTTCTAATGAATGTACATATTATGGGATATTTAAAAATTTCAAACAGTCTTTGACAGAATGAGTTTCTTATCTGAGCGAACATAAGACTTGACAAAAACTTGTTTGTTTTAGGAGTCTCAAGGTAATTAATGGCAGTGGTTTCATATTTTGTGCTTTTTTTTTTTTTTAATCAGCCTATAAAAAGTCTTTAAATTTGCCAATTTAACTCTGTGCTTGAAATGGCCTCAACATGTTGACATACTTAACCTATGACGAGGTGCTGCAAAACGAGACAAAGCTTTGTTTTGAGGGGTCAGATACGTTGGAAATCTTTGCTTTGTGATATGATTCATCAAATTCCAAAATATGTCAGGACATGCTAACACCTGTGCCAACCTTTCATTCAGCTGGTTTGAATAGTTTGATAACCCAAGGGTGGAACAACTCAGAAACAAACCATACTAGTGTTGGTTAATGTTGGATCAACAACATTATCTTTTTCTCAAATCTTTTTGGGTTCAATCTTCAGAAACACAAACAGGACACAATGTGGACTGACTCTGTGGGTGTTTTACATTGTATTAAAGTAAGTGCATACAGCCAATGCCTTGAGTTGGGTCTCATGGGCCCATTGGTTAATTTCAGAGGGGTACATATTCTGCCCTGCCGTCATCCTCTGCCCCCTCCTCCTCTACTGCCTCCACTGCTGAGTAACCAGACCCAGATGGTACCTGGTACAGACACCAGCAGCTTGTGTTTCGCCTTTTGTGAGTCAGACGCTGCAATCAGTAGCCAGGAAGTCCAGAAGTGAGGTGTGGGCCTTCATGAGGCCACACTGGGGTGAACAGAGACTTAGGAAAGGGAAGGCAGGAGGGAGGGGGCGGTTTAATCACACAGCGGCTAGCTAAACGCTCACAACAAGTTACAGTTAACTCAAATGTGAAGAGCACATTACTGACAGAAAAGTTCATTCTCAGAGTTTGCATGTTGAAGACATGTTGATACAGTACAGACAATTTGCATGAGTATGCAGGAGGAGTGTGTGTCAGGGGGGCAAGGGAACATCCCATTCTGCCTGTCATGTATTAGAACTTTGCAATTCAATATCGGGCCTGACCAGTGATGCTGTTGAGCCACTGCATTTTGGCCATCAGTATTATTTTTCAGTGCCATGTCATCCCAACGGGGCAAGAGAGGGGAGGACGGTGTGTGTTTTGCTGCATGCATGCCTGCATGGGTGTGTATGTGTGCAGGCATCGTGTGTATGTATTTAAAAAAAGAGAAAGGTAAAAGAAATGTGGTATGGCGCATTCTGAATAGGTGGCAGACAGTGTGGGCATAAAGACGGATGGAAATGCTGGCCTGTGGGAAGCAGGAATGTCAGACAGACAGACATTAAAGACATACGATATGAAACCCCGCTGTGCTTCCCCCTTCTCCCCACCTGCCCTCCTGATATTAAGTACGGCCCTGCCAGGACCCCACATTCCCAAGAACTCCTGAGTAAAGAAACACCAGAAACAGGCATGTTATCCATATGATGACTAGCTGTTCACACAGCTCCTTTGTGGGTTGGCTTGCATGAGACTGAAAACTTTACTTATTCTTGATTCAAACATACATCACTCACCGTTTATTGTCGTTTCATATAAAACAGCACCGATGACTTATATCTTAACCTGTGTGTTTTCAGTTACAGAAAACGTTGCCTACCAGGTCTTAGCAGACACACGCTCAGGTCTGAAACACAGCAAAGGGGATTTTCTTTTTCTGCACTGCTATTTTCCATTTTGATGTAGTCACGTTACTTGTTTAAAACACTTTATTAACACTGATAAGTGACCACCTTTCCCTGTCATGGTTGATCTGAAGTGGTCATGCCACTGCAAACACTGATGTGAAAGAGTGCCAACGGAAATAACACCAGCCGTCCCATTCTCTCGTTTCCACTCTTCACCCCGGCTGATAAGATTATCAGCTCTCTTGATACAGGCCGCAGCGTATTGTTAAGCTCTGGTCTCGTGCTCTAGACGACCTAATTATGATTTTTATGAAGGGTAATTTATTTTTCAAAGGATGTGTGACTGAAGTTTGAGTTGACACGTCTGACAAAAGTAACAGTGACAACACCCTGAAGCTGTGTTCTTTAATGGTTGAGTTGTTGATTCTTATCCATTTTTTTTTCTGTTTTTTTCATAATGTTTTTATTAGTCCTCAAGACCTGTACTCTCATAAATTCCCTTCACACATTTTCTGGTCTGTCATGCATAAAGAATTTCAAATGAATGAAAAATCAAGTTTCAGTTGTGTAATTTCATACAGACTAATCGTTTAGTAAATTTCCCCACCTTCTTTGTTTAGCTTTGTCCCCTAAAAGTTTCATTAGTATCCGGTGCCTTTGATATTCTGTTAGTTCCTTTTTTTATAAAATTGAAAGTTTGCAGAATTTAGGGTTGTATTCAAGTTTCATAAACAGAGGATGATATCCTTTTATTGCAATTATAAAGGTAAGGGAGAAAGGGGTTTAACTCTTAAATGCCTAGAAAGTGAAAACACAAGGTGCAGCCTGACAGTAACCAGGACATGAAAGTATGTAAAGTAATTTAAAGTCCGAGAACAGACAGAAGCAAAGCAAAACAGACAGAAACCAAATCTGCAGTTCAACAGCTTTATGTGTGGAAAAGACAGAGGCGTTTTTCCCACAAATCAACTGACTGTGAAGCTGAAAGTTTCCATAAAGTTCATACAATGATGTCCAAAAACTCTGTTTTTATGTACAAATTCTCTTTGTTTCAGTGTCAGCATCATTAAAAAAAAAAATCATTTAAGCTCTGGTTTCTCGCGGCTTTTTCTTTGTTTTGAATTTGGTCGTGTTCACACTTAAACACCTCGACTTGGTCTAAACTTCATCTACAACTGGTCTGAATGAATCCTGGAATTTGCTTTGTGCTGTTGTTTAGCTGGTAAATCTGTGGTTAACTTGTTCACAGCTCACACACACTCACCAACAGAAAACAATAAGTGTGTGTGGGCTGTGTAAGCTGTGACATTTCGATAAAAAGCATAAACTTGGCTCACGAATCACTGAATTCACAGTTTGCGCATGCTCATATCTCAACGACCTCAATTAACTCACCATCAGTGTTAAATAATGCAAAACACATTCTAAAGCCATATGAAGAATGATTCCAGAAACCTTACCCACTCTGTCCCATGTCTGTGGTCTAAGGGCCAGTGTATACATAGCTTTTTTTTTTTTCAATTGTTCTTAATGAGGAGAGAGCGTCTGCAGCAGCAGGCGGCCACACGGAGAAAAAGCGCAGCACCCTGCGTCTTTTTTCCAAGTGCTCCGCCTTTTTTGTGCGGCTGCTCTGAGCTCTTCCAGCACTTAAAAGTTTACAATTTCTCAGTTTTTCAGAAAAGAACTGGTGACATCACCAGCGCTCTTTTCAACGAGCAGTATATCTTTGTGTCATTTCATTGTTTCAAGGAGTGGTAGACCGTCCAGGACTCGAAGCAGGAGAAGAAGCTGGTGTTGTCCGTCTCGGTGTACCTGAAGCTGTACGATATGTCTGACAAAACCTGTCACAACAGAGTGAGGAAAGCCCATGCATTTGTGTTTTTTCATGTCACATACCTACATTCTCGGCGTTCGTTGTCTGTTTGCTGCAGCTGTGATCCATACCATTAAGCTCATTATCCAAACAAGGTATAAGGGAAAGGGTCCTCTGTTTGATGCTCACTCATAGTAAAAAAGTATTTCAAACAGAAAACAGACAGTAAAAGCAACTGGAGAGGTGTCGATCATACAGCGACCCTTGTCAAGATATTGTTGTCATGGCGACAAGACGCATGTGCAGCGTTTTTTCTCTCGACACACAGTGCCTTTTCTCTTAGCCACAAGCGCTTCATCACTGCAGAGTGCTCCGCCAGCGCTTTTCTGCCCAAAAAAACGCCATGTGGACACTGACCCTGAGTGTGACTGATAGCAGAGCAGCTGTTTCCTGGGGGCTGCACCACTGTCTCTAACATGAGTGCTGCCGCTGGCCGTGCTGCACTTGTCCCTGTCCAGCTGCCTGCCCTGCTGTTTCTGTTCTACATTTAGTACCTGCCACTCATAGAGGGCGCTAGTCAGACTGGCTGACTGCAGCTGCTGGCAAGCACAGAGGAAAGTCAGCAGCTCTGCTGCTGCTGCTGCTGCTGCTGCAGAGAGCTGTAGAGACAAGCAGAACAAACTCTAACAATACTAGATTATTAGGGACACCTGGCTTAAACTAGTGCAGTGTGATACAGCAGTCTGGCAATAAATTCTGCCTTCATGAGGGTTTTGATGTTTAGAGAGGTATTTCTGTTATTTGATCTGCCCTCGCTGATCTTAATGTGTTGGACAAATAATAAAAATATCTGTTTGTATTCAGCAACACAAACGTCATCATGAAGTGAGTCAACACCTCTCTGAATCAGTTTACACAAATATGGAACATAACCTTCATGAAGGGTTTATTGTGTGACTGGTCTGTTAGAGTGCATTCATTTTATGTAATCATACTCAGTAAATCAGCAAATGAATCTGTACGCAGGGTAGATGACACATATTAACACCTGCAACCTCTTAAACTGTGTAACTTAAAGGCATCTAATTTATAAGCGCTCTTAAAATTTCTGTTTGTTGTTCAGCTCTGTCAAGGGCACATGGTTTCACAGAAGTCTAAAAGCAAGAAACTTCCCTTCCTCATTTTACTTTATTGTGGAGATTAGAATTTTACATGAACCAGACTGAGCACAAACTGCATGACTTTCTGAGCTTTTAGTGCAAACTGTTGTAATACTACCCCACTGGTTAGTGTCAGAGCTAAATAATAGTCTTATAGCAGTCAGTGGCTCAGTTCATGACAAGCAGAAATGCAGATATGCTGAGTCAAAACTAACTCTCAGCTGTTTTTAGCAGTTCTCCGCTGCCCGTCTCTTACCACACCTTCACCTTTTGTTTCACATCCTTCTCTGGCAAGCCCAAAGAAACATCCTGTTTGCAGCCAATCGGATGCTATCAACTCGACATTACTTCAGATTAGCTCAGTTTGACACGTTTTGGCAGGCATTTTGCTGCAAAGCATATTTACAGTTGCTCCTCTGGCCCACCCTGTTGATTATGAGTCACAGCAATAGCAGTTAACACAAGTCAAACTGTGACTAAATTATAATGAAATGAAACGGAAACTTTGCTTAACCTTACCGGTGTTGAGGGTGTGAACTTGTGAATATTTTCACTAAACTTGCACAATTATCTTTCTTAGGAAAGCTTAATATACCACTGAAGGGTGTGTATTTGCAGGGAGTGATCGACCTACCTTTGATAATTAGCCAGCATATTGTTTTTGGAACAGGGTTCACCACAGGTAGACTTAGACTTCTAACATGTTGGCTTCTGTTAATCAGTTATGCCGCCTTTTTCCCATGAACAGTGGTGACACAGATTTCAAAGAATCTTTCCATCATTCCAAACATGGCAATTATCAACCAATCACATGGGAATCAGTCCCCCTCTTGTCATGTGGACTTATTTTGCCCGACAACAGTTAAAGTTTAGTCAGATCCCTCTGGGAGTGAGGGAGAGTCCTTCCACAAGGAGCTAAATCACAGGACCCTTTTCAAGTGGCTAAATGAAGAAAAAAACAGGCAAATACCTCAAACCAAAATAGGAAACGGCATTGGAATGCTGTGAGGCATGGGGAGGTAATAGGAATTAGCCGTAATCAGTGAAACACTTGGAGAATGCTGCTGCTTTTTTAATGCCAGAGAGCTGATCGCTGTTGGATTGAAACAAGTGAAAAACTTTTTTATTTTTATTTATTTTATTAATTTAGCTTTCTCTTCACAACTATGGTGTTCTGTATGAATGCAAGTCAGTTGGTTTTTAAAGCGCTGATGTCCAATTTTCTGACATGACAAAACCTAACAAATAAAGATATCATACATCATCAGTCTGTGACCTTGACGTGCTGTATTACTCTTTTGCTTCACATTCATTACCTTTGCATGACGTCAGAGAAAATCGATTTGTTGTGATTATTGTGCTTAAATTAGAACTTTAAAATGCATGTTAACATGTAAGTCTGACTGAAATCGTACTAAATTGAATTTCTCAAAGTCAAGCTAACACACTCAGATAATGCGATTGGAAGTTGAATTACTCCTGCATATAAACGCCTCGACTGGACCTGGACTGGCCTAAGCAATCTGTGCACGATTGATAACATTTGTGGCATTTTTGATCTGACGCTGAAATTTAATAAATTTGTTGAAGAAAGCCAGAAAGAAAGCCAGAATCTTGTAAGCACGAGGGTAAGCATGCATTGAATTTTTTACCAAAAAAGTTGTCTGTGTTTTCACCATCGGCATGGATTCTGCTAGCCGCTTGCTTGTTTGTAGCTTGTTTGGCTAACCGGAAGAAGGTCCGATAGCAGCCAGCTGAACAGGGCATATGGCCGCCTACCATAGCGGAGTCCGACAAAAAATCAATCTTCCCTTGGTGCTTGTATACTGGGACAAGGACAGCAGTCCAATTAAATGACCTAATCAAGCTAAAACCGTAGCGTAACTTAACTGTGCATGTGAACATACTGATTGATTTGCTCGATGTTACACACTGCTGTGATGGAGCTGATGTTGGATAGACGTCATAGCGCCCCCTGCGCTCCTGGCGCACCTATTAGCTGTGCACATCATGGGTGTGTGTTTGGCTGAAGATACAATAACCAATCAGAAAGTCTGCTCTTATTACCTTTAAGTTCAGGTGCGCCCATGGTGCAAATGCTATCATGATGCCAGAAAGAGTCTTTGTGCCTTCTTTTAGACCAGTTTTCTTCTGGTCTAAACTCAGGCACACTTTGGCTTTTTTGCACTGGGCACCAGAATGCACAGAGACATGCCTTCATTCTCCCTTCACTCTCAGATCTCCCGCCAGCTGGCGGACAGACGGGGTGTAAGTGCATTAGTTATCTTACAGACGTGGCAAAAAATGACATCAACACCGGGGGTAAGAACAATGACACCTGTGCCAGCGGCACACTGGCTTTGCGCCAGGCATAAGACAGGGCCCAAGGTGAATTTCTTAAAAGTAGAAAACAGTTTGCTAAAAATGGAGTAAACCGAAAGCATATGTTTACAAAGATATTAATTTGAGGGAGATAATATTGTTTTCTATCATTTGCTTTGAAACTGCAAAGTATGTTAATCTGGAAGAAAATAAGATGATTTGGAAAATGCATTAAGACTTTACTCATCTTGTTAGCAAGCCATTTTATTAGGAGGAAGAAATGCCCTTATAATGCGTAAGGGACTGGGTCAAATACATTTGGTGCATTGTAGAAATAAAGACTCTAATATGGCCCTATTTATATTTGATTACCTGTAGACAGCTCATAAATAGTATTAGTGTAGAAACACAAATATCTGAAAGGAGTTGTTATTACCAAGGTTCTGTACTGTTGCTATTGCAGAACGGTCTAATGCCCATCCCATTAAATACTGATGGTTTGTCGGGGCGTCTCACACAGAGGGCAGCTTTTAGCTTCTGTATGAGACGCACTAGGCTTTCAGCTCAAATTGGGATAGAGGTGTGGTTCATACTGTCATCCAGGGAACTGAAGTTAAAGACCTGCATAACACTGAAAGTAAAACCTACTCTGTCAAACCAATGATGTTTTCCCAAAGCTAACCCAGTTGTTTTGGTGTATAGACCTTACCGCAGATGATACCATAGATGTTCTCCTAAACCTAAACAAGTACTTTTGGTGCTCAAACCTAACCAAACTGTGACCATTTTACAATGTTAACCACGTGTTTAGAGAGGCTTTATGGCAGGAGGGCTTTGCACGTTGCACACAGACTAAAGATACGCAATATGACAAAAGTGGAATCAATATTTGTCAAGCTGTGTTGAGAATGTGTTGGCTATTTGTGTGCATTGATGTTGCGCTGAAGCTGATTGTGGCTATTTGGTGTGTCCCTCAGAGCTTCCCCTTTTTTAGTTGTCTCCATCCACTGTTTTCTTCACAATCATTAATAAGTGGAATTCAGAATTGGAGCTACAGTGTGAACTTGACTTATCGTCATTGTGACACTCTCTGTTTCATTTATTAAATGCAATAGATTCTCACACGTGTGCAAGCAACCTTGAGGACATACTGCATGTCTGAATCGTGGCTTGATAGTAAAAATAAACTTTTGAAACATCTCATAACATCTAAATCTTTTAACTTAAACCAAAGACTAAATCAACTCTTAGATTAGAAGACACTGTGGAATACTTTCCTTGTTGTTTTTAAGAACAAAACAATCATATTTTTGTTATATGCTTGACTGTAAATGCATACATGTGTATCCGTCCATATCACTATTTATACCAGTGAGCTCCTTCATGATAGGCTGATTCTGTGGATTAAACACTGAGCAAGTTCCCGAAAGGGACCGCGTCCCAGGTGTTACAGACACCACAGTGCCCTCTCGCTCTTATTTGCATACACAGATGTTTAAGCTTCCACCTATCTTATAAACATTGCAGTTCTGCAAAATCCCCCAAACCTCATTCTAAACCATACAAGCAAACATTGTGTTTGAGTGTGCTGTTTTTCTAACAGACACGCACATTTGACTCCTCTTTTGCATGGAGCAGATTTTAGTCTAGGGAGCATATTTGTTTTTGTGTGTATTTGTGTGAGTGTGTGTTTCTGCGAGGTGGACAGCTGCATGGCCCACTGGTCAGTATGGACAGCTGATAAATGCGGTGGAAATTATTAAAATAAACTGCGGGGTGATGCAGCTACATTCACTTGTCCGGTCTACATATCTCCCCATCGATATGTTCCTCACACATGGGGCTTTATAAAGATGCACACCCTGTTGATGCAGCAGACACAAATATTGAAACACCAAGAGGTCATCAAGTTTGTTGGTGCAGTTAGCGGAAACTCCCATGAGATTATGACTTGATACTTATTTTGTGTAATTTCTTATGAAACGATCCTGCTTTGCATAAAATGAGGAGTGAAGGGGGAGCAGTGAAACAGATAAGTGAGCAGTAGATGGGAGTGGTGATGGCGACAGATGGACCGAGATGGGGAGCTGACAGACAGAGCTGGTGATGGATAGACAGACGGAGAGAGCGAGGAAGAAGAAGGGCAGCGATAAGGACAAAGACATCAGTCACGTTTAGGGGGTTTTCCCTCCTCCTCTTTGCTAGTGGACCTTGATCCAAGCCACACAGACTCTACTGTGTCATGGTGTGTGTGGCCCTGTGTCTGTGTGGGCCTGCAAGTGGTGACTGGACAAACCATGACTCAGCAGAAATAGAGTCACATAGAATAGAATGGAGCAGAGCTTCATTGTTGAAGCAGGTTTCTTTGGGCTTCACATTAGCCGCCATTCAGAACACAATAGATGTGACTCCTTTCACACAACATCTTAAAGGAGGAGTTTTCTTTTGAACTGTCATCTCCATTAGCCATCTACAAAAAGTGTGTAGGATTTTTTTTTTTTTTTTTTTTAAATCAGTGCATTTTACTAACATGCAATGAACTCATGTAACTTTTGCTGAGGAGTAGCCACAAGTGCAGTTTGGACATTTATGCTAATATCTGTTCAAATGTAGTGCTTAGCAGAGTAGCAGGAAAATAGATGAGTCAAAAAAATCATTAAATTCATTCAATTCAGAGTAATGTCTGTTACACAACAAATATTATACAGATTTTGCCAACATTAGGTAACATTATGCTATCAAAAGCTACTGCTCATACCAGACCTAATAAGGTTATAGTGACAAGACCCCTAGTGTGTGGAATTTAAAAAAATGATGCTTTTTATTGCTTATGAGTTCAACTTTTTATTTTCAAGAGGAGGAATGTGTTAAGTGACACACAGTGCATTTACATGGACAGGAATATTCTAATATAAACCCGGTTAAGCCAATATTCTGAATAAGGGTGTTTTCAGATACAGTCCTCTTTAAGTGAATAGAACACTTGTTTTCACACTTGGTCCTTTTCTGCCCTCAAAGAGGACTCAGACCCCTCTGAAGGAAACCGTACTCAGACCACCTCTCAAGGTAGTCTGAGTACGGTTCGCTTCAGGTCCCCGTCCAAGTTCACTTGACCTGTGAATTGTGAACTCAGCATACTCCCCTTTTTCTTTGCCTTTTTCCTTTGTAGTTTAGCCTTGTAGGCTTGCTGTAAACAGCCTTGGAACGCTCAAAAAACATAAACTAGGGCTACGTAATTAACTGTAAAAAAAAAAAAAAAAAATCTCATTTATAAATGAGGGCGGTTTACTAGTTCATGTTTCCCCGTGCATTCAGATCACGCTGCATTCACGTGTTTAATATATATATTTAATATTGCTCACAAAAATCCCAGATTCTACATCAGTCACACTCACATAGTGCAAAACAACACAATAAACTCAGCAATCACGCTAGAGATTAGCTAGTGATTCAGCCATATAACACAATCACCTCTCTCGTATTTCTTTCTCATTTACGGTGCTCAGCTGTCAGTCACTGTCGCTACAGTAGCCAGACACGGCATTGGCAGTGTCACATGTACACAAGCTGGAAGGAGGCAGAGGAAAGTTAACTTGATGGAGCTGGGGCCGTATTTTACACGCAAAAGAAAAAAAATTGCAGCGAAAATACCAGTTTCAACAGCAAGAGTAATGATGAACTAGTGCTGAAAAAAGGTGGACATACCACCGTGTGAAATTGATGAAACCTGACAACAATTTACAAGGAGTAGTAATCTGCAACCAATGCTTTGACATCGTCACAGCGCCACAAGGTAACAGTGCAAATCTCTTTAACTACCTCAGCGTCGCCACAAAATTCAGTATCTGTTAGCAATGGAGGACAAGGAAACCACATCAAAAAATCCCAGGCAAGAGACTTTTAAAAATCTAAGTACAGCACTTTATTATAGGTTATACCCTTGAAAGTCTTGTGGGGTTTTTTTAACTTATGTGCGATACATTTTTTTGTTGAAGAAATGAGAATCATGATCTCAGTTCTCAGGGAGAGAAATCATTCCGATCTTAGCAAGAATCGTGAAACCCCTAACATAAACACAGAAACGTGGCCACTTCTAATGGACACAAAGTAGTTGATCATGTCACTGCAAGATTCTTCTCCTCCATGCATGTCCCCTTAATAATCTCCTCAGTTGTTCCGATGTGATTTGAGCAATTCTCCTTTGGTTTTCCCTATCTCTGCGGACTTATACAAAATACCACAGGACAGTGGATATGACAGGTAGAGCAGCAGCCATCTTGCTCCAAGTGAAACTGACCCATAATCCAAAGCAGTAAAGGTCTGAGCTCAGTCCCCTTTCAGTTCATGCTCCATAAGTGAGGGTCAGGACCCCCCGGGGGGTCGCAAGATACAGAGGTGGGGGTCGTGAGAACAAATAAATCTTTTAAATAATTTAAAATTGCATATTTAACCCATTATTGTAGAAATTCTGGTTATATTCTTTGTTATATTCTGTCATAAATTACTTTAAAATAATATTATGGCTGTTAAGCT
>JAQFJB010000022.1:1051668-1062494 GCA_029874875.1 Naso minor
GATTAACATTTTCTCAGGACAGGCAGCCTGTGGAGAGAGGCCTGCTGGCAGATCAAAGGCTCTGGCTGTAAAACGATCTGAAAGAGTCCGGCATTAGCATCCATCAGGGTACCTTGAAAGCTCCCTGGTCAGCCGAGAGGGAAGCTGAGGGCCCCCCAAAGTGAAAGCCCAGTCTGGAGAGGGGTGATGGGGGGCGGAGGGAGGCTAGAATGGGAGCAGAGAGAGAGAGAGAGCGTGGTGGAGAGATGAATAACAGGCTACTCGGCTGAAGACATGAAGGAAATATTTCCACGGGAGAGAAAAATTCCCATAACAAGCTGCAAATGTTTTTATTTCTCTCTTGGATTCAACCCCCATCTCATCCCATCCTTTATCTCTTCCTTTTTCTTTCTGTCGATGTCATTTCTTTTTACAGCATTGAGGCAGTAAGCGGAGAACAACTCCATCTGTGCACCATCTCCACTCAGTTCACCAAGCCCAGACTTTTACTACTCCACCCTGCAGTCTACACATAGGGTCACGTCTGGTCGGGAATGGGAAGTGCATTGAAGAAGGGAGGGAGGGAGGGAAGGAGAGAGTGTGGGAGGAAGAGAATCCTCAATTGGCTTCATATGTTATACCTCTTTTCATCACAATTAAAAGTTGGAGAAAAGTAGTGCAGGCAGGAGTGTGGGGCTGTATGCGTGTGTTCCTTTTTTTTTTGCAATAGGTAATTCACAGTCTTGAAATGGATAGGTACCTAACATGTGTGATAAGGATCAAGATTAGACCTGCATTCCTGGTGTGTTCTGGTACCTTCATATTTGAGTCTTTTTCAATAACAACAGTAAAGCTGCATCCTTCAGGCTGATCTTGTGATACAATTCCCTCAAGAAACAAGATTTATAGACACTTAGACCTGTGAGCACTGAGATCTTCCTTCCTGGGAAGACTTTTAACTGTGTCATATAGTGTTATTTTCCAATTCCAAAATCTCCGGTAGAATAACAAATTGCAGGCTATTAACCTTTTAGCATTAACTTCCTCTGAGCAGCGAAGCAAAAAGTAATGGTGGGAAGCTTTTGTCCATGAATGATTGATCTTCCAGTCAGCTCGTGTTTTCAAAAGCTGTGCCGGCTACTACCATCATTCATTGGATGTGATCCAGAGTGAGTTATGGATGAACAGGTCTCTGGTGGACGGTGTGTGAGGATTTTGTATTTGAAGTTTCTTTAGTGACAGCAAAAACTGTAGGTTTTACTGGTGCCTTTACAGGGACAGAGACTTGCATTTAACTGCAGTTTAAAACATTTCCAGCTGAATTATGGGATTATGTCCACATTTGTCAATTCAGTATCGCTTGTTTTATGTCCAATACCAAGCTTTAGTGCCATGTATTAGGTTGTGAGGCGTAAAGTAACAAAGAAAGTAAAATTATGATGTTAGTGAAAGAAGCATATTAGCGGCAGCTTCTTCAGTGGTTTTCTAGGCAAGACCCACCCTACTCTGCCTGTGATTGGTTGCCTTCGTTGGTTGGGTTGGTGAGGGTTGTTGTGAAAACATCAAGGTAAGTCAATCAGAGACACAGGAGGGCGAGTCTAGCCAAGAAAAGCAGAGCGATTCATTAGTGCATCCCAAGTCTCTTATGTAATAGCTGTGTCCCAGTTCAGGGGCTGCATCCTCCGAATGCTGTGTCTGACGAAGGACACTCTTTCGTCTGCCGCAACGGCCGAGCCAAAACTTCTGATTAAATGAGACGGTCTGGTATGCGGATCATTTCCTGAATTGGTCACCGAGTGCTCCTCACGTCATGACACAGCACTCCCGTCGCCTAGCAAACCATGACATGCTAGTTAATTTTTGTGCATGTAAAGAAGGAGCCGCAAGTTTTAATTTGAATAGATAATTTTCAGTATTTTTGTTATTTTAATACTTAGATTTAAAAACGTACTCCTCCAACTGCCACTGCCTCTTTCGTTACATTTGCCTTAAAAAAAAAAAAAGAAAGAAAAAACATCATCAGCATAGTTGACGAAGTGTGATGCAGTCGGTCTACAAATACATCCTTTGGAGGATGCAGCCCCTGAAATGAGACACATACTTCCTCAATCCTCACTTGAACAAGAAGTTGTTTTGGTTCGCCATCTTGGTGGCAGTCTCGAAGTTCCTGTTTTCTGCTCAGAGGAGCGAGGAGCGATCTCTGAGGAGCCATGACGAAGTATGCATGACAGCAGCCTGCATCTTTAACCAACAGACGAAGCCCCCTTTTTTGAATATCAGTTTTTGATTGGATACTGCTGCATATCGTACAGATCTGACACATCACATCACTGTAGTTTCCGCATCATTATTGTTACTGCAAGGAGGTCAAATAAGAGACCAAACCCAGTAGCATCGCTACCAAATTTCACAATTTCTTTATTTTCTGATTCACCATCTTGTTGCTGTGTTAACTGTTGGTCTAAACAGCAAAGGAACCCAACAACTTTTCATATTGATTGAACAGATTTTGCTTTTCGTGATCTGTTATTTCTGCTCATCAACTTTTATTATGAATACAACTTAAGTCAGTGACAGTAGGACAGTTTTTACATCGTTGATCATCACTTCCAGGCAGTCACATGAATGTCAGGTTTGGTTTAAAGTACGTCAATTAAATTTTCCTAAAACATTTAGACAATTTGTAACTTCCAGTGTTCAAGAGACACCATAATCCTGGTGATTAAGCAATGAATTCACAGTCATAAATTCACTGAAGACGCAAATCATGAAAAAATAATACGAACGCATTCTGACAGAAGACCTGGTTCCTGTGCTTCTCGGAAGAGCACAATATGCATTATAAATACAGAAAGCAGCTTGTTATTTATGTGCAGGTGTTAGTCAAAGGTGACAGGCTACAGACAGAAAACACTGCTGCTCTGGCAGTGTGTGTCCGTATTAGTGTGTTCACAGTGCACGTGTGCGCAGACACAAATTCCATCAAAAGTCTCCACAGCTGTGAAAGCCGACTGACAGCTGATTTGGCTTTGATGTTTCAGAGGAAAGGATGTCTCATTTCTCAAATATGTTTCCTTGTTTCCTCTATCCTCACATGGTTTTCTTGCGTCTCTGCACGGATTCTTTTTTTTTTTTTTTTTTTTTAAAGAAAGAAAAGGAAAAAAAAAAGTTGAAATTAAAAAATTTGAAAATTTGAATGTTTAGGTGGAAAAAACCCTCTTAGCCAATGCTGACTGACCACTGTGCCCCACACATGTGCTGGAGAGCTAAATAGTCTCGTTATTTAAAACTTTGACATGGTTGAGGGATCGGTAAAGGTCTTCACCATCGTCAGAGACATTTAGGTGTGCGAGCTTTTTGGTGCTCTTCTTAGCATTGCTTTTGCAAATCCCGTGTTAAATCTCCACTGTGTGAAAAATAAAGCAAAATTACAATTTATAAGTCTGCATTGTCCCTTAATTTAAGAGTTAAAACAGCACAAAATGATAAAAACAAGATGTGACCCTGCACTGTGCAAGTAAATTACACACATAGATCACTGGATCCCAGAGGAGTATTGCTCTGCAGATAAAGTGATTTAATGAAGATACACAATTAAGGATTTTAGCCCCCCTCAGTGAGTTATGATGATGATGTCATCCTCAAAGTTACACAACCCCGATAGAGCATATCAGTGTATACACGCAAACTCATACTCATTAACTCAATGTTTTAGTGAAATAAATTCTTAAACGCAATGATCCACACACATACTACTCCTGGACACAAAGTGCTTCCCACATGGATCACCTAAACGCACACACACTCGGGTTTTGTGTCCCTCCGTGTGCAGCTTGCTAACATGTGTGGAGCCTCCTGCGTGCGGGGCCAGGGCTGCATGCCACTGTCTCAGCTCGGTAATGGATGTCCCGTTTGTTGCAAACACACACACACATACTCACAGACAGTGGCGGGGCTAAGCTCGTCTGTCCTGTCCACCCAAAGATGAGTTCCTCCTCTGTTTAGGGAAGCGGATGTGATCTCACTCGTTAAAAATCCAACCTATGTCGCTTGCCACTCATGACTTAATCCAGGCTTCTCCTTTGTGCAGAGTTCCCCTTCCCCTCGTCTCCTCTTACTTTCTCGTGCTCTCTCTGTGAGCTCCTATCTCCCTCCTACTCCTGTCTTTCGTACCTCTCTTTCATATTGGTGACGAAAGCCAATACACAACAATCCATGTGCAATTTGTGGTGCTTATGTCAGGCTTTTGTTGTTTTCAGTTTATACTAATGCTGCAGATTAGCTGCTGATTCAGTGTAGTGGGTAAATATGTTGTTTGGTGTTCCCTATGCTATTCAAAAGATATGCAAAGACATACCAAATTTTGAGTGTCCTCTATATAATTATGTATATGAGTTTTTGTGTGTGACATTTGTATATAATTGCTGTCTTGAGCAGAAGGTGATGAAGCCAAACCTCCTGATCGAGCTACCTTGTGCAGTTGCCACATGTGGCATTTTACACTTTGCAACTGGACAATTTAAAATGGTCTAAAAGGAAATTTGATAACACTTTACTTAAAGCATCCATTTATAATGCATTCTGAGCATATTCATATTGCACCTATACTGCTGTATAATCGTAGTTATAAGCAAGGTTAGGGTTAACCCTAAGCATATGTTGCATTGTAAGTGTATTCATAATGTGTTATATACTTCCATAATATGTTATAAGCATCATAGAGACAGGCTTTGTAGAAATTGTTACAGGAAGTTTTTCTCATGGCTAATATTTTGAAATTAACCCAATCATATTGCAGCAACTGAAGAAAGTGTTTTCAGAAATAAAACTCTTTGGCTTTTCCTCCTCATGCATTTTATTGTGTTCTCTATAGAAATTATGTGAGACATATGGTTATGTATCAGTATCTGTGTATATATATTGAACTGAGCCCTCTGCATTAACCACTCAGCAGAGAGCGCAGCTGAGACTGGACAACCTTCAGCCCTTTGCACAATTCTTGTGTGATACAAGGTGTGCAACCTCAAGCCCTTGCAATGATAAAATCGAAAGACACGACTTGTGCCTCTACAACTTAAAACGCCGCTGCTGGCACCAATGATGAGTCACATCCCTGTTAATGTTTAGTTCACTGATCCAAGTTGGTCACTTCCTCGTCTGCCTACTTCAAAAAAACACGTTTACAATGTGATATCCAAGGTATTTATCAAAACAAGAAGAACAAGGAAGCAAATACCTGTGAATGATTTATCCTTTTCATTTTCAGTTTATGCTACTATTTTAATATAAGCCTAATAACAGTTAAATAATGCACACACACTTTATAAAGAGGAGCCATTTATCAGCATTGAATATGAAACATGTAAATACAGCTAAAAAATGTGCCTGTTTGCCTTTTAGTGTTTGTAAACAAAATTTTCACAAGGCAGATGTGACAAATTAACAATAACAATATAAATAGTCTGTAAATGATCAGTGATGAAAGCAAAATATATGGTCTCATATGAGCTGAAACACAAAACCGTCCGACAGCAGACAGCCAAGCTCTTTTTCCCATATTATTTTCTTAACATACATTGGAGCCTTGTGCTCCAGTAGACGGTTAATTGCCTCAACCAGCTCATTGAAATGCACATAATTTCCTCCGCTTGTTGCAACATTTCTAACATTGCAGGTTCTGTCCACCTGCAGCACAATTGTCAGTACTGGAGATTAAGCGGCGCAAAATAATCAGTTGGCGGAGCTTTTTCTCGACTCAGGAGCAAGACAGCGTCACTAAAAGTGTCACCAGTCAAACCTCTAACAGTGGAAAACAATGTGGAAGTGGTGATCAAATTATGACATGGCTGTTAGTTTCATCTAGCTGTTTTTATGTGGGTGAATGGAAATGATTCTAACCATTATGCAGAATGATCTTAGTTATTATGGCAGGCCTAGTTTCAGACAATGCACATAGCAACAGGAGATGCTATACAGTTTGGCTCAATGCACAGGCTATGCCCTTTATTCTCTGTATATGGTTCGTGCGTGTGTCTGTTGGCATATGTGTATAACTACATGTATTTACAAAACAACAACAGCAATAATCTCATGTGAACTTTAACCAACAGACTGTTCATCTGCTATTGTTTTGAAGCCATTCTGTATGGGACTGTTGGTTCTGCTTGGTCCTGAAAGCCCTCTCTGTATTGTCATGATGCTTCTCATTAGGCTGTTTTATAATCTATCAGAATGACAGCAGTAACAAGGAATGAACATATGGGCTCTTTCTGAAAACCAAACACAATGGGCTGTTGACAGACACAGCTATACAGTGGCCTCTAATCTGTTTTTTTTGGTCAAAGTGTACGATGTAGAAAACTAACAAGTTTTTGAGCTTTTTGTCTTTATTTTGTTGGGGTTTTTTGTTTGGGGTTTTTTTTTCATTGCTAAGCTGCAGTAAGAAAATGAGAGCTTGTTGCGCCAAGTTGGCATTTTTATTTTCAAACCTTTTTTTTTTTTCAAACCCTATTTATGAGCACGTCATTTTTCTTTTCTTTTCTTTACCTGCCTAAAGCAGTGCGGTGCAGCGGCAGGAAACAGAGCACGGTATTGCTGTAAACTGTAACAACAGCAACATGTCAACAAGACCATCCATCTAAAGTATAAATGTCCCTTTATGTGGACCCTACTAGGTCAAAATTTTTTAGCACGTCATGTAGCCATCAGACCGCCGTTTCATTTGGGACTACGTTGCCTCAAGCAGAAAACGTCCATGTTCCTCCGCACAACCGCAGGAAGTTAGAAAAGGAAAAGAAATACTAACATGAGGAGTAGTCTCATCATCTGTTTTTTTTATATTTATTTCTCTACCTCACCTTTCTCACCCACATTCCTCTTTACAGCAGTTACACTAATCCCAGTATGGTGTTATTCAAGCCAGTCAAAACATGGTCTCCTCTTATTTATTCAACATGACATTTCATTACAGTAGGGCAAGAGATACAGATCCCCTACAGGCAGCAGGGAGTTAAGGAAGCCTATAAGATCAAAGAGAGACTCTTGCAAGATGAGATGCAGGATAAGATGGATCCTGGACAGGTGGACTGGGGGACAGTAAGAGACATGGAAATGATGAGGCCTTCCCTGTCCTCACAAGGGGCAGCTGAAAGTGAAACGCTTACACGTAGCACATTTTTCACCCTCTGCATTTGCATTACCTGGGGGTATACTGACATTTCCATCTCGCATGCAATAAGCCAAGGGGAACAAACTGTCAGGAATTTAACTGAGAGCAGAGCACTCCTGAGAAAGTTTCAGTGACAGGAAAATGACCCAAAAACTGGACCAACCAGATGTCTGCTGTTGGAAACTGTGATCATATATTTCAACAGGTTCATTGTCCATTTTATTAGACTCACTTTGGAGTTAAAGCACCGCTCTGACAGGATAGGTTTCAAGTATGTAGGTGAGGTAAAGAGAAGTATTACCTGTTGTAAAATGTGGTGCAATGGAAAATATAAAATGAAAATATAATTCTGGGTTTGATTTCTTACTGAAGTGTATTTGATGACAATATATGGTCACGCCACATACCAGTAATCCAGTGTGAATGCACACTGTGTATCACAAACTGTATTTCAGTTGGATGATATTAGAAATGCAAATTTTAAGGAGTAGCAGCAGGAAAAAGAAAATTCGAAATTCCACAAGAATCAAACAGGAAACATAACTTTAATAATGACTTCTCAGCATTTTTTTTTTTTATTTAACACACACACACACACACACACACACACACACACACACAGGCTTGAAATACAAAACAAGAAATTCTTACTTTAGTTGATGTTGTCTGACCATCAACAGCTAGCTTGACATTAGTCCCAGTGAGTGCACATAGCACTCCTGGCTAAAGTTAGCTAGCCAGGTGACTAAGAATATACAACACAATATATATAAGACAACTTTTGTTGTGGGAATCAGGCCCTCAGCTCCTTCGTAGTTTATCTGGTAAACGACGCACGTTTTAATCCTTAAGCCTTGCTTCCACATAGCTTTATGTATTTATTAAAGTGCAGTATTTCCCTCAAGTACAATGAAAAATCAGCATTTTTGTTGTAGGACAAACTGTTTACATTATGTGTCACAAGAAAACTAGTCAACTGACAGGCTATTTCATTAAGGAGACCAGACATACCCAATTTCCAAAGACAGTCCCTTTTCTGGGTGATCTGTCCCCGTCATAAGCTGTCCCCGGAAATGTCCCCAGTTTTAAAGGTGCAGTAAAAAAGCACAAAGTGAAATGGACGCTACAGCTGTGATTCTGGTTACGAACAGACTAATGCAGTATCACCTTCGACCACAATGTGGGTTGTAAAGGCAGAGTGGCACTGTTTGTATTCTGTTCCTCTACTCTACGGACAGAAGAAGAAGCAATCAACTTTATTTATGAGGACAGAAGAAGAAATAAGTCCTAGTTTAAGCAGACTAAAGATCTATTTCACTACTGTTGTTGGTGTGGCTGTTGTAAAGATTACCGTGTGATAGCCATTACAGTATTTTATTACATGTCTCTGTTTTGGGAGAGAGGGATTAATGATGGATAAAATAGAAAGAGGAGTGAAGCAGACAGAGGAAAAGAGCAGCAGAAGAAAGTGAGTGCGAAAAATTAATGGAGTAGACAAGTCAAGGGAGGGGACTGTGCAAGAGTGAGGTGAAAAGGTAAAGTGAGGAGAAGGAAGAAGTGTGAAGACAAAGTTAAGATGGTATAAAAGCAACACAAGGAGAGGGAAGAGAGGATCCTTTAAAAATGGCAGGATTATCATTTTAACAAAATTTTTCAAAATATTATACATCCCTGTTACCCAGACCAAGATAACACGATGGTCCACCGTGTCCTTTTTGTCCCCATGTTTTATTTCATAATGATAATGTTCAATCATTTTTGTACACTGAACAGGGAATGTCCCCAGTCTTCGTTTCAGAAATCTGGTCACCCTATATTTCATATAATTCAAAGTAGCATTGATAGCATGCTAGCTGTGTAGCATAAGGAGTGCCTTGCCCATATTTTGTTCTCTACACATGCAAAACAAAACTGGAGAGACATTACACTGCTTGAAAAGTAATCATATTGCCGTAATGCATCACTCAGGATTGCATTGGAGTCTGCTGTACTATAGGACTGATTCCTGTCCAATCAAAGATCTAAGATCTATCTTTTTTTTTTTTTCCTGAGTAAAAAGTGTTACGAACCTTCTTGGGGAAACCTGATCCCTGTAGAATGTTCCTGAAACATTTTGCATTTCACACACACTGTATCAATTTTTAAACAACCACGAATAAATCCATGTAGCCTACTGAACACCTTCATCAACTTCTGTGCCAAAATATGAAAATATAGTTCCATCTGTAGTAATCATGTAAGGAGACTGAAAGTGTCTGTATTGACATTGAGGTTTCTTATTACTTACCTGTGACTTTTTGCTGCAAACTCTCAGGAGATTTCTGGTATCAGTTGTGTGAGCATTGTTGACCACACAACATGCCCTCATCAGCACACACACATTCAGCTGAGGAATGTTTCTCACAATCAACCTTATCAGGTGTTTTGTCTGTTTTGTCTGAGGGGCATCCGAAGAGGGCTTGGCGTTACGACTGATAGGCTTTTTGGAATACACACCTCTTTCCTCTTTCCATACACTTCCCCCTCTCATCTTGTATCATTCCTCCCATTCCTCTGGCGCCCTCTCTTTCTTTTTTCCCATATCCTTGTTTGTTCACATTTTTCTTATCTTCATCCAACATTAAAGCACTTCTTTCCCCTCTCTTAAGGTTAATTGGAGGTGTAAAGCCCTGAGTGCCTCATTAGTCTTTTCATGCAGCACCTTACAAGGTTTCAGGTATAACATTAACGCATTTTTGACGTTTACTCTCATAGAAACAAACTCTGTTCTTCTTTTAGAAACACTAAGAGCCCTCCTCCATGCAGGAAGAGCGATGTTACCTCGTTCCCAGGCTTACCTCCTGCAGCACCCGTACCCTTGACCCGTAACATCCAATTGATTTATCCCTGATTGTTAGGAGGCCTCTGGAGCTGCGTCTCGATTGGCTCCATATGAGAACAGTGCCGAGAGGTCATCTATAACAATCATTTTCAGTGGCTCATTATTCCCAGGCCAAACAACCCAAAGACCCAATTTCCTACCGCACTGTTCATAAAAGTGACAGATGGCCAAAACCTGGAAAAGCTTTCCTATAATCGTTAGCCCAGTGAAGTGCTACATACAATGCTCTTTAGTATTGTGGAGGTTGGACTCTCTCTCTCTCTCTCTCTTTCTCACTCTCTCTCTCACCCACTCCTTCCACCTTTTTCTATCCTGTTCATTTTTTCCAAGGTGAAGAATGTGAAGGAGGAGAACGCAGTGTGTTTAATAGCTTTAGGCCATATTCCACCCAGTTCAGCTTTCCTCCTCTTCATATGGCCCACAATGTGGATCCAGCACACAAATATTTGCCGGGTAGTTTGTCTCTCTCCAAAGGTTCACTCTACCTTAACGTGGGACGGCACTTAGAGTCGCATCGACAGACAGAGGCCAAGACAAGGTCTCCTTTCATCCCACAGACCTGCCACTCTCTGGTATTCAGGGTCATCTAGTCACTTGAGCTAGTTTGCACGCCTCCATGGCTGTCTTTTTCGCTGGGGAAGTGCTTGTGTGATAAATGTGTGGCTTGGAACAACAGCTGAGACTAAGACTTGGCTCAGCCCTCTCGCTGCCTGTTTCAGACACAAGTGTGGTTTCCTCATATCTTGGCTTTTTGTCATGAATGACCTCTCTCATTTTTCCCCACCTCCAATAATAACC
>JAQFJB010000022.1:1130399-1141725 GCA_029874875.1 Naso minor
CGAGTCGGATGACATATGATCATGCAAATTAATAGAGGGGATAGACAAGCCTGCTCATCACAGATCCATGCTTACTGACTCTGCCTCTCTTTAATGTCTATTGCATTACATTGGTGGAGGTTTAACTCACTGTACTGGTTTTCATTATGTACACCGTTTATCCTGCCGTCGGGGAGGATCTGAAGGTGAAACCCGATGCCCACGTTGCAGTAGAGCCTCCGCACTCTTTTGATGCCCAGCAGATAGTCACTCTCCCAGTTCAGCTCCGGTTTCTCCCCGGAGATCCCCAGTACAGATCGGGAGAAGAGGGTCTCCCATCTTTTCTCCAGTAAAGTTGCATTTGTCCTGCTGCTTGGTAAAGGGTACGCTGACACGATCCCCAGCAGAAAGCCCAGGAGAACCACCGCGGTCAGCGTCCAGTGCGGCGTGCCGGCCTCGCAGGACATACTGACGAGGAGCCTTTGCGCAACGGCCATCCGGTTTACCTTCGGGCCACGTGGTCAAAATTAATGACCCTAAAAATACCGCTCTTCTTGTTTTGCTTCCTTCGGCATGCTGGCTGAGGGTTATTTTTGGAGCGCGGATCAGGGCTTTGGGCATGAAACGCAAGCCCCGGTGAAGAGGAGGAGAGGAGACGGGAGAGTGCGCGGCAGAGCTGGAGGTGATGGTGATGGTGATGTTGGTGGTGGTGATTACCATGTTTTGCAGCTCCTCCGCGCCCCTCTCTCTCTCACACACACTCTCTCTTTCTCTCTTCCCCCTCTCTCTGTCTCTCTTTCGGTAAGAGTTCTGAATAATTCCTCTCCCGCTCTCACCAAAACCCCTATTACAATCCTGCCATGGCTATCGCATCCCTAGATGACATCATGCTGACTTCACCGCTGGGACAATACAAGGGTAGAGAGGGTGCTGACAGCAGGAAAAATTCCAACTCTGTTGAGACTTGAGGGAAATAGCCTACTGTCAGTGCCGGACTGGAAGGGGAGAAGGCTTATTGGTGGCGTTCACCGACCGTGGGACGCGATGGGGCAGTCAGGCTACTCCCAAATTGGGTCGGTGGTCATATGTCTGTCAGGCCGCTTCCTTATTTAGAAGGAAGGTGTAAAAACAGGCCCACTTGTCACCGGAGAGCAATGACAGGGCTCTCGTGGTCCCATGTCTTCTGCTGCGCCGTTCAAGAATTGTCCTCAACAAAAATCGGGCTTTCTGGGCCTTTAATGGCACATCAGCTGACCGGAGAGCCGCCGGCAGGGCGCCCGCAGCCCGCCAGCCGCCAAGATCAGGGTTCGAGACCTCAGCGTTGGCGAACATCTGCCCTGCCGACGTGTCCTTGAGCAAGACACCGACTCCCCCTCGGCTCGTTGGGTAACAGTGGCCCAGAGTGGCATTTTAATAAAGCAGGCTATCCAGTTTTTAACAACCACACCACAAGCAGTGCACTTCTCGTGGTGCATTCGGGAGATATATGCGGCACAAACTGGAGGGGCCTCTCATGAAACGGCGCACATTGTCAGCATGCCTTTCTCGTCAACATGAAAGCCTATCGTCTTTTCCATGTAATAGATAATGCCACCAGCAGCATGCCCATGCGTCAGTGAGGCCGGTGCAGATGCGCACCAGCAGTCTCTCCTGCACACATCAGTTCCCTGATTTTTCCAAAGGGTGGCGCCATTTCCAAGTTTATTTGAACCACTTCAGCACAGCCTCTGTCTTGACTGTATGGGCCAGACTGCACAGAGATTTTTTTTTTTTTTTTTTAATCTTACACTAAAACACTCATTTAAAATGAGATAAAGTGGTTCACGTTTAGACAAAATGAACGTACAAATACTATGCAATATTTTACGTTGAATACCGCACACAAAGATGATCAATAATTGAACATTTGTCAGTACTGATGAGGAGTGCTACGGAGTGTTTCATAAAATAACTCCAGGACAACATCTCATTAACAATGCTCTTCTTTTATTTTGTATAAAATCTATTTGGTAACTGCATATTTATACACAATCTGATGGATGCATACTGAAAATGAAATACAACT
The DNA here is from genome assembly GCA_029874875.1 of Naso minor. Classification (NCBI taxonomy): domain Eukaryota; kingdom Metazoa; phylum Chordata; class Actinopteri; order Acanthuriformes; family Acanthuridae; genus Naso; species Naso minor. Next base: position 1,132,444 of record JAQFJB010000022.1, read on the forward strand.
TTGTTACAGCTGAATGCATTCATGAGGAAAACAAGTGACTGAAATCTTGTGACAAAATACTGATTTTAGAAACCTGATTAATCACATCTGAACACAACGACTTCTGGCCTTAACACAGACCATTGGCACTTTTTTTGTCTAAAATTAAACATTATATTTGGTTTAGAGCACTGGGTGGGGTGGGGGGAGATCCACCTATACAGTTAGAGATATCTGCAGTGTTTTATCAATAAGTGTAACAATACACAGATCTCTGATAAGAGGAAGCAAGTGGTTATATAAGACCCAGATATTTCCACCAGCTGCAACACACGAAAGAACCCATGAAGCATCTCAATTGTGTAACAGGAATTATGTTTTGAGCTGATACAAGATAATCGGATAGTGACCACAGGGGTAAGTTCTGATGACTTTGTATTTTCATCTGCAACTGATTTGACAGACTGGCAGCAGACCACAGCTACAGGCTCTGCAGGTTATCGAAGCTAAAGGATAAAGTGGGTAATGTCAAAATAAATTAGAGGTTTGACGATGCTTCTATATCAAATAATTTATCTTTTTCACAGAAACAGCCTTCACCCTTGCACCTGCGAAAGATGCCAAAGAGGCAAATAGTTTAATAGGTGCTATTTTGTCGTAAAAGCATAAATAAATACATATGTACAAGAAAGGTTTGTAAAATGTACAGGCACTTGTAAAACAATGTTTTCTTCTGACACTTCAGCTACTGCTTGACAATATTTTCCTGTGCATTTTTAGGGTGAAGAGGATAATTCAGTTGCTTGAGTGCTCGACTGCAGCAGTGTCAACATGACAAACAAATCCTGTGCCTGTTTTGCTTCTCCTGTGCTGAGCACACCTCAGGCAGTAAGATCCTTCAGGGCTGTGTGTGTATCTGTGGAACCCAATTCATCACCCCTCGAGTCGTGTCAGACAACCTGGATATAAAAATGCTCAAATGGACTCACAAACTGGCTGCGAAACAAGCGTGGTGGTTGCACCAACCGGCCAAAGCTCAACAGAAGGCCACGATACATTTTTAACATACAGCATCATAAAGGCAAGGTTTAAGTCAATATAGTTTGTCACAGCCACGGTGAAAAACTGCACACACTCTATTCATATCACTTCTCATAAGCCTCACACCTATATATGACTCATGCTTTCTGGCGGTCTGTCCATGTTATGTATACACACACACACACTCACGCCCATACACACATCTCATCTCAGATCATCCTTCAGTTTATCAATGTACAGTGCCTGCTTCAGCATGATTTTCAGTAACCAAATATTTCTATTTACTGCATTACGTTTTTTTGGTCTTATAGAAATGGGTGCTATGAAGTGGGCTCCCATCAGATATCATTATATGTTTCCATTATGTAACGCTCCCATGTGGATGTCCTAGATTGTCATATGAGAAAACAGTAACACATGTAGGTTTGGGCAGCTGGGAAGCTGTTTTTTGTTTTTTTGTTTTTAATCAGTGGCGTAAGGACAGGATGGAACACTAAGATAAAAGGTGCTAACCTGAGACGACTGACCTAATCAGAAGCATAGCTGGACAGGATGAGCAGTCCACCACACGACCACTCTTGATTATCTAGACAGAGGCTGTTTGATGCAACACGTTTCTCCAGTTCCAGTAAACAGCTTAATTCTTAAACCACCACAGTCGATAACCTCACCTCAACAGGTTGCATAACAATATTCCCATAGGGATATACAGTAAATTTGTATACAAAATATTTACAGTAAAACTGTTGGTTAATCAATAGGTAACGCTAAATGGGGGAACACATAAGATGCGGTAAAAATATGCTGCGATTTTAAAGGGGTACTCCACCAATTTGACACACAAAGGTCAGTTTACTCATATTCTGTGGCTCTGGAGGAGTTTTGTCAAGTTTTAGAAAATAACTGATGTTGTCACAATGAGGTTTAGGGTTATCTTCAAACCAGGGCTGCAACTAACGATTGTTTTCATCATCCATTAATCTGCCAATTATTTTAACGATTAATCGATTAATCGTTTATTTAATGAAATGTCAAAAAAAGTGAGAAAATGCTCATCTCGATTTCCCTGATCCCACTATGACGCCTTTAACTTGCTTTTGTCCAAACAAGTCTAAAACACAAAAACTCCTCATTTATTACTATAAATGACACAGAAAAGCAGTAAATTCTCACATTTAAGAGACTAAACCAGCAACTGTTTTTACTTTTTTTTTTTTTTTTTTAAAAAGGACTAAAACGATTAATCGATTATCAAAATAGTTGGCAATTAATTTTCTAACGATGGATTAACTGATTATTTGATTAACTGTTGCAGCTCTGCTTTGGACAGGCTTGAGGCTTGGAAGAACTGAAAGAAAAAATGCCTTATAAACTCTGGGCATGGAGCAAAAAAGATGACGGCACTAATCAGGTAAAAATTATACAAGATTGCATTACTGGAAATTCAAGTCCGGCATTTTTGGAGCTTGAATCATTGAAAGGAATAAGAGAAGTTATTTTGACCTCTCTCAGTGCTTTTTCTTCTTTGACTGACAAGTCCAATGGTCCCACTTGTCACTGTATTTTCTGAATAGGTAGAAACAATTAATTAATCTATCCATGCCACTGTTGTGAAGACAGACAGGCCGTTTCAGTAACATGATGACCAGTCACCATGCGGGCTTAGTGACGCTGCAGGCAAGTCTGTAAAAGCCAATATTGCGCTTGACATATATTTAAAACCTGTGGATAGCTCAGGATAAGATCATAAAAAACATAAAACTTTAGTAGCCGTGTAGCTGAGGTTGATGAGTTCTACAGTAAATGTGTTTGTGGTACCTGAGGAAAAAGACGATGGACAGAAAAGTTGTTAAAAAAAAAAAAAGTTTGATAGAAATTTCTATAGAATTCGATTGCATTCTGTACACAGAGTACTACACCTGACCTGAGCACAGAGTTGGTGTTGACTCTTCAGGTGGCAGGACACAACGCCCGCTGTAGCATGGAAACTGAACCGTACTGGCAGATAACACAGCTTATGACTTTTTTTTTTCGTTAGTCACTTTCTCTCCGAACCTGCCACACGCTTAAAAACACACTCTTAACCAACATAGCAAACACACCGTACTAGCGCAAGGCATTCGGGAAACAGTAGTGCAGTGATGAGTTCCACCCAAGGAACCTGAATGACTGATTGTTTGGGATTTCATCACTCCCACATCTTTTGCATCCAAGTCTCAGCTTTTGAGGTCCTTTTGATCAAAGATGATTTGACTGGCCAAGTAGATGGCGACGGCACCGAAGATGGCAGAGGAGGCGATATAGGCGGTGACGGACTGTGCGAACTGAACGATCGTGCCCATTAAGAGGGTGGGGATAACCTGAGAGAGGAGGAAGGTACTGTCTAAGATGGCAAAGTCCAAACCCACACCACGTTTATCACACCCTGACTCAGCTTCCTCCTGTTCGGTGCCGCCAGAGCTGTGAGAGGAGCCGTTCTGGCTGTGTGGACCCGGGTAGTAGTCATAACTGCCCTGGCCGAAGAAGGCACTCCCGTAGGGAGTTTTGTGGTTTAGTCCGCCCTCTTCTTCAACAGGAGTCATATACACAGAGTCCCGCTTGGTTGTAATACCATTTTTATGCACGCTTTTGGTTTTCTTTTTTGGCATATAGACCTAAAATGAGAGAAGAAAAGAGTCAGCTCATCAACCGCACATATTTCATCATTGCTCTTGTGAATAAAGCTATTAGATCTTACTTACCTCTTTCTCTTTGTGGTAGTGGCAGGTGAGCGTGTAGGGCAGAGTCTGCAGTGTGGCGTAGGCAAAGCCAGTGAGGGCTGCCATGGCAGTGACCAGGACCACACTTTTGGAGAGGCAGATGACCAAAGCAGAGACTGTGAAGCTCACCATGCTGCTCAGGTAGACCAAGCGTGAGCCAAAATGGCGAACCAAACGACTCATGACCAGAGAGAAGAAGGTTGAGGTAGCACACTGCAGGAACAGGCCCAGACTGCCCATACGGATACCTGAGAGAAAAATGTCATTTGTGTAACAACCATCTGAGGCCATAAAGCTTATCATTACTCTCTGACATCCTCTGTATGAGACCCAGCTGTAGTGATGTCTGCAGTGTTACAAAAGTCTTTTTTGTGGTCAGTACAGAAAGTGGATTTACTCATCTTTTCCGTGTTTGGCCACAAATAGATGAATGCATAAAATTCTTGACCGATGAAAAACACCCTGCAGTCAGACACACATATGCCAGACGTTGTTTACTGAGGCAATTTGCCTCCCAGCCCATGTCTGGCCCAGTCAGCCAGCCAGACAACAAGCATTTGGATGAGGTCTCACAAGGTAACGGAGGCAGAGTATTAAGCTCAAAACCACACAGGAAGTCAAAACAACAGACATTCATTCATGTTGTGTTGCTGCTGCGGTGTCGAGACATTTTTTACCTTCAAAATAGTAAGTTAGCTATTGTCTTAATGCTATTTATCAGATACAGCTTTTTACTTTTTTTTTTTACATTAGTTGCACAATCACTTTTTAACAGTTAGAGCTGTCACACTGCAGTTGGTGACTTTAAGGTATACATCAATAACTTTTTTGTGTTCTACTTGGAAAAAATGTCATAATACCCATAAACAGCTGTTAGTAAGTGACATGGTCTGAGAGAATCGCGAGATCTCTGTGCTTTCTCATGCCTTTGTATTCAGGATAGATACAAATCCCATCGCTCCTGTTCTACTTGCCCAATCAGTGACGCTGTCTGTACTCTCTGTCCTGATTGGCCGCTCTAGTCTGCGCTTCTTGGCGACAGGTGACACTAGTACGAGCTGATTAGTTGTTCACGCCTTATGCTCTGACTCCTCTGTCGACAACAGAGTGTCTGCAAGCGACACCGTCAGTCAGCTCAGACTCGCGCGGAGACAGACCAGTTTATTCTGCTTCAACTTTCCCTGCAACCGTTTCATCTCAGTTCAAACTGGACTTAAAAGAGGAAAAACAACAAACGAAATAAAACACAAGACAGAGCAAACGGGTCTCAGAATGCAGCTAATGTTAGCTTGGTAGCTCTTGGGCAAAAATTACCAACTTCAGCTTTAATAAAATTTTCCTTTCTAATTCATTTCAGTTTTGGCAAATTGCAAAACACTGATGTAGCTGCCGTAACATCAAAGGGAAAAATGTAATAAATGCATTCGTACACTGAAACAAAGGAGGTTGTAGTTCACAACCCGTTCGAAACACGTCTTTTTGTTTCCTTAAAAAAAATAAATAAATAAATTTTAAATTGATTTTTGGAGCTGGAACTAGATACAGGTATCACAAAAATAAATACTGCCATTTATTGCTGTATCGATTTTGTAGGAATATTGCCCCGCTTTTAATCATGTTCCCCACATATTGGTTTGACAGGTTAATTACTTCTTACATTTTTTTTTATTTTTGCACCTACCAATCTGTGGAAGTTCAACTGCCTACATGTCTAGACTGTTTTTTATTTCAGCCTGCATTCAGCTGGATCTCTCAGCTTGCTCTCTGCGAACAGTGTGGGTCAGAGGTTCAGCAGCAGAGCAGAGAATGACTTGAGAAATGTGAAAGGAGTATATGGATCACATTACTCCTGGAAAGCAAAGCTGCCGAGCCCACTTTACAAACACTACAGAAGCTAATGAGGACCGAAATTCAACCCTTAAGAGATATGAGACCAAGCCAGAGTGCCACTGAAGCTGCGTACAGGAGAACTGCTGCAGTATGAAAAATGGCTATTTCTTTACAAGTTCTATAACAACTTTGCAATGCAACCCTTCCATGTAGAATTTTTTTAAGGAATAACAGTTTCTTCTAAGAAATTAGGTAGCCACAGAGACAAAGCTTGATGCAGAGAAACATCTCAAGACTAAATATGGCATTATAAGATCCACTGTGGTTCAGATGAAACGGACCCAGCCCAGACAGACCACAGGGTTGTGTGCTTTGGCCGTCTGCGTGTACCTGACTTGAATGAACATGTTCTTTGTGTGCTGATTCCTTGACATTAATTCTTTGTGAGTGTGACATTCCTCGTGGTCCAGCAAGCACAGGGAGGAGAGACAGAGGGAAAGTAAAAAGGTAAACAACATAGAGGGTGGAGATAAGAGGTGGGGAAAGAGGGAGGAGAAAAGAGTGCAGATGGATGGATGAAAATGTCAAGCAAAAGAGGGAGAACGGAGAGGGAGAGGAAAGGTTGAGAAGAAGGATAACGTGATGAGAAAACAGGTGGGTAACGGTGGGAAAGTATTTATAAGATTAGAGGGAGCGCTGAAAAGTGCATAATGGAATCAAGAGTAAAAAAGGAGAGGAAGGGGGAGAAATATGGTGCAAGTTAGGAAGTCTGGCCAAACAGTAAACAAAGGAAGACTTTAAACTCAGACATAGCTCTGCAACAATCTGCAACTACTCAACATGGGCGAGATGGTCTGACTCGCATGTGTTTATTTGAGCTTCTTCCCCTTACCGTTCAATATCAAACACTGTCTGGTAAATATGCCAAAGAAAGAAGCCTTGCATGCTTGGCCTTCTTACACCACTGACACCAAAGATTTGCTCAGTATTTGCCTGCACACTGTCTATCTAAAGGCAATTTTTAGGTAGAATCATACAGCTAAGCTTTTGCATAGCTATAGAATACAGACACACAACTGCCTGGTAGGATTAGTGACAACTCGGTGACTTAGAGAGCAGGAACAGGAATGGATAAAGACTGTATTTGTTTACATTTTCCAAAGTGCTGAGGTGGAAAGTAATTCCTGAAATTCCTTGGACTGACCTGACATGGACTGAATCATTCGTAGCAAAGGGATGTGATATCTCGCCATTAGCATAACCACATAAAATATTTATAATCTCATGTAAAGTCTCGTGTAAGAGTCAAGGCTTCTGGCAGGTCTTTGCTTAATATGTCCTATACCATGACAGGAGCCAAAATGAGGGCAGCAGGAAGGCATGTAGCCATGCAGAAACACAGGCTCAGTCTCTGTCCTCCACCTGTACCTGAGGAATGTGAGTGCATCCTACCCAGCTTTGACAGAACAGATAGTACAGTCAGGATGGACCCCATGCCAGTTTAAGTGGACAGGTGTTGGATGTAAAGCCACAAGGCCGCAAAAGTCCAGTGCAATGAAGAATTGCTTCATTAAGAATAATCACATAATATCTATTGTGCGTACCACAATGCTACTTTTAAAAAGCTCACATAAAACCTTCAATATATTGTAAAAAGCAGAAAACTGACCTTCGTCATATCTTTGCCTGGACAAGCTCCCTGGTAATGCACTGGGCACGCCCTCGTACAAGCCTTCCCCAACAAAGTCTGTGTAGAAGAGCATAAAAGACATGACAGCCATCCAGCTGCAGAGTTGAGCCACACACAGCTGCCTCATCACCCGCGGGACATGGCAGTAGCTCCTGTAGATGGCCGGTGTCATGGACCAGCATGTTCTCAGCAGGCACAGCAGGGGTCCGGACTTCAGCAGCCTCAGTTTGCACTTTATCAGGTAGCAGCACGAACGCGGCACACTGCACCGGCCGGCCTCCATGGCGCCAGCCCCTGTCTCAAGTAATGATCCAGTGCTGGCCAAGCCACTACTAGCACACAAGGGTTCCTCAGACACCTTCATGGTGATCAGCACACTGGAGATAAAGATGAGGATGAGAAGGAAGAAGAGGCACTCTGCCTGGCCTCCCAAGTAAACAGAGAGCAGGCCACGACTCCAGTCCAATGCGGGCAGCAAATAACCCACGCAGCCTCCCAAGCTGACCATGAAGGAGAACATGGCGAAGGCTTGGGCGCAGTCTTCCTCATCCCGATACAGGTCGGACAAAAGAGCCTCTAGTGGTGTGAAGCAGACTTGTCCACAAAAGTCCAGCAGCCCCACCCCAAGGATAAGGAAGCCAATCTGTGGCAAAGAAATATGACATTTAATTTAGTTACTTACCGAGTTAATTTATTATATTCGGTGCTTTGTTTGCAAATTCATCATCATGGCACATGATAGAGTATGATCCACTTAGTCATATTTAAGCATGCCCTATCTTCTTACTTTAAGTTGGTCTGCTGTTGTTACCGATAAAGCTGTCATTGTTTATAACCACTGTTTTATCTGTTGTTCCCTACCTTATATTGTCTATATCTGATTGTACTTGGGATCCACTCACACTCTACTGTATGTATTTCAGGTCGCTCTGGCCACCCTGTGGTTGTATTGGTCTCCAGTGTCTTCATAATTTATTCTGCATTTATCTTAGTCTTTTGTGGTTTGTTTCTGTTTGTAGTTTGTTGATTGTCTTTACTCTGGTGTATTGTTATTTGCACTTCTATACTGTGTTATATGTTGGGACCCCTTTGACAATGAGATGACAGATCTCAAGGGGTTCATCCCTCTGTGCTTTGTAGGCAAATTCATCTTCATGACGATAACAAATCAAAGCAGTTGTCCTACCTGGAAGGTGCGGTCACCCCAGGCGAGGCTCGCAGCTAGCACATCAGCGTGGGGAATGATGACAAGCGCCAGAAGGACTCCCACAGAGAGCAGCCAGATGAAAGGCCGTCGTCTACCATAACTGCTGTTGCAGTGGTCACTGGCTGAGCCAATTAGAGGGATGAACAGGAGACCAAGCACTGGACCAATACCTGTGGACAGACACAGAAGAAATCAGAGACAACACAGGCAGAATATGCAGAGAAGAACTGGCAGCCACACTAGAGTTGTGCCTAAAGTAGAAAGGATTTAGAACATTATGTTTCAAACTGAATGTAGAAGAGGAACAATATCCCACCATAAAAACAAAAGTGCCTGTAAAATCTCTGCTCAGTTTTAGCAGCTTAAAACAGATCCTATGACTGGTTGACTAATGTAAAGCCTGCCTTCTACTGGTCCTGTCAAGTCCTCACTGCTGCCCTGGGAGCAAACCGCATGCGCCCGTCTGCCATCATCCCTGACTGTGGTCCTACAGATGGCCTGCTGCCTGAGGGTGACCCCCCACTCAGCTCATCCTCCACATGCGGTCTGGTTGAGCTAATTAGAACACACCATGTTCAGACACAATATCTAAAACAGCCTAATCTTGTGGCTACAGTTTGACATTCAAAAGTACCCTGTGGGGTTTTCATTAGAGAGGAGCACCAATTAGCTTACAATGAGAGTTTCTCATCACAAGGCACTTTGTGTGTGAGGACAGACATGAATTGTCAGTATAGCTGTGCACATCCAACTAACACAAAATACAAATATTACAG
>JAQFJB010000022.1:1141825-1151969 GCA_029874875.1 Naso minor
GATATATCGGATATCGGAATTTTCTTACTTCCTTAAATTGGTTTCGGCATCGGCCCCACAAATCCCATATCGGTCGGGCCCTAACCTCAGTATGATATAATACCTTTATATTGCTTTGCCCTTTCTCACACACACATATAGGGCTGGGTATCGTAAAGGGCATCACGATACGATATGTACCTCAATACAGTGCGGTACGATACGATTCGATAACGATACGATAACAATATATAATGCCATGTACTGCAATACTCAACATCATTTACTCAAAATTTAAAAATAGTGCTGAAAATACCTATCTTATTATATTGGTACCTGATTGAACAAACTATTTTGATTAATTTTGATGTTCCAATTTATTGAAGATTAAGTGCATTTTGTCTAAAAAGACAAAGACGCGTGCTGTACAAGAAGGACAGCCCCCATCTACCGTACTCACTGGGGAAACTACAGCGCCCCCTTACAGCCAGAGGGATATTTTGATATATTGATATTAGGGGCTGGAATATCGATATTATATAATTTTTAAAAATATCGATATATATCTAAATATCAATTTCTTTGCACAGCCCTACACACAAATACACATTTTTGTACACCTATCTCTGTGGGGGCCCATCACTGACATGATACATTCACTAGCCCCCCACTAACAACTCTAAACATATGGGGTAGCATTGTGGTCCTCAGAAAGCTGTGGGACCCTGCAAGTATAGTTAGATTGTGGTTTTCAGATACCACAAATACAGTATATAAAACACAAAAACCCCACTAAATTACGCCTTTAAGCCTCCCAATACAATGCAAGCTTTTCAGGCAGCTATGTTTCAGACACACACATAATCAGAGTGGCGTCTAACCTAACCCACACAAACCACATATGATCTTACCTTATAGAGATAGTGTCAAATTGTTTTTGTGCTTTATGTACTTAAATACACTTAAAGTAACAAGAGTAATGGACACCTTAGTGTCCTCCTTTAGAGAGGAAACTGGAGAAAGAAAGTAACAACTGGAGGAAGACGCAGCCAACAAATGGCTCTTAGATAAAGTAGAAAGAAGCCAAAAGAGAGAACCCGACACTACTGCTTGGGGAAATTAGCTTTAACCCTCCCAAGACACAATATCTATCTTCATTCAAATAACACTCAGGCACTCCATTATAATGAAGGGAAATGAGAATTAGGTTGAGTGCCGTTTCCAGATTGGCTTACACTGCAGTCGGTTTGATAGGAACCCTACAATGAAATCATTTTTCCTCATATCACCAGCAGCTGCTGCAGCAACTGAAGTGCATAAGTGTATATTGGTTCATCTTTTTACTTGAATAGTCACCTCTGTCATCCACATGGAGCCTTTTGGTTTGTTGGAATTGTATCTATCATCTGTAAAGTCACAAGACAATATCTCAAAGAGAGGCCTTTAGTGAAGAGCATGTGAACACCATTTGGGCTGACAGGATAAGGCAACTATTCACATCACTTACAAGCAAACTCAGTTACTGTGTGCAAATACATACTATGAGTGATGCTAGTGGTGTGTATGTACAGTACACACAAGCCACATATGGATTGTGAGCATCAACATGCCTTGCCTTCTTCAAAAAACAAACCTCTCTGTCTTAACGTTTACATTAGGAACGTTTCCAAATAGTCTCAGTAAATTCTTGCTATTGACTTTTGTTAGATTGATAGGTCAGAGGCAACTTAAGCCACAAATACACAACCAACCACAGGCAAAGCTGAATTACATGTTAGCCCGACATAATGGTGCGGTCATCAGCTGTATGTTCTCTAGAGTGTTTGTGGTGTGTATATTTGCTTTTGCACAAGGCAGCACACACTGCATCAGGAACCAAACAGGCCACTTTGCGGTACTCTACTTTTAATGGCTCTTCCCAGAATTCCTGGATCTGATGGCGCAACGATTGTAATAAAAATATATCAGCGAACAAAATTGTAAATTCTTAACAGTGAAAGATATGTTTAATACCCCAGCTTATAATTTAGTGAAAGATGAGAGAACAGCCACAGACATCAGCCTCCAAAACAACTGTATATGGATCAGTGTCTCTCTCAAACAATACTTAACAATCACGTTTCTTTTCAGCGACAGTTTAAAAATTTGTAGTTAAGCAACTGTGGTATTATGCTGGTAAAAATGTCTGTCACCTCTCAAGGATTGTACTCTGTTCAGCTGTAATGTGTAGGACAACACAAATATTAGTATGTCTAATTGTTTTTACATAAAAGCTAAAGGACCAAGCATTGCAAAACAGCTTAAGCTGCAGATCTTACATGAAACAAAAATATTATCAGGTAATATTCTTATGAATCTGCCTCATGAAAACAAATTTTAATTAAACCCCCCTATAAAACTTAATTAACATAGTTATTAGGGGTTAGACTATTAGAAAATTTCATGTCACAATTAGTGTGGCCACAATAATTGCGATACATGATATTATTGCAATAATTTTAAAAAATCTATTTAAAAAAACTCTTTAAAAAAAATCCACATAGGATATATTTACAGATATATTTTAACAAATACAAAATTGAAAAAAAGGAAAATGGCAATAAAACACACTGTAGTCACTTTACTTTACAACATTTACTAAATCATGTTCATAGAGGACACATCTTTAAAAAAAATTATAAATAAATAAAAGAAGTGATGATAAACTATGCCTGGTAGCCCTGTATAATTAAGGGATAAATAAAAAAACTGTATGAGTAAGTCTACTCTGTTCTATAAAGTCCAGCTTGCACTGTAACCTGGGCTATTTACTATTCACTAGCATAAATAGTGGGGATTACATGATGTTATTCACAGCAGACACTTTAATTCACGATCATGACGTTTATGCGATCAACTGAAATTCACCACGATTAAACTAATATGAATGTTTTTATTGTGACAACCAATAAAAACGATAATTGTCCCATCAGTAGCAGATAGTGCTAATGTTTTTATGGTTTTAACTAAGAGGAAAGCAAATAAATTTCATTTACTGTAATCATACTTAATTTTTGTTATTCAGAGCGCAACGTAAAATGAATTCCACGAACTACAATGAGCAGTCAGTCTGGCTCTTCCTCAGGCGGTTTGCCCTCCTGCTGCCTTTAAATTAGCACTTGATTACCACCTCCACAAAACAACAGGTGATTTGGCCGCTGATTTGTGTAACAGCCTCAATTATGTCTTTATGACCTAAATGGGACAGAGGATAGGAGCCCGGTGACACGCCTCTGCGCAACACACAAACTTGCCTCCACTGGAAAGGTCACATCATAACGCATCAAACCAATTTACAAAGCCTGCGTTCCTTGAAGGGTAAGGCCTACTCCAATTCATAACATTTATTCATGACGTCAGTAGCAACTAATGAAATAGTTTTCCATTTGTGTTATGGCTGTAATGTAACCACAGCAAACTAACCGTTCAGACTGACTGAAAAAAGAAGAAAGAAAATCTTATTTACTTTCGGCCCCATGATAATACACAATGCAATGCACGCTGGATAAATGGCTCTCATGGGCTATAAAATGTATCATCTGGACCGCTTGGACAAGAAACAATCACTCATGTGGTCAGTGAACGAGCCACAGAGGAGACAGTTGAATCCACGAGGCAGTCTATCCTTGAGAGTGTGCGAGTGTCTTTCATGTTTAATGAATACCTTGTCAGAGAGGGACAGGAACGGAAATCATGATGATACTGCAAATATGAATGAGAAGGAAGGATGCACAAGCAAAACAATGTACACGTAACCCACTTCAGTCTTTAGCGAGCTCTTACCTAGCACCATAGTCATGTAGCGCTCCTCCACTCCAGCCTCCAGCAGCAGCGGGGGCACGTATGTGATCCCAGCTGCCACACAGATCTCCAGGCCACAGGTCAGGGAGTTCAGCAGGACGAGACGCCACTGAGACTTCCATCCAGGCATATTTACAGGGACAGTCTCGCCTTTCCTCCCCTCTGGGATGGCCACTATTGAGGGGTGGGGAGGGGGGACGGACCCGGACAGGGGCAAGGGGGGGAGCGTGGGGAGGCAGATGGTGCCCCAGTGGGACGAGACGGCCGTCGGGGAGGGACAGCGGCAAAGACACGAGGATGTCTCAGATGACCTGGAGGATTCATCCTCTTCTCAACATTCTGGATCTGAGGAGCAGGAGAAGACAAGCATAGAGAGACAGAAATAAAAATTTAGAAACTTTTGATCCCCAAAATGAAAGAAACATCTTAATGTGAGACACGGCTTTTATACAGCCTCTGCACAGCATGCTATCCAGTATATAATTTGCTGCCGTTTCAGACCATTAGAAAAAGTGAGTTAGAGCTCAGGCATTCCAATTTAGACAGGTCATTCCCAGGTTACTACACCTGGATGTCAGTGGCCTCAGGTTGAACGGAAAAAGTCAGCATAATGGCTTTCTCACAAGAGAACGCAGATTCCAACATATTTTCCAGAAACGTGAAAATAGCAGCGACAGTCGAAAGGATATGATTTATTCCAAGAGCTCCTCACCAACAGCTTTGGGACAGCAGAAACAACAACAGGCAGACAGAGGACATGAGTCAGCTGGAGTGACGTGGCACACACACCAAACCATTTGCCAAGAGAAATCTTTCTCCCCCTGCTGCCTTGCTCGCCTTTATAAAGTCTCAAACCGGGAGAGGTCTAGGTTTTCGAGGATCAAACTTTAAAAACGGATTCCGAGCTCCATTTTCTCATCTCTCTCCAGACTGCGTCTGCCTTTCACTTCTCCATAATAACTGTAATATTAGTGGGAGGATCTAAAAATCCAGCTTCTCCTTGGCTGACCCTGTCATTATCTGTTATTAAGCTCCGATTGCAGCTTTAGTCACATACCCAAGGTTCTCCTTTCAAAAATATACAGCGGATTATTACAACTGTTCAGATGGGAACACATGAGAGAGTATTTAGCGGCTGAAAAGATGTGTCACTGGAAAGAGACTATAAAGCAGGAGGTAGATTAAGTCACATGTGAGATGGATTATGTTACACAGCAGCAAGTTTTGCCTTCTGGCATCAAAGGCAGATAGCTTTGTTGTGTCAATACAAGAAAAATGACAACAAAGTTATCAACTGTTGTTCAGAGGACGCTTTAAGTCAGAGGTTTAGCTTTGTGTATCAAGATGAACAGTCAGTGTGAATTAGAGTTGTTCCCAGTATCGGAATGCCTCAGATACTGCATCGGTATCAGCGAGTACACCAGGCTTAGCACTGATCCAATACTAGCTACTTAAGCTCTGACTAACGTTATATACTGTCAATCAATTCTTCTTTGCCACTCTAAAACAGAATACAGGATGTTGCAGTGTGCTGTTACTGGCAACTATTATTTCTTAGAAAGAAAGAAACTCAACAGAGCTAGCAAAATGTGAACAGTTTGGCAATATTTTACCCTGGAAACTAAGTTCTACGGCATTGGTAAGTTTTACAGAGAGTTTAACCTGAGCCAACCAAACCACAATGATAGTTATCATATCACATTCATCCAGAGTTAGTAGACATATGTGCTGGAATGGGATAGGTACTCAGTTCAGACGACACGTGAGTTTCAGGTTTCGGAATCAATATCGAAAAGGAAAAAATGATATCGGACATTCTCTAGAGCGTGCATCACAACAACCTTATTTCCTGCACGCTGTCCTGCTCTGACAGTCTACCTCAACTTGAAGGATAGTTTTTCCAGTGACAACAGCTGACATTCTCCATTACATGATATAATGTTGAGATATGGTTTCATCTTCAGCCTATTCACTCTGACACCTGGTTTCTTCTGACTGGTATTTATCTAAAGTGACCTTAATTCTGAAGACAATAAACAGCCACTTCACATAAATTAAGAGAGATATAAGCTGTGAAGAAACAGACTGATAAGCCATCATGTCCTCACTTGTTATATCAGACTGCCGCCAAACTGTGCGCATTCGTGCACAGATCCATCTGCTTCCTTGTGAGCAAAAACAAAAAGCAAAACCAAGATATTATCGTCATCATTCGCCAGTGAGGTTTGCATTCTTTTTAAAACAGGGGGAAAGAGCAAGAACAGTCAGAACAGCCGCAAACACACAAACAACAAGGTGCTATATTTGCATTTGGTGTTACATTTCCGTGCCAATGCTGCCCATCTGTTCTATCCCAGCAAACAAAATGGATGTCATCATCTCCAACAGGACTTGGTTAAATCTCAGAAATGTGCACCGCTCAGAAAAATGATCTAATCAGATTCATAGAGAATTCCAAGAAAATGTACCTTGTGCGGTTAAAATCAGTTGTTAGGTAACATGTATGTACAGTGCTGAAAGAGGTGATAAAGACACAAAATAGCTGTCAGACTGTTTTGTCCTGGGTGCTTCAGGCATTTCAACAAGAATTTTTCAACCATCATCTCAGCGGTTTTTAGTCCTTAAACATTCTGTCATCAAGCATCTCACAAGGCCAATCACAAAACCTCTTTCACTTGATTCTTACCAAAAATGTTAACTGAATGTCATCATAGATGACCTCAGAGTTCCTGCAGCATTGATGCATTCACAGCTCAGCCACTTTGAGTCCTTTAATATCAAGGCTCTTTGAGAATCTGAGGGACAAAGCGACAGTGTGCAGGCTGGACCAAGCAGGGGCCTGGGTCACTGAGAGAGAGGACCATTTCACACCCGTCAGATCTCATTCCCACCCAGCCTGGGCACATTGAAAGACACCCATCAGGGGACCAGCCTTTGCCCTACGGCCTGTCTGGCCACTACAACCCCCCTTCAAACATATTCTCTGTATGTGTATATGTACAACAACCCCCTCAAGCTCCCCTCCTCTGCATTTCTGCCTTATCCTTCCTCAACCTATGAGGTCCACTTCGCCTCTGACCTGCATTCTTAGAGGAACCCTTTCCACATATCTGCCCACAACTGAGATTCTGGACAACAAAGGCAATAACCAGTGTGAACGCTTTCTATTACAGGCCCAGCTGACTCCCTGTCAGATGGTCAGTTCACACTGAAAACAGAAGGGCCCCCAGTGACAAGAATAGAGGAATCTGATTTGTCCACCCAAGCAGCCGCGGCTTGTCTGGACGCCTGCCCAAAATGCAAGTGAGATTCCAGGGTTTTTTTAAATTGAATGGTTGCTTAAATCTTGACCCAAGACGCAGTGGCGAGTCAGAGTTAGGACAGGGGCGAGGTTGGAAGGCCTACGAGACAGCGGCAGGGATTAAAGGAAACGGCAGAAGCAGTGCACAGAAGGATTCATCAGTCCAGTTATCCACTTCAAAATCAAACGTAAAAATAAAATCCATTTGTTTGTTTTAAATATGGCACTCCTTAGCCAACGCACTGTTTGTGGCACGGGCACAAAGCAGAGCAGAGCTCTTAAGCATTCAAGTTAGCGATTTGGGGCCAGAGTACGAGACGCACTCACGCACACTGGCAACCCACACAAACAATCCACCACTCGCTTAATGACACCTCTGACTCCACAATGTATTCTAGTCATGCCCTTCATCGTCTTCCCACAGCCTCAGAGACATAAACAAACGCACAGACAAACAGCTCTCCCTGTCACCTAACGTGTTTAACACTAGAATATGAGCCAAGCTGCTGAGAGAGGGGGGCGGTGGTGGTGGGCTGCTTTTGTCAGCTCTCCATTACCAAGCCCCATTCAGCCACAGGCCCCCCAAAAATCGTCCCTAATGACTCAGAGCAGTATTCTTGCAATACAAAACGGGCTTTGTATACATTGTGCCAGGCAGAGTAATGTGATATAGTGAGGTATCAAGTCCATTTCCAAGTCTTTTATTAACGCAGTGTTGGTATAGATGGTAGGATATAAAAAAAATGTGTGCGTGTGCGTGTGTGTGTTGGGTGGCGGGTGGCGGGTCTCCCAGCAGACAGCATGGGCTGGAAGAGAAGAGAGGAAGGAATTGCTCGGAGATGACATCAGAGCCACAAGCACAGTTGAGGCTGTGGCTGCAGAAACCTCAGCAGGAGGGTCTGGGTTGTGTGTTTGGCTCAGTGTGAATGGCTGCAGCACTGTGGCCTTCCTCCCTTTGAGTTACTGCACATTAATAGACCTGACCGTCTGCATGGAGGGACAGCGGGACCTGCTTTTATGCTGACTGTTTTCCCTGGCTCACTTCATGCAAACCTCTCTCTGTGTTTCTCCTTCTGTGCTCTCTGCATAACAAAAAATGACTTCAGATGGAGCAATCGCTGGTGAACACTACACTGTTTACGATGGTGCAATAATATCACTACGTCAGCAATTCCTGAAAATGCAGAGTGGCGTTGTTTCTACTTGATGAAAGAACTGAGGAACAACAAAACCCTGTAACCTTGTGCACTATCCATAAAACTCCATTTTTATAACCCTCTCTCAGTCCCTCCCCGCACCTCAAATTTGCCTGTACACTTTATAATTTGCATTTTAATCACATTCATCTCTTACTCTTTGAATGGCAGTTCAACTGCATTCAGTGCTTACTCACCAAGTGGCATTTTAACTAGAGATTTTCCGCTACCATTTTTTCCTTCCCGATTCCGATTCCGATACCTAGACTTGTGAGTCGGCCAATACTGAGTACCGATCTGTGACCAGCGCATAAAAAACAATTTCTTACACATCTCCTTTGACTTTCCAGTGTAAAATATTGATGAATGCAGAAATTTTGCAAGCTCTGTCGACTCTCTCCGCTCTTATTTGTTGCTCTTAAAAACAGCAGTTGCCAGAGGCAGGACAGCCCAAGTTTCTAAATGCCGTTTTAGAGCAGCAAAGAAAATTTGATTTCAGGTATGTAATGTCAGTCAGAGCTAACAGAGTTAATTGGGGAGTAGATGAGGACTTTTTCTTTCTGTTAATCAATAATGTAGTATGGTATCTGATTGGTGCACAGACTGGTGTGCTTGCTGATACTGATACCAGCATTTTCAGTGGTATCGGTAGCATTTTCTGATACCGGTATTGGTGTCAGAACAACTTTAATTGTGACTTTTTCATTTTTTAGACTTCCATTAATATTTGTCTTTTCTTCTGACTACTCAGTTGATTGTTAGCCTGCTCTCTCGGTTCTTCAGCCCTTTGTTCATCTTCCCTCCCTGTGTACATAGAAACTTCTGATTCGACTGTCCAAAGGGCTCAGACTTGAATCTAAACGTCAAATATTTACAGTGATTATTACACTTCAACTTTAGCTGTCTTAATGTTTCAAAGTGTGTTTACATTAAATGTGAAGCCAGTGTTCAGCTGTTTATGAAGTCTTGGCATACACTCAATTTTTTCTGTTAAGTTTAAACTTTTTCAACTTGTGCGGATGCGTCTTTGCATCAAGTAGCGCCACCCCACGCAAATTCAAACCTAATCTCTTTTTATGCTATTACATCACTTCTTAAACTGTCGAAACACAGAATGCAAATGACTCATCGATACTTCTTACACAACCTATTTGAATAATAAATTTTTTTGAGGAAAATGTAAATGTTCTCACTTTCACTGTGTTTTTTCCCCTTCTCTAAGTTATTGTCCCTCTGACACTTTTTCCTCCCTCTCGCCTACGTTCATCTGCGCTGCTCCCCTTGCTTGGAATAACCTTAAAAAAGACTTTGGGATTTGGTCTCAGTGTCTGAGTTTAAAGCTCTCATATGTTCACTGGTAAAAGGCTCGTTTGGTGCATGTCAATGTCTGAACGTATTTTAACTTGATTCTGTTGATGAGATTTTATTTGCACAACTCTTTCTGTTCATGTGTTATGTGCTGTCCTGTCTGTAACATTTTAATTCATTTCCATTTGCATTTAACCAACCTGGTTAAATGAAGGTTAAATGAAAAACAGCAGCTCTTATTCATTGGTTCATGGCCTGTCATCCAGTTCAGGACACCATCAGACCTCTGGCACCCTCTTCCCAAACAGTCTTCCTCTGTTACTGACAACTAGATATTAACATAGAACTTCTTTAGCCTCAATAAAAAGTTTAGTGTTTGATTTGTGCTCTGCCTCTGCTCACTTGAAAGGCAGCCCTGACTAAGCTGACCCTACCCCCCCAGTCTGTAATCTTAGGCCCACATCCGTCACTGTGACCCCTGACCCCGCCTTTCACCACAAATCATGTGACCAACCCAACA
>JAQFJB010000022.1:1160056-1170777 GCA_029874875.1 Naso minor
CTGCAGTGAACAGAGAGGCTAAAACTTGGCGTCGATGGCGTTTTTCAAAATAACTTACCATGTCGAGGCTTCAGGACACTTGGATTACTTCAGACAAGCAGTTTGGAGGAATTTTACTGCTTTTTTATGTTAAAAACCTGGTCACCATTTACTTCAATTGTTGGGGAGACTACTGCAAACCCTTTCTCTTGTTTAACTCCAGCAGCGTTTTGTGAACTAAAAAAATTCACCCAACCTTCGATCGGCATGAGGGTGAGTAGATCATGACTGAATTTTCATTTTTGGATGAACTATCCCTTTGAATTTATAAGGGGAGGATAGATGGTGGATAAACAGAAGGATAGACTTTATCGATGTCGCACGGGAAAGGCAAGAGACGACACTGGATATAGACAAATTATACTCAAAACATATACATCATAAAAAAGTAGAAATAATAGAATAAAATGAGAACGGACGAATAAGAACACGTGTGCAAAATTGGCAGTGAATTGTATGCTTTATGACAGCAGGGCTGGATGAGTGAACAATGCTGAATGTTAATCCTACATAAAAGATTTCAGGACGGTGACGTGGCACTTTTTTTAAGTCAATAAAATTTTGACATCTTTTAGGTCCTCAACTGTTCTGGCAAATAATTACTGGAAAAATTCCACAAAAACCTTTTCCTGAAATAAATGTCACTTTCCACTTTTACTGCTATTAGTGTGTCAAGTCTGCCACGAGGGGGTTTTACACAAAATTAAAATGAACCACCAGCACTTTTGGAAACAATTATACCAGCAGGCAAATAAATGAGAACACACGATATCAACCGATCTGACATCGATAGAGTAATAAGTTTGAAGCAAGCGAGAGCTGATTAATCTGCCAATATCTTCAGTCTGATGCAGTGATGTGAGGTCAGAGCATGCAGGGTGGGCAGAGCGTCACCTGTTGAGATAACTGCATGTATTGATCGAAGCTCCATATTCACAATTCACAAAAATTCACATTTTTTTAAAACCTTATTTATTATTATTCTTACATTTTCATAGGTTTGGGTTACATTCATAAAATCAGTAAGTAAGGGCAGTCTGTCATAACCAGCTTTTTGTGACTTACAACACAGCATTCTTTGCAATGTTACTTTAGTGTATGCACAAAACACAGTTCTAATTCTGAAATAATACACTGTTCAACCCTAGTAGCTATATGTAAGAGCAAAAAGGTGATGTAACAAGGTCACATTTACACGGCGAGGTTCATTTTTTCTGCAGGGAACAAGACGTCAGTGGAGGTATTAAGCTTTGTTCATACTTCAATACCAAGATGTGTTTAGCTGTAGACTTGCACGCATTTTACAATTGGGTGTCTGCACACGTAGCCCAGTTCCACACATCATCCCTCTCATGACAGCAAAAAGAAAAGCTCCTTTGTTTGTTGTGTTTGGCTGAACAAAAAGGAAAAGTCAAAAAAAAGAAAATGGTGTATGCAACCGCATAACGAGAATAGGACCAGGGATGGGGCTTGAACATACAGGCACAGTACACACAACAAGTTTCCAGTTTGCTTTCCTTGCCCATCTGGAGATTGAGTGTGTGAACTCAAGCAGCCCAAAGCGGATGTGAAGCGTGAATTGCCCTTTAAATGTTTGTTCAATTCCTTAAAATAAAGGTACGTCAGAAACTTCAAAATAATGGCCGACTTGCTGAGGGCTGGGAGACATTATGGAGGGAGGAAATAGTAACAAGGAGGCCCTTCCAGCTGTTTTCAAAAAACTAGAAACACCAAGGTCATGAACCTTCCAGCTGCACGGATACAGTTAATACAGCAGTTCTTAGAGGACTGACAGACTATGTACGGATGGACATCAACAGGTCCATCTCCCTTTTCCAGCTGTTGTCAGAGCAGGAGTGGCCTCGAGGCACAATGATTAACGCCTCAGTCAAATGCTACAAAAACCAGATGGTAGAGATGGAAGAGGAGGGCAAAGTCCTCTCTCTCCCTCTCTAACTAGTAGCATACACAGGAAGGCATGATCCCACACACATAGACACATCATTACCCGCCACATATGTTTAACCTTGTGCACACGCTTTTAAATCATTTTTAATAAACCTCTTGCCCACAGTCATGAAGAGCTCTGCAGTGGTAGTGTAATTATATTTAATGCAGTCTTTCCTTCAAAAACATTTGAACACAATTACACAATAGGAAGGTTCTTGCAACATCACTATAATTGTGTGCCCAGCCCATAACTGAAGGCGGAAGGCTACTCTGGGCCTTGAGGGAAAATAAGAAATGTCAATCATCACCTCTTCAAGAAAAAAAAAAAATCTTCCCCACAAAAGAAACAAGTAATCAGGGAAAATCACCCATTCCTCCGGTTTAATCATCTCCTTTAAAACCTTGACGGGACACTCAGCATCAAGCTATCAAAACAAGTTCACAAATGGGACATTGTTTACAGTTTAACTAGGTGGAACAGCAATTCCATTAACGCCTCAGTCTATGAGTGTGTGCCTGTGCGTGCGTGTGTAGGGGGGGGGTGTGACCGCACATATGTGTGCATGGGCAGGCTCCTTTTCACACATATCGGCTGTAGGGACCCATCATGGCGAACCCCTAAGCCGGCTGTACGGAACATTTCTGACAAAACAGTGAACTGGCAGGAGCAGCCATCAAAGCACTCGCACTCATAGTGACTCAAATCATAAGCTTGATCCTTTCACAAGGCACAGAGCATCTCACATATCAAAGGACTCACTGAAACACTCAATAGCATCCCTTTCAGCTTACTACATGAAAGAGAACACAGTGGTGTCTCATAATATGCCGTTTTCTCTGTTCACAGAGCCAAACTTCAAAGAGGGCTTAATCAAGCTGGAAACCTTTCACTGTCCCCTTGGCTTGGTGTTTCCTGGTACGTTCAAGTAAAAATTTATCAGGAAGTGGCAGGGTCATCCATAATTTGGCACACTATGGGCTTCACTAGTTTTGCTCCTTCTAGATCAGCCACTTTACAGACTCTCTGGGGCATCTCTGACTCGCAGAGTTGAGTCTAAGAGGAGAGGGTGTGAATATGTATTGCAAACATCTGGCCAAGTCCTTATCACCATGGGAAAATGTCTAAGGACAAGCCTGTGTTATCCTTGCTCCAGGGCCCATGCTTGTCTCATCTGGACTTCAACTGTGGTTTCGCAGCCATGTCAAACTCTCAAAGTAGTACTCCTCATTTATGGGGAATTATGGGAAAGCGATAGGGTCGTTTGCCGTCTGTTCCCCCACCTTTTCATGAGAGCTGGACCTGAGGCTGTTTTGCCTTCAATGCCATGCAGTCCCCCTTCACAAGCAAACCATGAGGGCAGAAATAAGTTAAGTATGTAAATTAAATTAGGCTAGCAGAGGGGGTGTGAGAGTGAAATAACACACGCCAACTCAGACCGTTGGGTCTGTCGTTTTCTCTTGTTAAAAATGAAGTGAGTGCCGCCATGTTGGCTACATGTGACTTGGTTTCGGTCCAGAGGCACTAAGGTAGAGTTTCTAGGCTTACATTCCCCAATACCTTCAAGCTCTTCACAAGACGTGAAGATGTGAACAGGTACAAAGAGAACAAGTTTTTCTAATTCCAAATGTTTTTCTTTTTGGCGCCTACCTCATCCACAATGTAACTTGGTCAAGCGTGGTTTGTTATGTAGTGGCTCATGTAGCCACAAGCAGAAATCTACCAAGGCCTGGTAATCCTACTTCTTTCTAACTTACAACACTCTATTTTTTTTTAAACTTATTTATCAGAATTCACACAACTCCCTCTGCAGCCACAACAGACTCAATACAACTGTTTTCATACATGCCAGAGTATGCAGAAGTGTATAACCAAGGCCTGTTTGAGATCCCTGTTGCAACTATGCTATCAGCCCTAAAGTCATGCAAGGACAGTCTCGATTCTGTGCGAGACAAAGCTTTAGTTATGCAAGGATAAAATGAGGCAAAAAGACAACAATGGACCAAGTTTTATCATATGTTTTCAGACAGAAGGCAAAGTGAATTTCTGAGGCGGCTCAATGTGACAGTACACAAACAGTCACCAGTTCAGTAGTCATGCAGTATAAAAGCAAAGAGTTTTAAAATTTCAAACTTGGCCGAAAATTTGCACGTTTCCAGAGACTTCACGACTTCAACCTATGATGTACAGTAAAGGAGATCGACTGGAACAAAGGAACTGAAAGAGCTGGAGTTCCTGCAGAGTTCTGAGATCAGTCAGAGGCTCTTTCGAGCAAAAAAACACTCCAGTTATCAAACACATGCAAATTCAGCAAGAAAAACATTTGCTGCGGATTCTGTCTGAATACATTTTGGATACGAACTATTACACGACTGTTGCAGTTAGGGATGGGCATGATCAATCTGTGATCTATAACTGATCGTTAAGGATTTTGTCGATCATGCGAAATTTCTATCAATCAAATGTAATGTAACGTAAATAGAGGCTGTGTTGTGTAGTCACACAGTCAATGAGCATAGTACGAGTCTTGAAGCATCACTATGTGGCAGCAATGAGACATCTTACTAAAGGAGGGCGGAGTTTAACTACTTTTAGGAGACAGGGGACACGGAAATACGCAGCTGCTTATGAGCTGCTGTCATGGCTGCCTTAGATATCAAACATAAACATGAAGAGATCAAGACAAAGTTTGGCATAGAACCATTTCAAACTAAAAAACTACGAAGTTCATTGTAAACACTGTGAAGCCGTGAGTAAGTACAACAGCACAACGACCCCAGTGATGTACCACTTGAACAGCGTAACGATACATCCAACTCTGGTTAACGTCAATGCATCCTCCTCTCAATCTGTCATCATCTCAAGCCCAATTTATGCTTCATAAGCTATACGCAATAAGCAATACGACCGCTGGCTTTTTGGGCTTATTGACGTCATTGCAGCGGGCTTAAACCCCCTCGCAATGGTTTAAGCAAGGTTTAAGACACTGGTCCTATGAGCCTCGCAAAAGTTGGGGCACATACAATGTCATCAGTGGCTTATAGCTTTGACTGGTTGACTGGCTCGCATGACTGCGCCTGACGAGACGAGGTGCGGGAAGCGCCCATAGTTGTAGTCCTGTACTCTACCTTCTTGTAGGCTGGCTCTCATTCTCCTGCTCTCCTCTGTGCTGCACTGCTGCTCGCTACTTATTAACGTATTTATTAGATATGGGCATTTACAATAATTTCAATATTCAAGTACAAATACATAATTTTTTCTTAAAGTAACAAAAAAGACACGGGAGGTTTGTGTCCAACTGGAAACACAAGCAGAAACAACGTTAAGCCAATTAAATAGTATTTACCTATCTTTGGTTCCGCTAGTGTTTCCAGTCGGACATGGACTTCCCCGACATGACCTACTATTTACTAAATAATGTTAGTAGGTGTATGGCTGACAGAGAACATTACTGTCTCATTCTTAAACAGTAGTATTAGCCACCTCGTTGACACGCTGCATCAGCCCTCATTTCTGTTGCGGTATCCTCACCTATTCGATTCCCACCATAGTAGAGTAGTAGAGCTCGCGCTCAGAGCAGCGCATCTCCTCCTGGCGTCCCCGTAACTGGCACTCACTCAAGCCTGAGCTTGAGAGGCATAAATGCTCAGGACCTTCTGAGACATAAGCCCGAGCCCAAAAAGCCAGCAGTCTTATTGCTTATAGCTTATGAAGCATAAATTGGGCTTAAGTGTTGGTCAGCTGGTGCTGTTGGCTTGCGGTCTCTGGTTGATGAAGTCAAAAGTACATTTGTTTCGTTTTTGTATCTTAGACATTAAATCAACATGTTAGTGGCCACTGTCTTCAGTGAATATGACATTGTTACGAGTTACAAGATACCTCAAGCATGTACACTGTAGACAAGAGCCTGACTGATGAGGGATTTTGGGGGTCGATACCGCTGTTAGGGAGCAAGAGAATTCCAGTGTCCGATAGGGTCCAACCGACATATCAGTTTGCCGATATTATCACCTGATATCGGCCTATCGTAGATGTATCGGTATCAGCGTATATGTTTTCCAATAAAAGCAGATAGATATTTAACCTGTTATTTAAGGTTAGAAAAAATAATCAGGCTAGAGACTTAAAATGGTGTAATCAGACAGTTTGTCGAGCAGAACGTGGTCCATTATTTAACTGGTACTAAGTGAAGTGTTTACTGGTCAGCGCACAGTTATAGGATATCGGCTGATATCGGATATTGGAATTTTCTTACTTCCTGATATTGGTATCAGCATCAGCTCCAGCAATCCCATATCGGTCAGGCTCTAGTATCTGATATATGCGTTGGATACATGTGGTTATTAGATACATGTGGCAAAGGTATGTGATGGTTTGCTGGACAAACTACATAATTATACCAGTTCTAATCACTAGTCCAAGCTTTTTTTTTCTTTTAGCCTTAAAAAAACAGTTTTAATATTGCCACACACTGGAGAACATAAATGCTGATACCAGTATATCTGCAATAGTATGTCTGTATATCTGCTGATAATATTGGTATACCAATATATTGGTCAGCAACTGCTGTAGGCTGTTCTGCTTCTGCAGTGCCAGCAGTTCAGTTTCGTCTTTTTCATTCCATCAACGTCATGTAATTAACTCACATTTAAATTTTTTATTTTTTTACATTTCTAAGTCAATGCTGAATCTTCTATGTCCACATTGTAATTGATCCAAGAATCAATTTTTTCCCCCAACTTTCTTCACATCTTGCCTTTGCCTTCGCTTCAGGCTGCTCATGCAATATTTCTTGGTGTTGCATGACTACTGCTTGCACTGCATGCGTCATCCAAAGCTGGGAAAGCACTGATGATACAACACAATGGCAGCAGAAGAGCAACAGATGTTTTACTGTGACATTTCTTAAGGAGCAGTGGTGTGTAAATCATGTTTATATGGTAATTCAGCAACACAAGTTTAAATGCAGCAAAAAAGCATTCATTCACTTTTAGTAGGTTACAGCAACGGAGCAGACCTCATATCTTTTGACAGCATTAGGAATCCATGCACTGGTTAATGGTGCCTCCAGATTGCGGAGGGCTGATTAATTGATTAGGCCCATTAGGAAGGGAGCATTAGAAGTGCTATTAATTTTGCAGCAGCAGCGCCCCTACGTGTGCTGCTGGAGAGCAGATGGCAATGAATGATGTATTTTGTTAGAACAGTAAATATTGACAGGTGCGCCTGGGCGCCTTCTCTAGCTCCCCGTGGACCACGCAGAGGGAGAGCATTCTAATTGGCTGTCTCAAGTGAGAAGACCTCTGGAAAGCAGATGCCCCAACCTATTTCGGCCCAAAAAAGGCAAACAAGGGACTGTGCAGCAGATTTGCTTTACCCTCCATTGTAAATACATACTACGTGTAGTGGAGGTGAAGGGGTGTGGGAAAACGAGAGGGACAGTGGAGAGGCAGCCAATTCTGAATCAGAACAACTTTGGTTTGGCTTGGGGAGCATTCAATAATAGGTCCTCGCCTGGCTACACTTTGCCTCCAGTCACAATGGCCCCACGTCATTTCAATCGGAAAGCCACGAAAACTCATTTCTGAGCAGTCTTGACATCAATTGCACTCTCCTGCTCAGTGGCAATTTTAAATCGATTGCTTCACACAGATCCCCTCCCAGACTTGGTGAAAATTTAGCCAATTTCAGACACAACACAGACACTGTAAAGACCCATGAAAAGACTCATGAAATAAACAAAGCTATATTAGTTTGGATTACCTGATCTCTATGTCCGAGCACCAAACAGTACAGTTTTCTTGCCTGGCTTCTAAAAAGAAGGCACCATAAGTAATGCATGCTCATTTCCAAAAATGTACATTCAAGGACTCCTCCACTGTAAAAAGCCTTCAATCCACCTGAGTTGAAAGTCTTTGTGCTGTGGGAAGAAGAAGCCCAGAGTGAGAAACCCATGCAAACACAGCAAGATGTCATTAAGATATTGATCTGGTCTCTTCTTGCAGAGAGGAAACAGTGCTGCCCTGTGCGATAAGCATCAGTTTTGAGTGAGAAAGGCGACAGACGGGGGGGTTGGACACCATCAAGATGCTTAAGTTAACCCAAGTTAACCAAGGTGGCAGGGAGCCGCTTCCCTGATACTGTCCTCTGCCGGGATGCAGAGTCGTGAGGGCAGCTGTAGAGACAATCAATGTTATGAGTCTAATTGTGGATACTTGTCAGATTACCAATAAATTTATTACACAGGCATATAATTACTAACATTTTTGATTATTTTGTTGATTATTCCTTACTTATTAGAGTAACGACATAATTGTTTAGTTAGGTGATGTCATTAAAATATCGAAAAACAGAGAAAAATGCACATTAAGGCAATAGGGGATGAGTCTTTAACTGGTTCCTTTATGCCATGAACAGTCAGAAAGTTAAATATATTTAATTTAAAATGTTATAAAAACTAATAAATGCAGCAAATCTTTAAGTCTGAGAATATGTAAGCAAAAAGGTTGACATTTTTCCATGATAAATTAATTAAATATACAGTAACTCAAATTGGTGACAATTAATATTCTATTAAGATACTTAATCAATTACTCAACTGATTTTAGCTCTAAACAGACAAACATTAAAGTATCATTTGAACTTTATCTACCACATGCTGGCTTTCCTCCCTTATCACGCGACAGCACAAAGGAAGCATCACTTCCCTGCTTCCCTGTGTGACACAATACACCGCGCCTTTTAGTTACATGACAAAGATGACTCGTGTGTGATAAGAATGTGGTTTTTCCAGGCAGCAGTTTTCCCTTCCAGAGAGATGTGTTGTTATTGTTGTTAGCCAACCAGTTAAAGCCCCCAGGAGGAAACCGCAGATGATGCTCAGATGAAGTGTCTTTCCCGGAACTGTGAAAATAATAGCTCCCGTCGTTCTTTCCTCACTCCTCTGCTTCCTCCGTCGTTTCTCTGCATTTCAGTTTCTGAAAGCCAGCGGGCCACTGTACCTCTGATTATACTCCTTCATCCATGAAGACACGGGAAATTAGATTATCCTCAGTGTGTATGTACATGTGGGTGTGTGTTTCTGTACGGTGGTGCTGACAGAGGAGGTGGGGGTATTTTTAGGCAAAAGATGTAAAGTATACTCCCATAATTTTCACCTTCCCAGGGTGAAAAAACTAAGGCAGCACATGATGAGACACCTTATCCCTTTTCTCATTTCAGTAACGTGTTCTTTTATCTTACCTTATCTGCTCTTTTAATCTTTTTTCCATTGTGTCTTGGTTGACCTTTCTGTCTTTTCTCTATTTTCTTCAGCCTATAGCTTAACTGCTACCTGCTGCGTTGTTGAATCATGATGTGAGTTTTTTGTGGAGTATGCTGGTGAATGATTCTGTTGTGAAGCCCTTGGTACAGCTGTTTTGAAAGGTGGACAAAATAAGGCTTTATTGCACCAAGCGAGAGCTAGAAAAAGAAAAACATAACCTACTTAATGGCAGGTTGAATTCTGAGCTACGTTCGACCTTTTTAAAAAAAGGTCAAAACCTTTTCAATGCTTTCACTCTGCCATAAACATGCGTGCAAAAGCTAAAAAACGGAATATTGTCTTGAATATTTGCTCACTCGGTGATTCATTATGAGAGTCAATCCTTGATGAAGCGATGCTTAAAGTCTCTTCCCTGTCTGACCTTAAAAACAAACGCATTCAGGGCATTTAAAATGGCGCCCTGCTGAGAGTTCTTGTAACCACGTTAATGTTTATATTTAGTGCTTTTTCACCAAATTCCCCTGTGTGAGTGTTTCCTTCTTCATAAAACTTTTGCCTTTTTTTTCCCGATCAGTTGAAAGCTGTATTGATGACACATGTTTGTTAGCTAGCAGTTGTCTTCTTGTTATGTTTCATGGCACATTCTAAACACCAGCTGTTCAGTGGAGAAGTTTAAAACAGACAGAAAGAATGTGTAACATCACCTGCATGCTGTTAAGCGTGTACACATTCACCCGTGTGCACATGGTAGCAAAGTATAAGATAGAAACAAAACATGGAGCTGCTCATCATAATTGTGTTCTACCATGCGCTTCTACCGATTGGATCCATTATCAACAATTCAATGGATGGATTGCTTTTCCTACCTGATATGATCTACTGATATTAATCAGCACAAGTAACAAGTGAATTTACATCCTTTAAACCGGTTTGCCGTCTATTTTTCATTCACAGCCAATAGTCATTTGTAGTTTGATTTTTTTGATTCGTCTAAGTTTGGCTACCTCAATTACAGAGAATTTATATGCCAAACAGCGTACAAGAGAAAACACTTAGCACAGTGCAGGTTCTGCACAGCAGTGCTTACTGCTACGGCTGGGACAACATTAAACTTGTATCCCCACCTCAGAATCAGAGGAAAATTAATGGTCTGGGTCTTGTCTCGGTCTCGGCACACTCTGGTCTAGGTCAAGTCTTGGTCTCGGTTAGTGCGGTCTTGATTACAACACCGTCCAACACCCTAAATCTCCATTCTCCATATGCCTGTTCATCAAAACTTTGTCCTGCACTCCATAAAAGGAGTTCACATTATGGATATGATTTCATCATGTTGCATTAAATCAAAGAATGCCATCTGTGGTGTGCTGCCAAATTTTGGACCTTTGATTGGAGAATAGAGATCGACCGATATGGTTTTTTTAGGGCCGATCTCGATACCGATTATTAGTAGTCAAGGAGGCCGATTACCGA
>JAQFJB010000022.1:1261934-1272888 GCA_029874875.1 Naso minor
AATAAATATTGCCATGTATTGCTAGAATCGATTTTTTAGCACAGCCCTATTATTCAATAAACCACATTTTAAGAACAAATGTTTACCTAACGAAGACCTTGCAGGTTGTGGCTTCCTTCAGTGAATACACAGGGATTTGGGAAATTCAGTGTGCAGAACAAAACTTTTTCAGAAGTAGGGTGCAGATTTTTCCCCACATCCATACCCAACTTGGATCTGCACACTGTCCACCTTCTCTTCAACTAAATGCACACTATTGTACTAAAGAGGGTATTTCACTGGAAATAGGCAGGATTCTTAGCATGTGATTATCCTGATCTAAAGCTGATCAGCAATTCCCAAATGATTTTAAGGCCCTACACCACTTTGTAAAAATTATTCAGTCAAAAACACAGTTCAGTACTGTAGAATCAACTATATTTCCCCTCTAAAATAAGAAAAGGGCGCTAAAACGACTGTGCAGTGTATAATTTGTTTAACAGCAGTACAATGCTGTCAACATCAAAAATGCTTCATGTCAAACCTATAAATACATCAACAGGAAGTTAATGCAACCACAATCAGGCTCATAAAACAAATCCAGTTTAAAACATTTGTAAGAAAAGTAATAGGTAATTTGTATCCTATTACATTTGTGGACGTTACCTTCCCAACACTGTTACATTAGACATGTTGTAAGGTTTTTAGGATCAACATTTGGGAATCACTGATTGGAACATGGAGAGGGATCCACGAGGATGTGGGAATGATGGGAGGTTGAAACCTGGAGAGGATCTGCGACTTTTGCTTCGTACCTGTGTGATGTTACTTATGTCGCTTTTTGTTTATAGACAGCAGTCCATGGTGTGGGTGTGATCTTAATGCTTTGCCTTTTGCTCAGCTGGTCAAAGCTGACTCTTTTAACCTGGAAATAAAATACACTATAAAACACAGCTGCTGTAATCTAACACTACTGTCTTCTTGTCTATTTCTTACGTGTTACACTTTTGTATGTCAGGATACAAAACGTTGTGCTGTTGGTCCACTATGGTACTAAAGAACAGCTCATTGTGTGAGTGTGTGTAAAGGTGAAAGGATGAAGAAGACTCACAGGGGATGATGCTGTCTTCATCTGAGCTGTCGGGGTCGATGAGTTTCTCCTTTGCCTTCTCTGTTCTCTCTTTAAACATCCGGACCAGCTCCTGAAGACGCTCGTTGACCACTGTACTGGTTTGACTGGCTGAAGACGCTGGACGTTCTTTCAGTCTTGGAAAAAAAAAATCGGAAATAAAATTAGATGATGGTGATTTTTTTCAATGTGAATGTCCATACATTATTACAGTGAGGTGAAAACTCCAAATTAAATTACCACAATTTCTTTTTCTGCATTTAATGTTGTGTATGTCTGTAGGTGTATATGTATGAGTACTCATGTGTATGTGTACGTGTGTGCACAGTGCTCACATGTCATCTGTGCTGTGCAGACTAGACTGGCTGGGCCAGGCTCTGACAGGAACATTTCCTTCGTCATCATCATCTTCACTTTGGGAGTGCAGCCTCCTCCTGTTAAAGCAGACACAGCAACACTGTTGGATCAACTTTAAGACTGAGCTAACAAATATTGCTTCTCTCCCTCAAACTCAAATCTTCTGTGACATGATTTTACTGCACACCATGTTATGGGGAATTTCTAAGTATTGAAAATACAGAATCAAACTGTTTTTGTGTACATGTATACAGAGTTCTGCCCCCCCAAAAAAAGAATGATCTCTGACAGAAATTTAATGAATGACACGCTGCTACGTGCTTTCATGTTCAGTCTGTGTTTATGATTGTGAGGAATGACCATTAATGAGCGCTGACAACTATGATTTAATGAGTGAATGAGCAGAGACTGGTCAATTTAAAAGGATTAATGCATGGTAATGGATAAAATATGGGCATTAAGATGTGTGAATATAAATGGACACTAGATGAGTGGATACGGTGTTTCGTAAGGATTTGTTATCTTACATCTTTGTCCAGAGAGTCCTACGATTCCTGGCACTTCTGTCGTGGATGGTCAGGGCAGTAAAGTGAGTGCGTGTGTGTTTATAAGAGAGGAATGCGGAGAGAGAAGGTCGGCGTGTGTCGGGGAAAGCATGCAATTACTCCAAAAAGCTAATATCAAGTGAGGATAGATGACACAGTGATAATGCAGGAGCAAGATTGTGATGCATCTGTTTATTGACTTTTGCCACGAAACCACAATAACCATACATTAGCCAAAAGCACAAAAATGTGAAAGCAGCGCAAAAGGGAAGAGTACAATCACACCAACACCAGAAAACCACAACACAGAATGATTAATAATGTTATCTCCGTGTTCTGCATTAACACTGTGTGCTGACTTGTTGTGTGGATCATTTTGGAAGAAAACAAATTTAGATATTGCAAAATCGACACACACACACGGTGTCTGCAGAACACTGTTATACAAACACGGCAGCGCTATGTTTCTACCAGACGTGACCGTGCAGCAGACAGGAGAGGGCAGGACATCCATTTCAAACAGCACTGAACAGAAAGATTCATTCCAAAATGATACATTCAAAGATCGACTGAACCATGAACGATAATAAAACACAGTTCTATCGCCAAAATCATTTGTACTTCATAAGCAAATATTTTTGTGTTTCGTCAGCTACAGCCATGTTTAATTTAATCTCATTTTGGATTGAAGCACTTCACTTGCAAACAGAGAAGCTTGTAACGTAAACAAAAAAAGAACATATCCTAGTGATGCTTCTTTGTATTTCTCTCCTGTGAAATCCTTGGCTAATCGCAGTTATGCATGTGTTTTATTTCACTGGAGAGAAAGAATTAGTACAGCTGAAAGAAAATTAAAAGTTCCACAGCTCAAACAGTTCATGCAGCTTCCTTACTCTTTATCTCCTTTACTGTGGTTGAAAGCATGAGGAAAGAGAAGAGATTATTTGAATCAGAATACTGTGACTCACAATCAGAAAACCTGGAATTTTTGAAGTTCTAGTGTGCAGGACTGAGTGACATCTAGCTGTGAGTTTGCAGATTGCAACCAGTTGAAAATCTCTCTACTTAGCCTCCCCTTTTTTAGCTAAAAATAAGAAAGCCTGTTTTTTTGTCCATTCTCGGCTACTGTACAAACACAGCAACCTCCAAGTAAAAGGACCCTCTCCCTCTGTAGATAAAAAGGGCTCGTTTCAAGGTGCTAAAACACAATAGGTCTTATTTGCATGTGATTATACACTACTGAAAATATGATGATGAACATTATATTTCATTTGCATCAATAGATCCTGCCAAATCTTACATACTGGTAGCCTGGGCCCAGACCAGAGACTCCGCCCACTTCACTGATTGGACTTGCTTCTCTTGGTCTGGCATTGCACTTTAAAATTTGGTTTCTCTGGATGAAAAGGTGGTTATCCAATGAGCACTGGGAGTGGGGAGTCACGGGCGGGACTGAGCTGTTTGTCAGGAAAAATCCAACATTTCAACCGAAATTTCAACCTGCAAAGCCATGTTACAGGACCAAAAGTTAGTAATGTGGTTGTATGTTGTGCCTTTAATATGAGCTTTAAAAAATGACGAATTTATAGGTGGATAAGTGGCCATGACACGTCCGTTTAAACCAGTGCTCCTTCGTGCAGCTTCTGACGAGTATGAGACAGCGTCTGTCCTCGGCAGCAAGAGGAGGGAAGTACCGCTGCAGGTCCCACTGTCTACTCACAGTGATAATGTGATGTGACTTAAAGAGAAAATAGTTTATTCATCTCATATCGATATGCATGGTGGGTCAGATTCACAATCACAACACGATAGAACATCTATGTGATTATTTAAAAGCTTCTGGAGACATTTTTGGATTTCAGTTGTCTCACTTAGCAAGACTTCCACGGTAGGCGAAACATCCCCTGACTACATGATGACTGTTCCCGTGGATTAATCTTGAAAAGGCAACAACCGGTGAGCAAGGGTAAGGGAAAATCTAATCCACTCCCTCTTGGAAATCGCTCAAAGTGGAGGCAATGCCAGCCCAAGAGAAGCAAGTCCACTCAGTGAAGTAGGTGGAGTCTCGGGTCTGGGCCCAGGCTAACAAACTGGACCTCTTGAGCTTCTCTCCCCCTCTCAAAAACTTCTACATCTGGATATTATTCAGCATCTTGGTAAAGCATTAGATGTAAAGAAAAAGTAAAAATAAAGTTTATTTTGTAGGTTATAATAACAGTTGCTGTCCTAATGACGGATTACTCAAATAATAAACTACCACTCGTAGAAAATCTTACCTTTGACGACCTCCAGAGGGGGTCACAGGGACAGTGAGGGTTGTAAGTTTGGGGTCCTGGGGGGTCAAGATTTTGGGGATGTTGCTCTGTCCCTCCCCTCCTCCTCCCCCTCCTCTCTCGTGGTCTGAGTCGACATCCTCTACGTTGACGGACGGGCGAAGGCTTAGGCTAGAGCTCTCTGGAGAGGTTGAAAGGCACAAAATGTTTTTGATTAATGAGGATCAAAAATAACCTAGACGTGATGTGTTGGGACACGAAGCTGCAGCACAGAACTGAAAGCAGGTCACAAAAACAAGCAGAGGTAGGGTTGCAGAGTGTGAGAGGGAAGCAGATTTACTGGGATCTACGCAGGAAGATCCACCTTGAACTAGGCCACATACAGTGTTGTAGTACCCTGATAGCTGAGAGGACTAGCTTACTCATCAGTCAAGACGTTCAGTCAGCTAATCTGTCTCACGGTGCACTGGCACACTTATGTCTGCGTCATTCTTCTTCAAAACAGACACTGTCAGCAGTCAGTATGCTGCTTCGTCCAGTGGAACGTTGACAGTTTGTTACAGAGTCATGTGAAAATGGAGGGCAGCATGTAAACGTTACATCTGAGCTTTTTTGAGAAATGACAGAGCAGGACAATACATAAATGTAAAAAACCACCACAACACAAACAACTACTTTTTAAAACCACAGCGTGTTCATTAGCCTGAACACACTGTCAGTATTTTTGCCATGACATCTGAACTCAGTCAATCATTTACTTTTTGCTAAAGTCTACATGTGTGAACGTTTGTGAATAAAGGTAGTGCCAATTAGCTGTTGTCTTAATTTCACAGCAAGTTAATTCTCATTTGACCAATTATACGACAGCGGTTTACTCACTATGACTGAGTTTAGGTATCTACAAGACAATGGAACACAGTTAGCTTTCCACAGCTGCAGATTCACCTGCAGGTCTTACTGCTGTGACGTCTGAGTCATCTTCAATGAAGAACGCCGGGTTAGAAAGACCCGACAGCTGGCGGGACAGGGAGTTGAGCTGTTTCGATGGGGGGCTAACAATTGGTGGCAGACGTGGATAAGATGGCACATTGGGCAAATCAAGAGCGCTACCGCTGGGGGATGATGGAGACGGGGAGCGGGATCGGAGATGAGGATGGTGAGGAGGAGGGAGAGGGGACTGTCGAACGAGGCGGCTCAGTTCAACATCTTGCTGACTCTTGTCTTGCTTCTGTTTTTGCTGTTGTTGTTGTTTCTTAGGCATCTTGAGGCATAAGGCTGTTGAGGCGATTCTTGACGTTGAGGAAGTACTGCTGCGTCCGGGTGGGAAACTGGGAGAGCTTCTGCGGGATGTTTGCAAAGCTCTGGGAAAGAGTGGACAGACCGGGACTGTCCGAACCCTCAGAGCTTTTGGGGAAAAGCTCGGTCAGAGTCTGGGCGATATTTCGAGGGACCTGCGTGAGTCTGATCTGGGACAGCTCTTGGCGCAACTCAGGAGGTAGGGTAGGTAAGTACTTGGTAACGTCTGAGAGCTGGGTGGGTAGCTTAGGCATGGGGGGTATTTTGGGAGTGGAGATGCCGTTCTCTTTGAAGAACGCGTTGATGTTGCCGAGGCACTCGGAGGTGTGAGGAATGCGCATCAGGCAGCTCTTAAATGAATCACAGCTGACTGGAGCTATAGAGGAGACAGGTGCATAAGCAGATTTACTGACAGACAGGACAAGCAAAATGGGACATGAGTTCAGTGGACAGTCAAACAGCAACATTCACTCTGAATAGCAATGACACTCTTCTTCTTGACAAGAAGTTCAATAATGATCAAGGTCTATAGTCACCAGGCAACATGTCCAGTAATAAGGTTTATAGACAGCCACTCAAACAGACATAAAGTTACAATTATGATGTCAAACATAGTTTTAGTTGTCAGTTTAACAGCTTCTAAGTTTAACACAACAGGACCAGTCAAGTATAGAAGTAATAAACCAGGTCAAACCAGTCACATACAGAATCTGATTTCCTACAGAAAACTACATAAAAACATAACATAATAAAATAATGCATACCACCACAGCCATCTCCATTTGCTTCCTCCTCCTACAAAAAACACAAAGCATATGAATGAATGGCAGGGAGGTGGTGAGCTACAGTTTGATGATGTGACACGGATCCGTAGAAACAAAACATTTGTTTGAAAGTTGTAAAAACTGTCTGATTTCTGACTAGAAATAAGAAACTAATGTTTCTTAACCTCTTAAGAAACGTGTTTAGAGTTCTTTTAATCCATGCCTGATTTTAATGTCCACAAAATAAATTAAAATAAAATAAGGGACATACCAGGGAAGAAAAAGAAACAAAACTTAACAAAAAATAACAGGCAAGGAGGGAAAAAGGACTCTCGAAAATTGTAAAGGAACTCATAGCATCAATTACATTCATAAATGAGGTCTTAGACAATGTAGGAGAGTAAATTAGCAGACTCGTGGGTCATGAGCAGGCATGAGACAATATGAAAATTTCGTCTCACAATTATCCTGTCCAAAATAAATGCCATTATCGATAATAATATTAATAATCATCAAAATATTCTTAGAACGTTTGAATAAAAACTTAAATTGCACTTAAGCACACTGAAATCACTGAAATAGTTTTTTTAGGTGATATATTTTCATTTCACAGTTAGGACACACATCCTCTTAAGAATGTTAAATGAGGAACCTTAAATAATAGGGTCTTCCTGCACAAATAAAGGATAAATAAATAGTGGTAAATTCATCTTCCCGACATTTTTTTTTTAACACGAAATGTTATACAGTGACAGTATAGTTATATTTGCACACACTTTATTTAACTTGTTTTTGTTTGTTTGTTTTTTAAGCGGATACAGTTTGCAAACCAAGCATCCAGCCATTGTGACAGGCTTAGACAATTCAAAATTATAGGACTGCACATCAGTGAGACGGCCTTTTCACAAATGTGAGATTATTCATGACGATCTAAATTTCCGATTATCCCAATAATAAAAATTCACCACAATAAAATGATTGTGAATGGTTTTTGTTCGGATAATACATGATACTATTGATTACCGTCCCAACCCTCGTCATGAGGTGACACATTAATCACTGTTCAACCTGTGGACATTACTTTGTCAGTAGCTTTGTCAGCGTTGGTGCTTTGACCCTCTTCCTCTGTTTTTTGCGGCTGCTGGGTTATTGGCTCTGCTTCTGAATTGACTTTCTGGGTCTCTGGCTCTGGCTCTGGTTCTGGTTCTGGTTCTGGTTCAGGTTCAGGTTCAGCTTCGGGCTCAGGTTCCAGCTCTGCATCCGGTTCAGAGTTCTTAAGTGGTTCAGGACTCGGAGGTGGGGAGGGGGAGTTCTGCTGTGGCTCCGCCTCCTCCTTTGGCTCTAGATTTTTTAAATGGTAGATTTTATGAAGCAACAGCCAACACTCAAAAACACACTGATAATGGTGATGTTGCTGAAATGATGAATACAATGGAGGGATTTAAGAAGCTGAGCAACAATAGCTTGTTCACAAGTTGGTGGATTCTTTATTAATCTATACCTGGTTCCTCAGTGAGAGGTTCTGGTTCCTCAGTGAGAGGTTCTGGTTCCTCAGTCTCCTCCCTCTGTTCCTCCTCAGGAAGGTTCTCTTCCTCTCTGCAGGACAGGACAGGACAAAATAGTTGGACAATTTAAAAATTGCATTGCACTCTTTGGCAGTGTAAGAGGTCCTTCGTTGAGCCCATTGTGTATTTTTGCTCAATGTAACTTGGTCCATTAAATGACAATGATGGTTGTGTGAAAAGAGAACTACAGTTAAGATATACATGCTTTTCTTTTCAGGGAAAATTGACTCAAAATTTACACTCCATCCTTACAGCAAATTAATATTTACGAACACAGACATTTTCTGAAGTATTAAGACCTGATTAATAAAGGTCTGTTTTGTAGGCTCATTCAATCCACAACCTCAAATGTAAAAACTGTTCATAAGCAGTATTTCTACTGCAGAAAAAAACACATTAAAGTGATTTGGAGTGCACACAAAGATATCAGATATGGCTCACCTTTGAAAGTGTATGAAACATTAGGCTAAAAAGCCATAACACATGTGATAAATAACGTAAAACGGGGCCTCAAAGCCTGTGGTGGTTTCTCACTACAGGAATAATATGAGAATTACTGAGACCTAACGCCATTTTTCACTTTAGCGTAACCTAACGCTAGTTTTTCCTTCGTTTTTTTAGCACCGTGTCACTGCCGTAAAAGAGCACATTTATGCTCTATCATGGTTCATACACGTTTAACTTAACTTTATAAAGACAACAAAAAACAAAACACAAATTACATCCATCTAGACTGTCCCACATCTCACATGAAGGTGGAAAATGTGAAAGCGTGAACTTTACCCACTGTTCTGCTCGCTAGCTTAGCAGTTTGTGTCGGCGACCACCTGTAACACGCAAGCTTACGAAACACGAACGTTAGCTAACTACCTGTTTACACCCAGGATAGTAATAAAGTTCGAGTTAAATGATAGCTTAAATGTGTAAATTTCATAATATATATTGGTCAATTAGCTACAGTGACGGAAGCACAATGTTATCAAAAATACTCACTTTTTCTGTTAATATTCACGTGCGTTTATCGTAAATAGTCCCGATAGAAAATGTCCGCGAGCATCAACAGACGACAAGTAACACGAACTCGTCTCTGGGGTCGTAAAGACCCGATCAGGGCATGTTAGAATTTAGAGAAAAGCAACAAGGAAGATTAATTACATCAACGTCCATCATTTTTCCTGCGTCTCCAGACGTGACACAGCAGCAGCAGCTGCAGCAGCCTGCAGCAGGTGCACACTGTTACCAGGGGAACCGTTAGGGGGCGGGGGGGGTATGAGGTTTGCCGTTACCAGGGGAAGCTGTGGTTGCTATGGCACAGGAGTGTGATGCTGTGGCAGAGCGCGGCAAGGATCACATAACGAGAACCCACGGGATTTGGGAGCTGGCAGCCAAATGACTGAGCTGGCGCAGCATGAGACTGGGAGGTGAGTCAATTCACGCAACTGGCAGCGGAGCTGGGAACACTGGGCTCTCTGGGTAACCTCAGCGGTGGAAGGTCACTATGTGCCTGATGCTAGGCTATAACATACATTTACATTTCAGGCTGTGCTTTCGTGAAGTTTTCCACTCTATTCTACTGAATGCTTCTACTTGCTTTATGATTACTAGAACTATTTTAGTATTAGGACAGATAAGAAGTTTAGAACCCAGTTAACAACAACCAGTATTGGACAAGTTATTCAGAAACAGTCATAAGTGACTTATTACTGAGTACTCCTTCTAAAAGTAATATATTTACTTATTGCTTTGTATAAAAAGTAATTAGTTACGTTACTTTTCCATATTACTTTTGCAACCAAACCAATTTCCCAAAAAAGTGATGCACAACCCATTAGGCCAGCTCGCATAACTTGTTCCACTATATTGGAAAAACTTTGTTTTAATGGCTACAAATTTAAAGGCATGCTTATTCATGGCAACACTATCAGTAGCTTATTAGAACTTCAACATTAGCAGCAGCTCAATTAAAAACTCCTCTTGTAGAAAAACATTTGTTGGCACATGCAGGCATACCTCATCGTCATAGCATATCTGTGGACAAAAAACCCTTTCTAGTAACGCAGTAATGCTGTTTAACTAGGATCAGTAACTGTAATATAATCACTGTTTTGGCAGTTGTAATCCCTTACTTTACTAGTTAGTGGGAAAAGTAATAAAATTATAGTATCGTATTACTGAGCTATGCGTTACCTCCCAACCTTGACAACAACAACAACAACAACAAAACAAAAACACTCTGGCACTGCTCAAGAGTATGACCAAAATTCTAGGTGAAAGTCTAAGTGGGCTGCGGATCCTAAGGATTTCTGGGAACTTTCGGAGGCCGAGAAGCGTCATATTTGCATTCTTACTCTGCGACTTCACTGTGGTCCACTTCTGCCTCCTCTCCCTGTGGCACAGGCAGCCTGGTCACAGTGAACATGCAGTGTCACATAACTTGACAGGAATGCTCCCATTGCCAAAAAAAAAAAAAAAGCCCTACTCTACACTTTCTTTGTCTCTGTGCTTCAGCTAAAGGTCTTACTCGATTTCAGGCTCCTCCAGCAGTTCTTGGCTCCCCAGTGAGAGTTTGATTGAGTGCCCCTCACTGGCCATCTGTCTGACGGCCATCTCAGCTGTCTGTCTGGCCACCTCTTCAGCCATACGTGCCATCTCAAAGCGCTCCTGCAACAGACTAGAGACATAAACCACCAATGTCATGACGATATCATTGTGCTGCCGTACCGTAAGTATCATGGCAAATGAAAATCTGGATGTGCGAACGTCTTTGTCCATGTTGCCTAGACTTTACATTTTAACACCACACAAAGTTAGCCTTGTCAATATGTTACAAATAATGCAAATCCACTGTTCATGCCAACTGAGTAATCTCAGATTGCTATAAATCAAACTGCATGGACAGACGGACTGTAAAGGCTTAAAACAAGGCAAACAAAGCAGTTACAGCCCGTGACGGTGATGTTTTGAGTAAGACTTTTCAATAGACGGACCCCACATGTCCTTATTTTTTAAATTTGACATGATGAACATTATTGTTGATGCTACAATA
>JAQFJB010000022.1:1492212-1508585 GCA_029874875.1 Naso minor
GGAATACTCAGGCAACAGTGTGTCTCCATGATCCTCGTTTTTTCACGAGCACATGTAACTGCTTGTCTCTCTTATCACAGAGTCGACTATATTCTTCAAAATATGTTAGGCTACAAAATTCAGTATTAAAGTATATAGTTCAGAGAATGTTATATATCCAAGATTAAAAAAAAAAAAAAAACCCGACAGGAGGAAGGGACTATGAGAAAAAGATGCAGTTACAAATTTGTCTGCAATTTCAGCACCACGGACAGTGCCATGAATTAATTGATCTATGTGAGAGCCATGGTCAGGGCCACATTCAGAGAAAGGACAATGAATCAGCCAGATCAGACTCACAACCCCGCGGCCCCTGCACTCTGCTTCATACAGATGGACAGCGGGGTGGCAGGTTAACAAGGCGGATGCATCTTGGTCATTTTGCTAACAAGGGGGATGGCAGGCAGCTCTCCTCTTCCACTCTCAAATCACCTCCAGATGTGCAGCACTGCTGGGCTAAATAAGCAGAGGTTAGTTTCTAGGTGTGTATGTAGTCTTGGTTGTCACACGCGAGCTAACAGGAGCTAAAGGCTGAAGCATGCGATTAGGTGGTGACAGGACCACTCATGAGCACATAACTGTAAAATAATATCGCTACTTCTTTACCAATTGTTTATTTCATTACATTGTTTAATTATCAGTATTAAATATTTTAGGTCTTGCTCTTCAGTAGCTACAAAATATCAGAGGTTTGCTCGACTAGAATCTGAGAAATGTTCTTCAGTATTTTTGAGAATACAGCTGCTTGCTCACAGAAAAATCCTGGTTCCAAAGAAATTCAAGTCAGGTGAATTCAAGATTAAACAGCTTAACTCAAAAGCTTTGTTTCTACCAAGCAGTTCAGTTCAGCTCAGTTCTTCATACAATAGAACGATTATTTTGCATTTACAAATGCCGTGGATGACAGAATAACTACATTTTGTCCTGTTTTCTTTACCCCTCGGTTCAGGTTCCAAGCAATTCTAAAAGA
Source organism: Naso minor (assembly GCA_029874875.1). NCBI lineage: Eukaryota > Metazoa > Chordata > Actinopteri > Acanthuriformes > Acanthuridae > Naso > Naso minor. The sequence goes on from JAQFJB010000022.1 coordinate 1,493,222, forward strand.
TGGAGTTAAAACAATGCAAACCTCTGATTGCTGAGAGAAAACTGGAGCAGCCAGAGTCATCTTGTCATCAATGGCCTGATGTAGGATTTCCCAACTCTCTGTTTTTTCCATTTCCTTTTTTTCCCCCCCCCTCTCCTTCAAGCAAAGCTTATCGCCTCGTTGTAAGAAGTGCGAATAAGCAAAAAGATTAATGGTGAATGTGAGCAGAGGAGAGGAAAAGGTTGGCAGTAGGTTCACAACTTGGCTGTAATGTAATACAGATTACAGTGTGTTACATAATACATGCTGCAGCTTCTCAAGAAAAAAAAGAAGTCTTTGTTTCCCGACTGCTGGATGAGTCATGGAGGTGAACATTTTGTAGAAATGTCTGGTGAAATTGGTTAACAGATCTCAGGTTTAGGTACGATTTTGTACAAGTTAAATATAAATTTCTACGGTGCCAAACTGTAAATGTTTGGTGCAATTGTGGCTACAGCGAGCTGTTATCTGCAGTAGTCCTGTGAACGACCGCTAAAGTGTCCAAGTTTCTGCCTTACCCTTTGCCCTGTGCATGCTGAGAAAGGCCCCACCCTCCATATAAAAAGGCAATAAATGCTTTAAGATAGCTTTATCTCTGAAAAAAACAAAACAATTCCTCTTTAACCTCTCTGTAAGATGTCTTGTCATTGTTTTTGTAAAGGCGTCTAGTGTAAAAATGAAGAGATTGTGACATAAGAACCAAGAATGCATTGAAAATCTGAACATAAGACCCATGCACTAAGAACTGTGATAGTAGAGGATTTATTGTGCTATTTTTACATGGATTTTATTTTGAGTTTCGTTTGTGGAGGCTTGCGCTTTGTGTTTCAGAGGTCTGGGCGTGGCTTCCTGAGGCTGGAGATTGGGAGAGCTCACCTGTGCCTGATCACTCATCAAGCTGCAGCTTAAAATCCCGACTAGTCATTTGCTTTTTCCAGTGTTCCTAATGAAAGTTCCCAGTGCTACCAGTGAATCGTGTGCGACAACCTCTTCAGAGTGAACTTTTCCTGTGTTTCTTTTCCAGTGCCTCCCGTAAAGATTTCCCGAGCCAGCCACACCGACCAGCTCTCCGGCAGCTCTCTGTGTCATAAGCCATGGCATCCCCTCACCTGCGGCACAGCCACAGAGTCTCAAGCCACAGGTGCTCCCTGCAGTCACTCGAGCTCACCCCCTCAGTTCAGTACAGCAGTGCAGCAAGTTACGGCTCTCCTCTCAACGTTTCCCCACCTCCTATCTCCACCCTTAAACCTTCTCGTTTGCTCCAGTCTTGCTTCTGGGTCCAACCTTAAACAAATTATCACAGAACCAACTTAACCAGCAGGTTTTCCTTGTGAAGCTTTTGAGAAACATTAGAGTTTGGTCGTTTTTCCTAGCTGAAATAAACATCAACTGAAAAGGAAGATACAGTAGATCCAGAAAATCAGAGCATCAGCTCACTGACCACTGTTATGTCCAGAAGGGACTTTCTGAATTGCACTTACAGCACCTATGAGTCAGTGAATTTACACTCAGTCACTGTTACAAGTTCACTCTCATTTTATTGTATCACTTCTTTTATTTAAAGGGCAGGATGGTCAAAGGCAAAAGACGGAACATATCAATTCCGTTTGCGGTGATTCTGTTCATAATGTGTTCACCGAGACCTTGCAGCTATGCAGGTGAAATAGATGCAGAACAGTTTAACCTTCAACATTTTGCCTTTTAAAAACAGGGGCAAGGGAGTTTTTCTAAGGAGCCTCATTTTAAAAATGGAGCTGACAAAGTGTTGAACGGAAAAACAAATTTAACAACAGCTGACAGAACTAGTAGGCAAACAAACCAAGTTCAGTCAGTCCTCTCAAAAATTCTTCCTAGCATTTCACTGATGAGTACGATGACTGCTGTTCTTTCAGTCCATGACGGACACATGGGACCTAAATTGTTTTCTTTTCAACTCATATGACACCCAGCCTCAGGCCTATGAAAGAGGATCTCTAACATCAACACCAGAGAGAATAAAGAAGCTTACCTGAACTGAACTTTAAGCAGTGAAATGATCCTGCACTGCTTATAGCAGTGGTGGTGAAACTGAAGTTCAAGGGTTTAAATCTGGACAGTGGTAGGTAGGTACTGAAAAAGCTCTCAAGTTAAATTACTCGTATGAAAAAATTATTCAATCAAATTTAGTTTATTTGCACATCAAGCCTTGTAATAAGGATTTTGTACAATCCTATGCAATTTTTACATCACCTTTATAGTGATGACATGTAAGAGTTTGGTCTTCTATGGTAGCCTTCAACCTCCCATTACAAAAAAAATCATGTGGAAGTTTACAAACGGCTGTGAGGTGGCTGGCTGGAAATAGTCCCATAAGTAAAACTCAATGCAAGGCATACTATGTGACGATTTTTGTATCAGAACACCAGCTGACACTACTGGCCACCAGTTTGTTGTCTTTGAAAATGAATGTTTATCGTGTTTTTTGGAAATGCCCAATTGAATCTATTGTGGAAGCTAGCAATAACGCACAGCAATAAATCCCTCAAAGTAAAAGGTTCTATTTGAACATTTTTGGGAAACAATATAGTCACAATCTGCCTTTTAGTTCCAGAGTGATGGTATTGAATAATGCCATGGAAAGTATTTTTGCAGAACTTGATGATACCACGTGACTTTTTTGAGATAAAATGTTATCACTGTTATTTTATCCATTCAGACGTGTTATACTGTTGTCATAACAAGTGTATGAAAACTTGAATTTTCCTTGTGTCCTTTGACCACCAGAGTCTAATCAGGTCATCCTTGAGTCAAAGCGACATTTGTAACAAATTTGAAGAAATTCCCTAGAGCATTGTTGAGGTTAGCATGTTCACCACAATAAGACGGGCTTCCAACAAGAAAATATACTGGCCCTGAACTGGCAACAACGCTGATGGTGTTAATTATGTGCATCTGCTTAAAAGAAAGCAGACAGAGACCACACTGACATCAGATCTGTTAGCTCCTAAGTGACAACTTCAGCTGTTTTGACTACTTTTTGATATTCTTCCTGTGCTTATAATAATCAGTGGTTACCAAATTGCTTAAAACAAAAACTTCTTTTTATCAAAAATAAAAAATAAACGTAAACAAATAAAAATAAAATAAATCCCACAGCATGTTCCAACTGCACTGTAAAACACCTAGAATTTTTTAAAATCCTTTTTGAACATTTTACACAAAATTATGAGGCTTCCAGTGCAGACATCTTAGAAATTCAGAGTACCGTAAACACCTTTAGGAACCCTGCAGGTTCTTGTAGAATTTCCAGATGCCAGATAATATTAACACAACATGGAATAACAGGACACATGGTTCATCCAGCCAACTCTGATTGCCTCCATTTATCCTTCAAATTTCAATACTTCAAAAGGATTAAAAATAGATTTGACACACACTGTTTTGGTGGGTATTTTAAGGTTAATGACTCCTTTTGCAATTTTATTTTCATATTGAACTGAAATCAAACAGAATAAACAGCTGGAGAAAGGAAAAGTAGATTAAGAGTCTATGAAACATGTAGGGAGTTGCCCCCCAAAGACAGACAGCTAATGTAAAACACGTAACTCTCTTGGGACTAAAATTTAAAAACACCTAAAACAAAAACCGATCATCTTATTTCCTCTCATTAACCTGCATCCGGTGCAGCTGTGTTGATGATTAAAGACTTCTGCCATTTGATTTATGTAGCCTGTCTGGTAATAAACATTTTAAGACAGAAAGTTAGGCAGTTTTTCTTATGCCACTGACACACTTTGGGATTTTGGGCCATCCCAGATGAAAGGTCACAAAATGTGGCGATATCTTTGGTTGTGGCTCCAACACAGTGGTCCAGCGTTGCACAGTGACAGAGGATCACAGACGGCCGTTGTCCTGGTCTTGCGACCAAAGTCGGACTGAGTGTCATAATTTGGGATGAACATCTAATAATGACTTCGTTTACTTGCTCACGATAATCAGGTTACTGACCAGGGAACTGAAGTATTCTGGTAACTGTAACTGTGCTGTAACTCATTTAAACACCTTACTTCAGTAAAACATTACCCGTCTTATTCCGGTAATTAGAAACCAGAATAAGATGTTTGGGTTACGCCTGTATTAACCAGAATATTCAGACATACATACACCTTACCCCACTAACAACTGGGGCAGGCTCTTGTGCACATGCTTGTGCGTGCAATAACAAGGAAGACATGGGCAGAGCTCGCCCACTGCTCATTAGCTTAGCTCAAATGGTGATAGTCAATAGAAATTGCTAGCCTGATCAGATGAACTTTCCAACAACTCTAAACAGTCCTGTGTGCTTGTTGCGGCTTGTTTATTTACCACATTATGTTATTTTTAGGCTCAGATTAGCATGCTACGTAATTTTAGAATCAAAGACGTTTGCTGTTGTTTTTAAGTTACTGTTCAGTGGCGCGCATTCCTCCTGCAGTTTACATTTACTTCATCTTGTTACTTTGTCTTCCAGCATATAAGATGTGAAGAAGCACGATTGTTTGCAACAGCCTTCAGTGTTGTAAAATAGGGAAAAGCAGGGCACACACACAAAATGATATTAACTGCATTTTCAGCGAAAGCTAACGGGGCAAAGCATGCACGTGTACTATGGCTGGGTGGCAGGTGCCACAGGGTGTACACAGGACCATTACCATGGTATTGCTGGTCAATGTTCATAAGTGTTACCATCGCACATTCTGCCTACATCAAATATGACGTCTTACCCCAGTTGATTAGATGAAACTTGTAGTGTGACTTGCAATAAAGTTTAAGACTGCTAAAATCACACAATGTGTAGCAGGCTCTTTCTTCTTCTCAACACATCATCAACAACAACAAAAACAAAAGTAAACAGATAAATGAACAAATAATTTGTGTTTGTACTCTGCACATGTCTCTGTGATAATAAAGACAACAGAAGACATGCTTAAGTTTTTGAACTTTACCTTTACATGAATTCTGTGTGCCAATCACACAGAACATGGATCATTTTGGTGAGCTGGGCTTTTAGTGTTAGATATGTGTTTGTGTGTGTGTGTGTGCATCCATTTATGTGCCTGGCCTGTGGCATGCAGTAACATTATAGGCACTTCATGAACATATTTAATTTCCGTTTTCACAAAAGTCCCTGTATTCTAATCAAATGGTTGTATTTTGTTCCCTTGCTCCATCTTTCACACAGCAAGCGTGTGCATGACTCCTGCACACGTGCAGCTAATGAAGGCACTAATTACTCTTTAGCTAGTAGGTGTTCTGTGCCGTAAACCTTAATGTCTCAGTCATTCACCTATAGAGCGCCCCACCCCCAGTACTCAATCACGCTATTGAGGGATAATGAACATGTGGTATGTTTCAACTAATTCTGCGGTTCAGTGTAACATTTTTGCCTTTTTAAGCTCACTGTGTTTGTTTAACAGCATAAAAATTGTTGTTAACGTGGGGAACTAATGGTCAGAGATGTGAGCTTTTGGCCAGAGGGTTGCCAGCACAAACCTTTAACCGGCAGGAGTAATCTGGGTGGTGGAAGTGAAGGGAACTGAGCCCTTGAGTATGGCCACTAACCTAAATTGCTCCAGTGGAGCTGGTCAGTGGCTGCAGATAAGACTGTAAAGCCCCAAACACACCGGTGCTGCAGCAGCGCGTCATTTGACGCCCATCTATCTTGCCCCTAACACACATAGGAAGTGTCACGGTGCAGCGTGTTAACAGGAGGACCAGTAACTGAGGGAAAACATCAAAACAAGTCACACACACAGCAGGGAGCAAACTTGGTTCTCCTGTTAGCAGGGCAATTACCTTGAAACTCTATTATTCACTGACAGTCACATGAAGAGGTCAGGATATTCTTCAGCCTGATTAAAATCTTTCCTTATCCATGATTGCCTTGCCCACAGATATCCAAGATATTATCAATAATAGGTCATCAATAATAATATCATGTAATAATAATATAAGAGTTCTAAATAGCGACAGCAAAAGGCGAGTAGGCTCGAAGCTGATGATCTGCTACAGAAGCAGAGAAGAAGAGCTGCTACAGCTCTAGAGGGTATATAGTCTATGTACAAAACTACTTTTCTCTGATGAAAAAGACATCTTTCAGGTGGGTTTGTACATAGAAAATAATGGGTGGACGGGCGTTTTGATGCAAGTCAGATGGCGGCGGTGTGTTTTGAGTTTAGTTGTACTGTGTAGCTTCCAGGTGTGATTGTGATCAGAGCGTCCCTGAAAAAGAGAGCTCAGCTCTCAGTGGAACCCCTCCCTGAATAAAATAAAGGATAATTATACCCTCCCTTGACCAACTTTTGGCCAAAGCAAACATTTTTTGTTCCCATCCCCCATAAAACCTGGATACATTCCTCCAGGGTTTTTCACCTCACTGTTTTGAAAGCTTTTTAACAAAAACAAATAAAAAACCTCCCAAAGGAACAGATCAAAACTCCAAAATAATTTAGACAGAAAACTTTATGAACCCCTAGGAGGGCACGAGAGTTTTGTTTTGGTTCACCCTCTCTGCTCTCTTCAACCCAGCAACTAGCTTGAGAGATACCGAGATAGAGATAGTTCCCACAAAAGTATAAGCACAGCAGAGCTCAAAGCAGAGAATTGGACTCACATTAATGTAGACAGCAGAGATGCAGCATCAAATGAATTCAAATGTTTGCTAACTCCTGGGCTGTAGCAAGAGTTCCTTTGCCCCTCAATGTCCAAATAAGCATTCATTTAGCTTTAAAAATAATTTTCCCCACAATATTTTATCTATAATGCGGTGAAGACTCATGCTGTGTCAAATTAGTGAATCAGTGCTGTGCTGGGCTGCAGCATGTGCTAATGTGATGATGTGTTGGGGCAACAGCAATCAAAGCCAGCTTAATGACCTATAATTACTTGATGAGAAAAACAGGCACAGTCATTGGCTTTCAGTTAAAACTGACAAACTGTGAATGTTCAAAACATTAATGAAATAAAAGCAACATCAAGTGGCCTCTCACCAAAGCACAGCAACACAGCATTCAACGGGACACGCAGTTACGTCCGCTTTGCCTTGTGTTAATTTTCCCAATTCTGTATGTGTTGTAGTCAAGCTCACTGCGTGCAATTTCTGATCACTGTCTGTAAAAAATATCATAGTTGCCTCTTTTACTGATTTTATTGTTGGTTTGCTTGGATTCTGTGTTGCATGATGAGTTATTTAGTTAGTGCAAGTATTCTAACTCAATAAGGATGACTGTGGCACTATGAAGGCAGCTTCTGCCTGTCAGATGTGCAGAGGGGTGTGTGTCATGCATTTGATATCATGCATTCTGTTCACAAAAAGGGGTTGACCTACAGTATTTATGCACTGCTTTAAAACCACGCAGAGGCACTGACGTGGAGGACTTGTACTACTGGTCAGTCACTGAGCCTCAGTTGTGGTCATTTTAATATTGAAGTGCCCCACAACATGTCAGAGAAGATATTGGTTTACACATTCACAAACGCTAAACGATACATTTACTGAGCTTTTTACAGTATGCCTCACGTCGTGCCATATCGTGATCAAAACAACGTGTGTAACTCTCAGGCCTTGTCCCCACAAACATGGGTATTTTTAAAAACTTACTTTTTCTATGCAATTTGGCCATTCGTCCACACACAAATGGCATGTAAGGTCCCCGTAGACAAAGCTTTTGGAAAACTACTTTCAGGGTGAAGATATTAGGAAATTTGGTTTAGTGTTTGAGTTTGTACAGAATTTTTCTTTCTTTCTTTTTTTTTCAGACGCTACAGACACTTGTTTGATTACTTTTATGTAGCTACGCAGCCAGCGAGTCGTGCTAAGTTAGCTCTGTAGCAGCAACACAACAACAAACATCACAGCTTGGCTAATGCTACTGCACAGCAGGGGTGTCCAACCTTTTCTGAGGACCAGATCTGATAATATGAAAATACTCAAGGGCCCACGGCTCCTTCTTAACGTTTTTCTTAGCCACAAAAGGTAAAATATTTGTCATATTTAGAAATTAACATTGCCGTGTAGTACTTGCTTTGATGGTATTTTCATTTGACCCACATGCCTGTGCGAAGAATCGCTGTTGTGAGAAAAGACAGCTTCAGGTTGTTTTAGTTTTTCAGCACGGTCGTTCCCTGACAGTTCGTTGTACGCATTAGAGTGTTTTTTCTGGTGATGTCTCTTCACATTGAATTCCTAACGGTGAGTTCAGACCAAAAGCTTCAAGAGCGTCATAAGCAGCCAGCAGCCGTTCATTTTCAGTGAGCGTTGGCGACGAATGGCGTCTGGCGCCTCGGTGGCAGCAAGCAGCACAATGCCGGCGTCCAGAGCGTCACTTTGAAGTTGAGAGGAGCTCAACTTTTTGCAAATGAGCAGCGACGACGCCGAAGCAGCAGCCAATTGCAGACCAGGATTCCCAAAGCAAGAGAAGAAGAAGGACAAGAGGACGAAGAAGAAGAAGTAGAGGAAAACGAGTAAAAATAACAAGTCATAAACGATGGAGGAGAAACTGATCATAGCAGCGCCTAGTTTTCTGGAGCTGTACGATGTGTTTTTGTTTATTTACAGCACAGCTGCAGCACAGCTTGAAAACCCCACCCTTATGTCTGCCTCCTGCAAGCGCCTGCTAGAAGGCTGGCAGCGCGATGCCAGTGACCAGAGCGCCCGCAGGCGATTTTGAAGTTTTGGTCTGAACTCACAGTTATACATTGCAACAGTCTCTTGCCAGATTAGGTGAGCACACTTGTTTCTGTTTTAGTGAAAAAATATTGTAATTTCCATCTCTCATGGAAGAAGCAGCCCTCAACTTCAACTTTTCTCTTTTCATCCACAGCTGCCATGGCAGAAATCAGCTGTTAGCAAAGTTACAGGGTGGTGCTGCCACCAAAAAGAGAAATTAAATTTTGAACCTGTGTGATTTATTTATTTAGTTTGACAGTGCTGGTAGGCCATAAACAATACATATTAAGACAGAAGTTGGGGGCCGCACAAAATCTGACCCTGAGGCACGATCAACCCCAGGAATGGACTTTGGACATGTCTGCTTTAATGTAACCATTCCACCGTGTTTTATTGTTGGACAACATATAAACACACCACAGCGTCTATCTCCACAAGAGCTGAGTTTTTCAGTGCTCCTCAGCTAAGGCCAAGAATTCCCTTCTTAGTTTCACATCATAAAAGCTGCAAAGTCTGCGTGTCAATGCAGTGATATTTGAATGTCAGTTCATAAATGAAAGAGTCTGTTGTGCCCTGTCATTTTTTTTTAACAAAAATATTTTCCAGTTTTTCAAGATGGAGCTCTACGTGCCATGAATAATTAAATGTTTCATGGTTTCAGTATGTTCATCTTTTGTTGTGATATAAGTAAAAAAATTTCAGTGCTGCACATTTCTTTAATTTAGGAAAAACAAAACATCTCACGTAGGCCATCTATCCTAAGTGCTTTCTTTCATTTTGAACTAAACTGAATATTTCTCTTGTTTACATGTCATCCTTTGGCTTACTATAACTGATTGTTATGTGGTTTGTTGTTGTCCAGCACTGTGCAGCAGGACTCCAGAATATGTAACATGACACCAGTTAGACAAAGTTTCCCACTTTATTCCTTCACTCACCATCGTTGAAATGAGCGCTCTTAGCGTCAACTTTAATTTAACTCAGTATGAACAGCTGGCCCTGGTCTGGCTCCTGTAGTCTAAATGGTTCAGGGAACAGACACGTGGCTAATCAGTTTCTGTCATTTTGACACACACTTCGGCATATTCATTACTCTTAATCCCTCCACCTTCTCCCCTTAAAGGAAATTAACACTCTTTTGACATCTGTGTCCTTTAGTTATCCAACATTATTTATTTTTACAATGGTCATTTGTTTTTCTGAGGGTATTTTGGTGTGAACTGATTGACCACGGATTTGAGTTTGTTTATTTTGGGATTTTTGTTTCCTGTTGTGGTACCTTAGCAGGAGGCAAAACTTCGGAATCACTGCCAAACCTTTCACTGTCAAAAAAACATTTCTAAATAAGCACTGAATCATAAAGTAAATGTGTTATAGCCCTGAACTCATTTTGATACAGTGGTCAGTGTGAACATTTGTAAATCCTCTGAGTTAAATAAGTTTTAAGGTGCAATTCCAAATTATTCTCTAAATTTAATCATTCTACAGTGCCTCTTAATTGTTTGTAGGACTGTAAAAAAAGTGAAGATTTTGGAAGGAGGTATCCAATTTGATATTTCAAATAGTATCAATAAATTTGCTTCTGCTTAAAGTGTTTGTCTTTAGGTCCTCATCTAAATAATAGAGTACAAGACCTTATGAATAGGTGCTTATTGCAAAAAGAACATTCACAAGCTTTTATTTAAAAAGCATTAGCAGGCCTACAATTGGCAAAGGGTTCACAGTATTTGTATTTAAGTGATCCTTTGGCTCTTCCAGGCAATATTCCATAGGTGTGTGCAGATTCTCGGCTAAGAATTTACATGTATGCATTAAGCATGTACATGGTACTTAATAACCCCTATCCTGACATAATAATCATATTTCTACTGTCTCTGTGGCCTGAGGGTCTCTTTCAAGTAAGCTTGCCAAATAACATCAGCATGTGTGGTTCCCCACATGTTGCCTCTATAAAGAAAGAGAGAGGAGTTCACACAGCGTCAGTCATGTTCAACCAATTTACTGCAATGCCATCTTCTCATGCTCCAGTTTTTCAGTCTCTAGTTTTGAGTATTAAATCTTCATCTCATCTTAATAATTTCCAGATCCCAGAAAGGATAAACTCAATCAGGCCCTTCTACATCCGGTCCATGGGACCTTATTAGGAAAAAATATGAACGGTAGTCAGTGGAAAGAGACAACTTATTTTTCTAAATTGTATCATTAATCACAAATATGTCTGTAAATTTAAAAGGTAAATTTGCAAGTCAAGAAAGTCGCAGTTGGTCGTGTATCTCCTGAAGTGTGAGACGCTGAAAATACGTTTAGAAAGACTACACACCTGATTGTCTTGAAAGAGATTTTTAAAACAACAATCTCTTACAAAACCGACCAACTCTCTGTTTGCTTAGCCGCAGCTCTCGACATGCCCATGCTTGCAATGATTTTTACCTTTTTTAATACACTTTGCTCATTCCGAAGGAACAAAAGAAACTGTGCTACAGTTACAACCATGTTAGTGGTGAGATTGTGCGAGATGAGAGACGTAATTCACTGAACAGTTTCACAAAAACTAAGTGGTACTTAACTGTTTTAAAAATGTCACATCATATCTGAGAATGGGGGCACAATTTAAATCAAATCAAACAACTTGTCTCTATTCGTTGACTACTGTACAATTTTTTTTTCATGGGGTCCAGTGGAGGGGGCGTGACTTTGTCACTCTATAGACTTTTCAATCATTTTGGTGTTTGTCATGTAGAGGGGAAGAGAGAAGAAGCGCACACCGATAGAGAGGTGCTGACCACGGTGAGAACGGCAAACTTGAGGCAGTCATATGTCGAAAACAGGACAGAATAAACTGGACTTTTTGCATCGTGGCAACAAGTGTACAACATTGTTTCTTTCCTGGCAAGGCTCATTTAAAAGACGGACGTAGGACAACTAGAAAAGAACAATTTCTTAAAATGTGCATGTTTGGAGGCTTAGCGGTGAAGGCCACAGGCTGCACATTTTCATCTCCCTGCAAAATAAATCAGCGAGGGAAGCTCCTGAATTACTTTAAATATTTGAGGTCACCTGAAGGAGTTGAGCATATGTGCTGAATACCACAAGCCTTTCATTGATACTTTCAGCACACTAAAGATTAAGATAAATTTACCCAGAAAGCCATCACTGAGTTTATAGACCATGCCTCTTTGTCAATGATCTCAACCTGCAAAATGATTCAGAAGAACTACATAAAGTGGATTCAGCAGAAAAAACATTTAAAGGATTTTTACAGGTAATTCCGTGAGGGCAATAAGGATATGTGCTATCTGCTCAGGCAAAACCACTTAAAAACACCCTGAACAAGCAATTGTTGCTGGGAGCTGCCAGCACCATCTTCTTTCTCTCTTTTTACCCAATGTCTCATGCACTATTATTACTTAAATGAGCTAGATACATGCTTTAGCCTTATTAAATTGCAGGAATAACATATTTTGCTATGTAAAGAACTAGCAGCGTACTGACGTCTAGAATGGAGAATGATATCACACGACCTCTATGTTAATTGTTCTGGAGCTTCTAAGTTTCTTTGTTTTGGTAGGACGGCCGCACATTCATGTTAATTCATGCAAACGCCCCTCCCTTTAGAACTGTTGACCTTTATAAAATGCCACAGCAAGTAAGGAGTATTTTTTTATATTTAACTCAAGCACAGCTAATCGACGAGTGAGAAGGCTAACATCATAGGCTGTTCAAAATCACATAAACGCTCTTATATTGTGTTGTGGTTGAGATTCTGACCCACTGTGCATCACGGAAAGAGACAACTAGCCATTTTTTCATGTGAAATAACGTCACATTGTCACTGTAGGGGACAGCCGAACCAACGTTAACTGCTAGTGGGGCTCTGGCCTCCCTTGGTGCACCAGAAGGAGGCTACAGGCCCAGCTGGAGCTAGCGCGAATGAGTGGCTTGGTTAATGTCATGAACAGCTCAATAATTATATCAACGTTGTTGTATTGTGTTGTGATTGAGATTCCGACGCACCATGTTTTGTAGAAAGAGACAATTATGGCTTGAAACATCACATTGTCACCAAGTAGATGTTGAGGACTGCAGAGCTAACGACCTACTATAGTAGCTAACTACCACTAGTAGTGAATCAATTTTGTGTATAGCGCCTTTAAAGTTTAACACAGCGTATCTTCCATACACCAAAAGAATAATGAAGGCATGCAGTGATGCCTGTTAGTTTTTGTTGAGCCAGCTTAGCAAAGAAGGCCTGACTATGTTGAGCTGTATTATCCCCCTCAGGCCCACTGATGGTCTGTTAAGCAAATTAGGAGGGAGCTGTGCCTGTAATGTGTTTGAGCCCTTCTAAGAGTGACACAGACCCACTGAGAGCAAAATGAGAGAGAGGCAGAAGGTGTTTTTGGCAAAACAAGTGGACAAGGTAGATCAATACTGACGCACATCCTCAAAGTGCAGGGTTTAAAATACTTCAAAAATTGGCTTTCAGTTGGTTCATGAGGCGGGAAATGCATTCAATGCTTTTGTCTGACGTCACTGATAGACGATGTGTTTTTGTGACAAACACTAAATATAACTTAATGTATTTGAAAAACTCCACAGGACACTTTTAATCGATGGGAGTCAGATTCTGCAGTGCTCCACGTCACATTACAACAATTAAACAGTTGTAATGTGCGGATTTGCTTGATGGCAAAGTTATATTTTTGACACATAAAATCGCTCCGTTCACCTCTTGAAAACCATGCTGACATTGCTGACCTGTAAGTGAATCATATCATAGGTCTTTTTAAAGTTTTCCTCATTGTGTCCTTGTGAGTCACCTATTTTAGGGGGCGCAATTACTTTGTGATGTGGCAATGGACTGTAAAATAAATAGTGGACAGAGCTATGGTGATCTCACTCAACAGGTTTTTGTCGACTTACGTTTCATAGACTTGAATTTACCATTATGGTCACCTCGATTGTAGCATAACGGAGTAAGAGCTAGCTGCTTGCTAGCATGCTAGCTGTTACTCAAGACAGGTAAGTCCATAATTATGTAAAATTTTAAGCCTTAGTATAATTTAAATAAGTTGCATATATTTAGTCCTTTATATTTGTCTTGAACTAGAAAATGAGCAATAGAAACCGGTAACATTTTTTGTACCAAGCTGTAGACGTGTATCTTTTCTGTAAAGCAGTGCATTTTAATGTGAGGCTTAAAGCTGAGGTAAGCAGTTTATTTTTTATTTTTGCCATTGGACAAAATTATGAAAAATGACATAATTCGTTTTCCTGAGAATGACACTTATTCAAACTCAAATTGGCTCAGAGTGTTACCTTTGACCCGCCCTTGTGGTTTTTAACCTGTGTTTTCCTGCCGCCAAACTGGGGAGTATAACTGCCAAACAGTTGCAGGAGCAGAAAGTTACGTACGTTTATATCATAACAGTTTCCCCGCCCATTTCTGTGTGTCACAAAGAAACGGCCTTGTATTTCTACGATCAAACGCTCCTGGAGGCATCAGAGAAGCTGGAACCATCATTGTTCAAAATGATTTTGTTCATAGATGGTTGCAGCCTACAGAACTCAATCATTCTTGTGTTTAGGACTTTCCTAATGTTTTGCACATGCATCTGTGTGCTCATGGTCACGAGCACATACACCGGTGGCAAACAAATTAGGTGATATACGGTGCGCATGGGTGCTTTGAATCCTCGAAATATGCTCTGCATGGGAATCAGCTAATAAAATTTATTTTTAACTTCATCCTGGAGGGAGCGAGTTACCCAAAATGGCTGCAAAAGAATCTGATTTTTTTCAAATAATCTTAAGCACTTCAGCAGTAACCACTTACTGTAGCGCGTAATTAGTAGTCTGAGACAGATCACCCTTTGAGAGCAGAATGCCGCAGCATTCTGCTCACTTCTTTTGGTTGAAGGAATGAAAGGTTGACCACCAGTATTTGCTGATTTGCAGGGACTTGTGGCTGCCTTTTTTTTTTCAAAACCAAAGTCTAAAAATCAAACTTGTTGATGCATATATTGTTTTTCTACAGAGGGACAGTTATTTAGAGATGAATAATACAAGTGAAGGCAGCAGGCCCTGCAGTTGTGGGCATTGTGTTTTGCTTTAAATAGATACATTTGTTATTTAAAGTAAAAATGCCCCAAATTAAATGTTTTGATAAAATGTTTTGTGTGAGGAACAGTAAAAGCAAGCTAGATCTCAAGATAAGTATAGACAATAAAGAAAAAGAAAAAAAAAAAACCCTGTTTGTCATCTGTGAACAGCCTGACTCAGGAAGAACCTGACCTCTGGGTTGCACTTGCATGTCGTTGATGAAGCCTACTTTTCTACTTTCACTCATTATTATAGCACAGAGGAGCCAGAGTCTTTCAGCTAAAGGTCTTTGAAACAGTGACCTTTCAGAGGAAGTTTTAATGTCAGTAGATCATTCTTAAGACTTCCTCACAGCCACAGTTTGACTCAGACACTAACAGCATAACCCTGCAGCTGTCTGTTTCAGGATGATTCAGCAACCTGCAAAGACGATTTTTATGGGACTGCCTTTCTTCTGTGCTCTGTGTAAGTCATGAAGTCCTCATGAAATGGAAAATACATTTCCCCAGCTTTAATCCTGTAACTATGTGTTACTTGTTATGTATATCATCCTGTGTA
>JAQFJB010000022.1:1636652-1650521 GCA_029874875.1 Naso minor
ACACACACTGTCTGTCATTCTCCCATCTTTCATCTTTCACCTTATGTATCTGTCATTGTGTCTCTGCGAATACAGGCTTGGCGTGGTGCTAAGAAGAAAAGCATACAGTTGATCCCACCTGAGCTTCGACTCACATGCTCACAGATACAAGGCATGCTTTTTAAAGCCACAAAGCCACTGTTCACATGTACTGAACATTTCCCTGACCACTGAACAAACAACTTCATGTATCTATGTCATGCCAGTTTAATATTCCATTTAAAGGGACACAGAGTTTCAGACAAGAGGATAGATACCATTCTGTTGACTGTGCGTGCAGTAACAAGGAAGAGATGGGCAGAGCTCGCACACTGCTAATTAGCTTAGCTTAAACACTTGCAGTCAATGGGAGATGCTAGCCTGCCTTTGCCTAAAGTCATCAGATAAACTTAACAACAATTTTAAACCATCTTGTGTGCTTGTTGTGAATTGTTAATGAACCATGTTATGTTATTTTTAACTCACATTGGTACTTAATGTAATTTTAATTAACTTTTTAACAGACGTTTTGTTTTGTTGACCTACAACCAACAGGAAACAGTGTTGATAGTGACCCTAAAGAAACAATCAAAGTGTTTCACCATAAATTTTATGTAACTGTTCCCTCCTGAAGAAAAAACTGATTCATAAACAGGAATGGATAATAGGCACATGTAAGGTGAGACTCAATAGTTCAAATCTGTATTTTGAATAAAGTTATTGTACTGTTAGTGACAGTCTGACTTACTTAGGTTGCCAGCTCATTGCTTGGTAACTGGTGGTTTGCATACTTGCTTTCACGTATTTAATAGCATTAAAGTGGTACAGTAAGTTCTTTTCCAATGTTGACAAATTGCCAATACAATTCTAAATGCAGAGTTATAAAAAAAAAAGAAGCCAACAACATATTCCAAATTTTAAAAAAAGCAAACAAATACCAGTAAATAGAGGAAATGATGTCCCCATGACTACAACAAAAGATTAATTTGTGTGCATGCATAATAGCACTGATCCATGAGATTGCCCATGTGTATGTGTGTGTCATAGGGCAGATGTGTGTTGGTACTTAGGCTACATGCCTGTGGGTCAGTGTGACACAGTAATCATGGTCCGAATGATTAACGCTGGTTTCTGTCAACTCACATTAACTTCTTTAATACGGCATTTATCAGCTCCACCTCACTGGGTCTCTGGTTCCCAATTAGTTGCAACCTGCACACGAGAGCTGACTTTACCCCTCAAACTTTGCTTCATTTAATGAAAACAAAGAACATTAAACTTAATGAAGCAAATCAGTGAAAAGACCAAGTTGGGTTTTGTATGGAGTTATGAGCTGATTTGTCCCTGCAAAGAGAGTGAGAATGAACAAAAGGCATTAATAAAACGTACTGACATCAAGGGATAAAATTGATGCTGACTGGAATTTCATTTAGATAGCGACTGTATTTGTGAGTACACATCAGCTTTAACATTTTGCACAATTAAGAGCACAAATTTGTTGATTTAAATTTATCACACTGGCTGTAACAGACATCATTGCTTATTTACATATATGTACATTTACATATCGCTATAAAAATAACTAATAGATTATCAATGCAATGCTGGAGATAAGCAATAAACCATTGCTACACTGTGATTTCTTACTCCAGTAATTTGTCTCTCAGTATCTAATTGCAGCGATGTGATGTGATATATGCAGGGAGCCAATGTTTCTCTCTAGACGTCTGTTTTTCCAATAAAATAAGGCATATGCAGAGTGGTTCTCTGTGGCTCAAAGCATATGGGCCTGCCAGCAGAGGATGAGAGGGAGAGAGATAATTTTATATGCAGAGAGAAAAAGAGGATAGCCAGACAGACAAAAATGAGAGTATGAGAGTTGCCAAGATTAAGAAAAAGATATATTAAGAGTGGAAGAGGAGGCTAGAGAGAGAAGAGAAAGGAAAATCAAGACATAGTGAAAATGACAGAAAAATGAGGAGAGAAGAGAGAGACTGGTAATTATTGGCAGGAGGACAAACTGGACCTGTGCTAAGAAAAAGATAAACGGAAATAAATATAATGATATTAACAGACAGGACAGATTATTAGACAAAAATAGAACCCAATAAAGAGTGAAATGTAAGAAAATCTGTATCTGAAGTGCAATAGGTGGAAAGATGGACAGGTAGAGGCAAAAAGAGGCTGAGGCAAAAAGAGGCTGAGGTAGGATGAGACAGTGAAATATGACATACTTGACATTTACCTTCCATATTCTTCAGTAAATAGGAACAAGAGAGAGACAGAAAGGGAACGGTGTGAATGAATGTGTGACTGTTACTGTGCAGCTGTATAAATATTAAACATATGATGGACCCCATAATCCATCCACTACTCTCTTTCACAAGAGGGACAATCTTCACATCTGAGGATCAGATACTGTCTCCTCTGAGATCCGCTTCAGTGTAGCAGTAATGTTGCATTCATTTCATATAATGCCACAAATTTATGTCCATTCACAAATGTTGAACACTACAGGCTCTATTTTCTTTAGTCCTGTGCGCTGGAAACACAAGTAGGTGTGGCCGACTTTCTTGGTAATTTGGTGAACACGAACACCAGCACATCTATAGTGCAGCATGGCACAGTGAAATGTAAAGTAGCACAAATACATTATTAAGTGTTTCACTTCCAACTTCAGTTATGGTCAATCAAATCAGTTCCTCCAGCCAATAACATAAAACCTTAGCAACCATGTCTAGCTGTTTTCCTAACCCTAACCCAGGATTTATTTCCACCTGAAACTAACCAAGCACTTTTGTTGCCTTAACCTAACCAACCAGCGGTCCTTTCACATTGTAAATTGCATGTTTAGAAAGGCTGTGTGGCAGGTAGACTGTGCGAGTCAGACACAAGCGAAAAAGGTTTTGTTCTTAGTCTGCATGAGACAAAATAGCAATTTTCATAAGTAGGGATGAGAATAGGTAAGTTACTCTCATTCCCTTTTCAAACCCCATGGAACAGCACATTGTCAGTTTTTAAATGGCTGGATTCCTTCAAGAGGTCATTGGTCATATCAACAGGTCATATCATTGACCTGATATGCTCATTTTTTGGGTTCATATTTTGTTCGTGGTTATTACTAGCAGGTTTACATGCTTTGACACAGGGATTACTGCTACATACCCTTACCTCATTATTTCATACTTTGGCATAATTGAAAACAGCAATCTAACTTTGTCACATCATGTAGGTTGAAAGAGACAGAAAAGCATGTGTTAACATAAGATGTCAACACATTGCTTTTTCCTGCAATGTTGGATTTATGTTTTTTGTTCCAATATGACCAAAAACAAAACAAGGCTCCACCTAATTTAAACTCATCAGCTTACAGAGGGAAAAACACCAGCTTTGACATCACTGTTTGGAGCGAGCAGAAACACAGCATACTATGTTTCAGTCCATAGAGAGCACTTCAGCAGCAGGTTTCATCTTTTTGTCGTTTCCTATTGTTCAAAAACCCAACAAATAAACTTGAATGTTGCTTTTTTCCCTGTTGCCTCCTCATTGACAACATAAACCCAAAGGAACAAGAAGCGCACTTAAAACATGTTTGTTTGTGTTGACAGTAAACTGGCTTGTCACCATACTGATGCACTTGTCTGGTTTGAACAGTAGGTGAAAACATGTCATCTAATCACAATAATCATAGACTGCAGAACTGCATCACAAAGGTTCAATCTCATAATCCAGCTAGTATATTCAGGGGTGGATTAAGGATGTTACTTCAGTGTTTTGTGTATGAATTTTTATAGGCATGTGTGTTTGTAAAATGTGTGTTTGTAGACGTGTATGTGAGTGTCAATGTGTTGTTTACCCTCCTAGGAAAGGTGACTAGTCACTGATTCAGCAGAAGCGTCCAGCGTGGGATGAACTCTCTCAGCGGTCATACAGAAGCGCACACACACACACACATCCACTGTCACACATTCTCAGAAACTACATCTCTCAATTTCTCCTCCTGAAATCTTTAATAATTTTCTGAATTTTTACCCTCACTCGCTCCCTTCAGTCCTCAGTTCTTTGCTCTCTCTCTGTCTGTATCGTCTCTCTCTACTAAGCCAGAAAACCAGACTGGCCCGAGGCTGACATGTTTCTCCCACTGTGAACACAGTGTGTGAAGGCATTTTTTATCATCCTCCCTGAATGTTTGTTTTCACTGTTTCCACCGTGAGCGTGGGTGTTTGAATGTGTATTCATACAAACAGCATAGGGTTCATTCATGACCATCTGAATACGTGTGTGTGTGCTGTACTCAAAAACTGTGTGCTGTTGCTGGTTTCAAAACTGATCAATTACACACAACTGTAAGTCTTTCACCTTGTAACAATACATTTGCAACACTAATGGCATGTGAACATGTAATCATATGTATCTGTATTTACTCAAGCTGTGGTTCTTGTTTATTTGCACGTCTTTTAACCCCTGAAACTGCACTGAAAAACAGGAAACAAAATATGTATCCGTCACCGTAGACCTGTGGATGCAAAGACATACTGTTTTATTAATGTGTGTGTGGTAAAAAAGAGACAAATTACAACCTGATAACACTCTTACACTCACACACATAATTACATCATGTTAATGAGACAAAGTGGTGACACATTTGCTGAACATGTTGATCAGGTTAACTTTTATTTCTCATTCTGTTAAGTCATGTGCGATAAGGCAAGATTGTGCCGCACGATAACTGTTTAGATTACATAATTTTATCAGTTGATAATTTGACTAAATATTTATATTTAAATAATAATTAAATAACATTTGCTGTACTTTGATCAGGCAAAGATTTCACTGCATGTTATTTTGTGTCTCACAGTTTGCGGTCAGGATTGATACCACTGTAGACCTGTGCAGACTCCAGGGAAGAAACATGGAATAAAATGGAAAATAATATCACTAGCTTTTTCCTAGGACACTAAATTTCTTAAAAGGCAAACTGACAACATGTCCTGGTTGTTTGACGTATGAAGGATACAGTGAGCATAAATTCTTTCACTTTAGGAATTAGGCATTAATTATGGTTAGTGTACAAGATAAACATCACACGTTACTTGTCTATGATCTGAAACAAATTTCATTGTAATCCATTTAAGAGAAGTTGAGACACTTTACTCAAAACCAGCAGTCAAGTTTATAGTGATTTAGAAAAGTCTGCATGCCACCAAATTTGTTCAGGTAATATCCTCTGGGGTTAGGTGGTCGGCACGTTGGACTAGTGGTTAGCACTGTCGCCTTATAGCAAGAAGGCCTGCCTCAGCTGGGAATCGAGCCCAGGACCTTTCTATGTGGAGCGTCAGCTGGGTGCTCCGGTTTCCCCCTCTGTCAAAAAATGGATATAGGTCCCATCTCCAGTCGGTACCCTTGACCGAGGCACTGACTCAGAATCTGAAGTTGATCCCCGGGTGCTGTGGCTGCCCGCTGCTCCTCAGGGATGGGTTAAATGCAGACAACACTCACACGCTGTACGCTATATATGTAACCAATAAAGTACTTTCAATTGTCAAATGTATCTCTAGCAGTTTCATGTCATCCATGTCCAATCCACATTTACATGTGTTGCTTAAAATCCATTCTACATAAAGCCAGTCTCTTCTTGTATCTGCAAAAAACTGATTTTGTCCCAGTTCAGATGGCCATTAGAGGAATAAACATGAAATGCTGTATTGCATCTGTTATGCACCTCAAAGCCTTTTACATCGTATCTACAGAGTTTTAAAAAATCCCCAATGCATGTTGAACATATGTGCTCTAAATCACACCGTGACACATGAAAACTGAGCTGTGAACTTCTAGCTCTGTGACATTTTGTATGTCCTGCAGCAAGATTTTATTTCATTTATTTATATTTAATGGAAGCTGTTTTACCATAACATGTCACAGTCAACAAAGCTTCTTGTCTTCCTTCAAGTACCTACCTGAGTATTCTTGACTTTGCTGATTCTGGTAGTTCAGAAGTCAAAGAAAACTGTCCTACCAAGAGAACACTCGGTACCTTCAGTAGACAGCGTAGAGGGTTGTTGATGAAAGGAAAAAATAAAAAGGTTTTTGGGACATTTTGTGAGATCCTCTGCGCAAACTGTTCAAGATTTTTTCTGAAGTGGTCTCATGTAGCAGTCGCCCAAATGTAAGAGTTTTGTATGTTGCCATAGCCTCTTAACCTCTCTTTTTGTCACTGTATTGCAAACGCAGTGTTAAGCATAATGTTTCATTTCACTTCATTTGACCAAGTCAAAGCTCTCCCTCTGGAAATCATTGTTGCTTCGGCTTAAGGCTGTTCTTCTTTGTGCAGATTATAGCAACATCATAAAATTATTTTACCTCAAGGTCACAGTTTCAAAATCATTTTAAAGGTACACAGACCTTTAATGTGGAGAATGATGTCACTTTCATTCCCACTCTGCATTCTGAACTCTTGTTGTTGTAACAAAGCATATAAATAAAATCTTTGCTCATTGCTTGTGCAGCGGCCCGTTGCGGCCGCTCAGTAGCCCCCCCCCCAGCAGCGTCGCTCAGTATCGCTCAGCGTTCAGTTGAGATTTCACCCGGTCCACTGAAATCGTTCACCTCTCGCTCTACACTCTTTGTCTTGTACGACATTGCCATCTTTTACAGGAACAGAAATAATACCACTTGTATGACTTTTCAGTTTCCTTTCTAAAGCACTTTGTGAAGTCCATTTAGCTGCAGCAGCCAACAGGAGACAGAAAACAGTGGGGATGGGTGGGGTATATTGCACAATATACAGAAGCACTTTGGATTGTGTGTACTTCCATCTTGTGGTGTGAGCATTGTAGGGCTGTCACTTTTCACACTCAAGCTCTAATATTTGTTCAAACGTGTGTTAAATAGCTCATATTCGAGCTGTAATGACCTGTTCGAAATGTAAGCTGCAGTCTCACTATAAGTGCATTGTCCACTGAGCCCCGCTGTCACATTGCGACAAAAGGTGTCCCTCCCCTCCCTGCCCCACTCCACAGTCTGAGTCACACTGGCAGCAGCACTTGGATAGTGAGCATGTGAAAACAGCAGAAAGAACTTTTTATGGACCATTTTTACAAGTTAAGACAGAAAGAGAAGAATTCAATAGGCATAAAACTAACTTTGGAAGAAGAGCCTATAAAGCTCAGCGCTCTGTACTTTCTGTTATATCTCTCCTCCCTCTCTCACACACACACGACATGCTGAGGTAGTAGTCATGAATATTTTTCCAGAAAACGTCACGCGACAGTATCCTAATCTTCCCATGCATTTATTTCATACAAAGTATCGCCACAATTAACAAAGTGATGTTATTAGCCCAGTAACGTAGTTCACTCAACTTTGGGTGTTTACGTTGAGAGCACTGTAACATTAGTAACGATAAAATCAAATAATCCTTTATTAATCCTGCCATGGAGAAATGCCATGGAGTTTAATAGTAGCAGCAAAGTAGATGGAAGGAAAAAAGGGTGCGTAAAGAAAGATCAACAAATAATAAGTAAACACAGAATGAACAGTAGCAACAATTAATGATAAATTAGAAAAATTTTCCAGTTTATCCGGATGATTTACAGGTAATTTTTAATCCGTTATAACTTAATTTTTCCAAAAAGTGACAGCCCGAGAGCATTGACAGTATGGGTTTGAGCAGCACCGCAGTGAATTTGGAGCTGGGTGGAGGAGGACATGAAGCAGCGCTCTTGACGTCTGACGTTGCTCCCCGCTCAGTCCAAAATTGCAACGCTCCGCTCATCATTTTGCTCCACTCGCATGCTCTGGTCTAACTCTCTGTTATTTAGAAAGTATCCTAAAGACCAAATTCCTTCACTTGTTGCTAAAGTAACACCCGTGCAGCTACTGAAGCTGACTCTACCTGGAATTGACTGGGAACTTACAGCACTGGAGGAGTGTTGGTGTTTACACTGCTTGCACAGAATCTTTGGACCTTCCGCGCCTCAAAAACCTCCTGTTTCACTGTTTGGAGTGGCGGCAGGGGGTGGTGGTTGGTTGTTGTGGCTAGCAGGGAATCCTGTAAGTGAGAGCCTGCATAGCAAGAAGGCAACAGAACTATACTCAGCAGCTTCGACATTATAGTAGAGGCAAGGAGACCAAAGACAAAGTTGACAGAGGAAGTTTGGAAGACCAAAAAGCAGACAACAGAAAAATCTTTAGACTGGTTTTGAGTAATTTGCAGGAGCTTTAGGTCTGCAAGACAGATAATAGCTGTCCTTTCTGTTTGATCAGCAGGTAACATCAGTTGGCTAGTTGTGGCTTGTGCTGCTGCACTTGCTTGATGTTTGGCTGTGTTAGCAAAAATGTCAACTTCAGTTTTTTAATATTAGTAATGTTTTCACAACAGATCCACTTGTGCAGCTCTCCATATTTACAGCATGCCTAAGTTAATGGTGCTTGGAAAATGTCGGGTGCCAAACTGCAAACATACCAATTCTCGCATACGTTGCTTTATAAGGTAAAATGTCTCAGCTGCAAGCTTTTTGTTGCCAGATTTCTTTTTTTCCCCTCTGAATGTATTTTTCTCCACATCTCTGTATCTTTGCGCCTCCCTGTCTTCTTTTTCATTCCTCTTTGTTCATGCCTCGCCCCCGCTTTTCTTTTTTTGTCCCACCTCCACAGGTGGCCGAACAGCTGGGCAGAAGCAAACTGCTCTGATCCAGACAAGCACCTGGACGAGTCCAGACAAATCACAGCAACAGCAGGAACAAAGGAGAGGCTAAGGGTCAAAAATGGCGTATGACTGTGCAGTAAATATGCTATTTTCAGCAAACTTTATATTAAACAACAATAGCAATGCCAATAAAATGCTGAATATGTTTATTGTACTGTTACCATCCGTCAAGGCTACAGCTCAACAGCTGTTACACAGTTGTTAATCTGTAGATTGACCTCCTTCCATATCCTCCTCTTCCACTCGGTGACTTTGGGTAAACAGGTTTTCTCCTCTCTTTGCAGCCGAAGCCAGCGGCTGCTGCTTTTGCTGGCATCAGACCTGGTGGATGTATTTTTCTTTTGGGCATATAAAATCTCTTTAAGACATTCTTCCTTATCTCTCCAAACCATCCAGAGACAGAGGATTCACAATGACACTGTGAGCAGTGCGACCAGTATTCAGTTATACATTTTGCTAGTTTAAAAAGAAACAAAGGAAAACAGGCTGTAACATTATTGCCTGCCAGGAGCTGTGTGTCACATTTGTTTGCAGCAGATTTTCTCTTGCCTGTAGGTGGTGCAGGTTACTGTATTTGCCTCTGCAGGTTTGAAACTGCTGGCAGTGCCACTCTGCAGTTGCATGCTATAGTTAAACATAGTTTCAGGTACACTTCACCAGTGAATTTGGGCATACTTGTTAATTTGATCGCTGGCCTAGAGCTGAACTCTGAAATGGGGAGGAAATGATCTGAGTCTTTCTCCCCTGAAACTGATTCCAACGGCCAAACTCAGACGTCCAGGTGTTAGAGGGAGCCAGTAGATGTGCTCTTTTTCTCAAAAACCCTGCCAAGCTGCATTAGGATTATTTCTCTGTACATAAGGTAACATGAGGCTGTAAGTATGCATCAACTTACATTACATTGTTGATTGTATGTATTGTGTTGTTACAAATCATCAACCACATGAAGTCAAACATGCCTGCTTAGATCAGGGGGCACGTGTTTCCAGCACACATTCACATCCAATTTGTATTGTAATGAGCCAGCTGAGCGGGATGAAAGGAGCCAGGAGAAACAGTATCATGTCCAAGGGCGTAAATCTCAGGGGGGGACACAGGCGACATGTCCCCGCTTCCACATAGAGTCCCCGCCCCCCCATAACATGTTTTAAAATATAACTTTATTTTATAGTATGATTTTGAATATCGTAATAATTTGCGCTGAAAGCACTTGTGCTGATTGTAAAAGCAAACAAAAGAACAAAACATTAAGTCCCCCCCGTGCCTTTAGAGTGATCTAGTTCATAGTGGTGTTTAGTGCTTGTGCTTCTGGTGAAGGCAAATGATTACTTTTATGGTTAACCTGAGACAGGAAAAAAGTTCATATTAAAGGGGAGATTTGGACACTTTAGGCTAACGTAAGTAGCTAGCTATCTAGCTTTTTAATACACAAATAAATGTTAGTGTTAGCCAGTTTTCCTACTCTCTGCTAAATAATGGTAACTAGCTAAAGCTAACATCTGCCTTAGTTGAAATTAGCTAACTAGCGTTAGTGTTACGCATCTTATGTAATGCTAGTGACTGAAGGACACTGAGGGTCAACACTGTGAGACAAGTTGTTTTTCAGCAGAGAGGCTGACTGAGGATAAGTGCCACAGCACAGCGATACACATCCAAGAGGAGGATGTCGGTGGGTGCTTAGCAAAAACACCCTCCACATCATTGACACTTCCCCCCTTGTCTCCCCCAACACTGAAAACAGATTTTTGTCCCTGATCATGTCTGCTTCCTCTCTCCCCCACATGGCAGGTAAGTGACCAGAAACAAGTAGGTAAAGGCCTCTTTTCTTCTTTGAGAATATTGTTAAGATATTTCTGGTGACTATTAGCCATTGCTGCAAATATTGTGGTTTGTATTTCTTTATCATCTGTATAAACATTACATACTGATTTGATTAAAAGGACAGACTCCAAAAAAACGATGCAAGTTTGAGGTTTTATCTCCTCTCCTAAATTTAAAGACAATGAGAAAATGAATTAGTTTATTGTCCATGTCATTTGGTTAGATTGTATTACTAAGGCTACACCCACACTACTATGTTTTTATTTAAAAAAAAAAAAACTTGCTCATGTGAAACACTACTCCAGTGTTTGAAAAACCCCTACAACAGAAATAACCTGGTTTTAGTTAAATAAGTAAGGGGTCAAATCGTCAGGAGGACAGAAACTTTTGGAAATGGAAAAGCAGACACCGTCCTCTTTATCTTTTCTGCACGTATCCTTCCCCGATCTTCACGCTCCCATCACATGGCCCTTCTCTGGGAGAAATCAAATGACATCAACCTGTAAATGAGCATTGACTTCCAGGGTTAACTCAATAAAACGTTGCATTGCTGACCTTCTTGTCTCTATGACAGCAGGTCTTGTGCAGCCAGTACCGCCAACATGTGCAAGAGGCAATCCACAAACACCAGGACGTATATGCCCATGTATGTGAACACAAATGATTATGTGATGCCTGTATGTTTGGTGTGTTAGTCTGGATGAAGATTATTTAAGATACAGTGTTGAAATATCACCTGAACAGAGATTGTTTTAATTTTCAATTGTTGTTTCAAAATGAAAATGAATTAGTGTGGATGTTGCCTAATGCCAAGCTTTTGTAATGAGGTGGATCACTGTGCATCTCTGTGTCTCTTTATATCGTTAATTTTATCAATGTATGCAGATATGCCTTTGTCTTAATGTGTGTGTGTGGATCCTTTAGGCATGATGTGTGTGTGTGTGTGTGTGTGTGTGTGTGTGTGTGTGGATGTGATGGTGGAGGGGGGTAAGGGGAGGGTGGGGTGCAGAGGTTAATTTAGCCCAGCAGTGAAGAGCCCTTGATAAAGAGCAGCCTGATCCCTGTTAAATTACCTTCCGTCTACATTTCCTTGGCACACACTGGGTCATAGGTGTTTGTCTGTGTGTGTGCGATGAATGTAGGATTTGGGGACAGGACACACACATGCGGGCACATCAGCACGGTCAATGTCTGCTTGAGGAAGTACTTGTCTGACATTTTTCAATGAATATTTGTCTCGTATACGTACAAGCTGGTTTGTCAAATTAGGTCTCATTGTGTGTGTGTGTGTGTGTGTGTGTGTGTATAGGGCGGTGACAGAGATGGGGCATAATAATGGAGGAGTGCGTGCAGCACTTACAAAGAGAGACAACTGTGATTGAACACAAATTAAACACAAAACGTGGATGTTAACCCTGCTGACATTTTTTTCTACTATGATAAACCTGCATTTAACTCTGTTTACACTTGTGCGTCACTGTCATACTGAGAGATTTTAAAAAAATATTTTTTTTGATGCAGTGGAGTCTACTCGCCCCAATGTCAGCTGTGAACAGCTCTAGCCACCCGTGACCCTGCAAAGGATGAGAGGTTACAGAAAACAGATAGATGGATGGACTTCACCTTACATAAAATGCACTAAAATAATACACACATACACGTAAATATAAACATATAGACTTCAAATCCACACAAACACACCCGTCGCCCCTCATGACTAAGTGTGTCGCTGAGGGCAGGACCAAAAATAACGTTAATTTAATTAGGCCTAATAAAATGGCTGAGTGCCGCAATCAGCGACACATCACTGGGTTGGGAAACACTACCAGAATTAAATGACTGTGCAGGGATGTGTATTAAAAAGCTAATAACATAATTACACTCACAACAGCTCATCTTGTCACTGCTAAACAATGCAGGCAGAATGCTAATAGTCGTCCTATGTAGCTTTCATTCTTTTTTCTATCCCTCCATCTAATTTTAAATACTCCTTGTCCTCATCTCTCTCTTCATCTCACACTGATGATCCATTGTTCACTGACATGACTTCAGTTCTGTGAATGATTTTCTAATCACAATGGAGGAAGAGGTAATTCAGAGTCATATCACTGTTGTTACAAATTAGAAATTATCTTCACAAATAATAGAAATTAATTAAAATCAGTTGTTAAATTAGAAATGTAAGTAGATTATACAGCCTTAATGGGAATATTCAATACTAGTAATAATCGTTACTTATCAATAGCTCTATTGCACTAATTTTTAGTAATTATTCTCTGAAGCCAGTTTTTACAGTATTTAAGATTTATTTCAAAAGCTTCCATTAAGTTTAAAGATATGAAATAATTATTTATGTTTTTATTATATATAATATATATATTTTCCAGAGAAGTGACTGACAGCCTTAATTTTTTAAATTACATCTCCTCCTCTGCAAATATCATTTTATTTAAAGTGACTCGTCCTGAGTTTTCCTCGTCATCACCAAAGTGTCAGTCGTACTTGAGCCACGTGTTCGACCTTCATACTGAATCATGTTCAGCTTCCGAACTGTCTGATGTCTTAATCTGAGATTTAAGGTGAAATTTTTCATCACATTCATGTGAAAACACACACATGCACATGCGTCATTCTGCATAATGGAGCTCAGACATTGAAATGAAGTAACAATCAGAAAAAACATTTGTTTCACGAGAGCGGAGCTTGAATATAATCTTCACAAATCATTAGTTTTAAAGGCCATCAGTGCCGGTTTGTGTTTTCCTTCAGGCAGACTTCAGTTCCTGTCATTTTGCTTTTGAAGTGTTACAGTCTTACAGAAAAGATTTCTTTTTATTCCCCCATTATCTGACCTCAGTTTATCAGCAGAGTTTTACAAACAAAAGCATGAATCATGTCAGTGTACCGTAGTCACTGATGATGAGAGCAGATATGTTGTTTTGCAACGCGCTGAGAGTTTGTTCTCCCGAGATGTGACGATGATGTCTTCCTGAAAAGAGTCTGTATCTCATCTTTGCAGATCCTCGACTTCAGAGGAACATTCAGTAATATTTTTGTTATATTTTGCAGTCTTTAAATAAAATGACCACTGCTGTTTTCCTCAGTGGCTCCTTAATTTTCCAAACAAGTTTCCTCCATTTGGTGAAAATGCTTCAGCTTTTCCAGTCCTCACCCAAACTCTTATTTCACTTCCTCTCTATTTATTTGTGTGCACATGCACTTAAAGTGACCAAGCCACAGGGAGCTAGACTTGACACCTCTGATGTCTCCAGAGCAAAAATATTGCATATTCTGAATGCTTTGTTAGCTTTATTCATTGTAAT